>QPMI01000449.1:0-192244 GCA_004431415.1 Cyanophora paradoxa | reverse complement strand
GCTGCGCTACACCCACGTGAGCCCGTACGAGCTCAGCCTCCACCCAACAGCGTCACGTGGGCTGGCAAGTACATGCAGTCGTACAACGTAAAGTTCACGAGCGGCACGAGCTTCCGCCTGCCGTTCACTGGCGTCTGCTACGAGATGTAATTGTCGTACGCGACGGCGCCGCGACGGACCAGGGTACAACTTCTGGAAGTTCCGCCCTTGAGCAAAATCGACCTCAAGTGCGATAACATCAAGGCGCTCGACAGCTCTATTCACGACGCGCATTTCCTGCGCACCGCCATCGCGAACGCGAGCACCGCAACGTGCCCACGCGCAAGTACCTCGAGCTGCTGCAGGGCTTCGCCGACAACACCGACGCCAACGCGCAAGGCCCTGCGGAGCGGCCGATACGACGTACGGTACCAACGAGGTTTCCATCATTAATGCGCTGCGCAATGCCCTTCACCCGCACCCGTGGTCGGGCAACGACACCGCCATCACCACCTGACACCAGGATTACAACAACAGCGACATCATGCCAGCGTGCAGAACGGCGCGGCAACCGCCGCCTCCGCTCAGTACGGCACCGAATTCATCTACGCTATTCCTTCGGACCGAGGTGGCAGACGACACGAAGATGTTCGGCGGGCCTCGACTTCGGCGCCTTCAGACGATCGAGCTCACGCTCACCACGGCGGGACGCTGACGACGCGATCGCCGATATCTACTGCCGCTACTACAACGAGATCAGCTTCATCAACGGCGGCGCCTACCGCCGCTTCCATTAGATTGCCAGCTAGCAGAGTGTGAGAGGGGCGAGCCTCGGTCGCCGATGTGAACCAATAAATTTTCCCACTGGGATCCTAACCGAGCACGATGACGAAGGGCCATTCCATGATGGACATCGGGAGGGCTCTAAGAAGCAGCGCCAGTCGCTGAAGAACGACCTGAAGGGCGAGGTGACGGGCATCATTGAGAAGTATGCGCCGGCACGATCCTACCCGAGGTGCACGTCACAGATCCGGGCAAGGCGGACATCTACACGCCGGAGGATCAGGCGCGGGGCCTCGGGTTGACGGCCCTTCCCACGAAGACCCTGCCGCGATGAAGTACACCCCGCAGATGGAGAAGCTGATGCGGATGGGCATTCGGCAGCAGCTGCAGAATGCTATCCCAACCGCCAGATCAACGAAGAGGACGTCGAGAATGCGTTCGCGCTGCGGAAGGAAATCATGATTCGCGATTTCGACCAGTGGGCCATGACGGCCTTCGACCTGAAGCAGCCCGGCGTGGCTAAAATGCTCGAGGAATATTACCCCGAGCTGCTCGAGCGAATTACGAACATGATCGAGCAGGATATCGAAATTCAGCGTTTCGATAAGTACCAGAAGGTTTTTCCCGATGAACTACGACGATCTCGTCATGAAGTGGGCACGCGAGCGCGGCTGGATCAAGACGATGGAAGAAATCGAGAAGGAGAACCTGCTGGGGCCCGCCGGGCGCTACGGCCCGTCGATGCTGCCGGCAAGGGCGGCTTCCGCGCCGGCTACACGCCCGACCTCTCGCCCATGTTCAACGCGCAGACGGCGAACATCAGCAGCGAGCACAACAGGCCGTACGGACGGAACGACGTCGACTTCAGCAAGGGCAATCCCTTCGGAGCAATGCTCATGGACCAGCAAGGCACGCGGGCCCTGCGCTGCCGACGGCATGGCCGTATGCGGACCAGAATCTGCTGCGAGGGTGGTGAACCCCAACAATCGCGTAGGGAAAGACTTTACAACCTCGGATCAGCGCGAAGCTCTCAACCAGGTGCGACAGGAGGGTACTGTCGCAGGGATGGAAACCGACGATCAGTTCGACATCCAAAGGCTTCCAAGCCATGGTCGTGGAGACTCAGGACAGACAGAAGAACATCCGACGGGAAACCAACGCACGCATGGCGGAAATGTACCAAAAGGCGGCGGCATCCCTGGCCCGCTAATTTCTAAAGCCCCTTAGCGACATGCAGCGACGGAGGCGACGCTGGGCGAGCAGATCGAGGCGCGCTGGGCCGCTTCCTCGACCTGCTGGAGCCGGAGGCCAAGGAGCCGGGGTGCGGGCGCAGATCCAGTCGCTGCGCGGCATAGGCGCCACGGCGGTCATCGTTCTCTTTAGGAGGCACATCAACGCGGAGGCCGAATTAATTAAGGCGCGGACGACGGAGTTTTCGAGAAGCTGCCGCAGGAGTACGCCTCGGCCGTGCGCTCGCTCTTCTACGGGAGCGGGCCCGAGCTGCGCGAGAAACTGTGGCTTTACATCGAGCTCTTCGTCGAGCTGACGTCGGAGTAAAATCCGAGGAAATTTCTAAGGGCAAGCGTAACCATGGACCCCTCGGCGATGCTGGGCTTCGACGCGCTGGCCGTGGACGGGCCGAACCCGGTGGGATCCCGCAGCCTCGGAAGAAGGGCCGCCCGCGAAGGAGGCAAGGAAAAGGGCGAGAAGGCGCGAAGGCCGACAAGACGTCGCTACCGGGCGACGGGCCCACGGTGCCGCCGACGGCGCCGAGCAAGGCGCGAGCTTCAGCGTGCAGGAGCACATCGAAATGACGAAGAAGAAGGAGCAGAGCGTGAAAAAGGCGCTGGGATCGACCTGCAGGAGAGGCGCGCGACGAGGCGCAGTGGACGTGGACGAGAAGAAGCAGGTTCTGCGGCAGATCGCGCAGTACAGGCGCTCGTTCGGGGGCGAGCTGACGTCCACGAAGAAGCTGAGCCTGGCACGCCGCTGGACGAGCTGAAGGAAGAGTACGAGGAAATTCAGCGCGAGCTGAGCACGCGGGTTCGCTGGAGGCGGCGCGCCTCTTTCTGATCGCGGGCATGCACTCGCTGGAGCACCTTAACAAAGCGTACGATCGATCGGCCTGAAGTTAGACGGGCTCGGGCAGGCGACGCTCTCTTCCATGGACCAGGTGCAGCCGATCTTAGAGGAGCTGGTGATTAAGTACTCGCGCTACGTGACCCTGGGGCCCGAGGCGCGCCTGGGGATGGCCTGGTGCAGACGGTGCTGGCGGTGCACGCGGCCAACGCGAACCCGGAGATGATGAAGGAGGTGACGGAGGCGGCGGCCTCGACGGCGGCGGAGCCCAGGGCGGTGGGCGGCAAGTTCAACGGCCTCTGATTGTAAACGCTTGTAATCAATTGCACCAGAGAATTTACAATTTATTCGTCTAAACTACTGCATGGGGTGGTGTACATAGACTCGGGGTTTAGGTAGGGCTCGAAATCGGCCTCGTTGTCGTAGGGCTTGAAGGCCAGCTCGGGCGTGCGGCCGGCGAAGCGAAAGGCGCGACCTTGCACTGCTGCACGGCGAGGAAGGACCACTTGAGGCCGAACTTGCCTCGGGGATGGCGTAGGCGGTGTCGATTTTAACGAGGGCGCCACCAGGTCTCCGGTGCCGATGTGGCGCGCTCGGTGATGAGGTAGTTGGACATGTCGACGACTGGGATCGTCTTGCGCTTGCCCGCCATCGTCTGCGTGCGGATGCGCATGTTGAGGTACTTGTAGAAGGCCTGGCCCGACTCCTTGTCGACCTTGATGCGCACGCTGGGCGTCTGCAGCACCGAGATCTGATCCTTGGAGAGGGCGCGCCCGGGCGAGACTTGAGCTTGGCCTGGTTCTGCTGCACGAACTCGCAGAATTTCGCGTCCAGGGCCTCCAGCAGCTTGAGGAACTCGTCCGCGGCTGGGTTCGTCTGGCCGTCGACGGCGCTGAGATCGGTGAGGTCCAGCGTGTAAAATCCGCCGTTTTCTTCCATGACGAAGGCCTTCTTCTCGTCGCTCCACGCCTTGCCTTGCTCGGTGTTGATGCACGGGTTGATCGTGACCATGGGCGGCGCGTACATCATGAGGCCTGCAGGCCGTCGTACTTGGCCTTGATGCGGCCGTTGGCATCGATTTCGAAGGCGAGCTTGGCGGGGTCGATCTCGGTGGCGTTGCGGACGGTGCCATGTTGTCTGAGCTTAGTGTGCGATCAGCCTAGCGCTAGAAAATATTTAAGGCCGCCCCACCTGACTTCAGGCTGACCTCGGTGAGCGCTCAGGTGATTCAGGTAAAACACGTGTTCAATTCGTCTCACTGGGGAGGGGGAGAGCCTCAATCACGGCTACGCGAATATTCGAGAGTCTAAATCTGGCGCTGGGGCTGGCGACGGCGTACAGGGTGATCTCGTTCTTGGCGGGATTGAGCATGATGTGCTGGAAGCAGTCGCCCTTGCGGCACTCCAGCGAGATGTTGCGCAGCAGCCTGCAGTAGTTGAAGCAGATCTCGCCGTTCTCGTCGAGATCCTCGTCCATGGCCTCGTACTCGAAGATGCCGAAGGTCAGGCAGCAGTCTCGTACTTGGGGCGCACATTCTTGATTTCTCTTGGCTGTGAAGTGTGAGCGAGGGCGCGGCGCGGCTGCGGTTTTGAGGCCGTTCAGGTGAGGGTCAGGTGAGCGCTCACCTGAAGAGGGGGGGAAGTGACGCGGACGCGAATACGTCATAGTCGAATACGTCATAGTCCAAAACCTGGACTCGGGACTCGGCCCAGGCCCCGCCGGTAAAAAAATAAGCTCGGACTTGGCGCCATTTCTGAACCCCGGCTAGCTGCTTAATCCAGTACCATGGAGCCCGCCATCTCCCAGCTAGTCTCCAGGGCGCAAGCTCGACAAGGCCCTCAGTATCTACCTTCAGCTGATCGAGCTGGCCTGGCCGGAGCCAATGATAGCTCAGGCCTGCAAATCGCTCCACGTGGCGTTCGATGCGCCGTTCTCAGGTGACCCGACTCAGATGACATCCTGGACCAAGGAGGAGATAAAAGCCGACTTCGAGCGCTTTTCTCATTTATGAGCAAGAAGTATGCCGAAATCGAAGCAGCTAAAGCCGCAGCCGCAGCCGAAGACGAAGGCGCAGAAGGCACCGAAGCCTCAGCCGAAGGCCCTGCCGGCGACGAAGGCACCGAAGTTCAAGGCGCTGGGCCCTCTGCAGAAGGCCAAGGCCAAGGCCGACCTGCTTCCGCGTAGGCCAAGGACATAGCCAAGGAGGCCAGCAGCCACAGGCCGACTGGCCGGCGCCGGCGCCCTACCGCTACCTCAAGCTGGACAAGCGCAACGATACCGGCTTCACCAGGAGGAGGTGGCCTGAGCCCCTTCGGTGGCTGAAGCCAAGGGAGATCAAGTCTGGAGGCGGTATCGAGCTAGCGCTAGCGCTAGGAGGAGGCGGTGCAGACTTAGAGGAGCAGGCGCTGCTAGATACATCAACTTGGGCAGGGTAGAGCTGAGCTAGCTAGCTGGTATCGATATCTAGCTAGCCTAGCGCTAGCCCAGTGCTTAATTAATTAACTGAAAGGTTGCGGAGGTTGCGGACGCGTCACAAATACGTCATAGTCGAATACGTCATAGTCCAAAACCTGGACTCGGGACTCGGCCGGGCCCTGCCGGTAAAAAAAGAGACTTGAACAAAAACACCGTACCCCGGTATTTAACTTGAAATCATCATGACATCATGTTCAAGTTGCTATGACATTAACTACATTCAAAAGCAATGAATGCAATAGTGTAGTCAAGCGATCGCGAAAGGATAGCGATAGGATCGGGATAGGATAGGTGACACGATAACGATAAGATAAGCTTGCAGATAACAGGGTACAGTATTATTATTTGAAACTTGGCGAGAGTCTGGGCCCAGGTCCCAAGTCCAGGTTTTGGACTATGACGTATTCGACTATGACGTATTTGTGACGCGTCCGCAACCTCCGCAACCTTTCAATTGGACATTTGGACATTTGGACATTTGGACATTTGGACATAACATGTACCCCCTCCCAGGGCCCGGGCCGAGTCCCGAGTCCAGGTTTTGGACTATGACGTATTCGACTATGACGTATTCGCGTCCGCGTCACTTCTCCCCCATCCTACGTTCGCAGCCGCCGGGCACCTCCCACAATTTTCCGAGGTACCCAGCAAGCATGGACTTTACTGACTGCGCAGGTATCAAGCAGGAGCCCGAGGACCTTCTCTCCGCCGCCGCCGCCGCCTCCGCCCCAAGCAGCGCCGCCGCCGCGGGCCCAAGTCCCTTAGCTCCGAGCCCGAGATCCTGGCGACGCCGGCCCGCGAGCCAGAGACCGTGGACTTGACCCTGGAGGAGCCGCGCGCGGCCGCCGCGCCTTCTGATCCTGGCCGCCGCGGCCGCCGCGCTCTACTACGCCGCCCGGCGCCTGGGCCCGCAGCTCTCGGGCCTGGCCGGAACCTTTTCTAAGTCTTGCCCAATGGAGGCCCTGCTAGATCTCATGGCCTTTGCGCTGCCGATCTTCTTCCTGGTGGGCCTCAGCCGCATGGAGCGCGAGGCGCGCCAGCCCGAGCGCGTCGAGCGCGGCCTCACCCCGAAGAGCAGCGCGGCCTCACCGAGTGGGACCTGGCGCTCATGGCCGGCCGCATGCTCAACGGCGATCGGCTCGAGGCGGGCCACCGCCTCAAGCTAGAGGACGGCGGCACGGCCGTCTGGACGGGCGAGGCCTGGACGCACGACTCGACGGGCGAGCCGATGAAGCTGCTCGCCTCCGGCAACAAGTACTGGCGCGGCGACTCGATGGAGTACCGGCGCCCGTGATTTTCTAGCCCTTCTACCAGCAAAGAATGGCTGACCCTCGCCCGACCCGGCCGCAGGCGTCGAGAGCGCTGGCAGCTCGGACGAGTACTCGGAGCTCTCGGATCCGGATCCCGACGAGCCCTCCGACGCCTTCGCGACCGAGAACGAGCGCTCCCTCATGCGCATCTACGAGTCCCTGCGCGAAGCTATCTACTGGAGGACCCGCGCCTAGGGACCCTCATGAACTTCTCCAAGTTTGCCGAGTTCATGTTCGCTATGACCGTGCCCTTTACCCGAGTCGTGCTCTGGGATAGGAACAGGAACTGGTAGTATTGAGTACAGAGCCCTACGAGCTAGAGCTGCTATCGCCCGAGTCCAGGCGCGCCTTCTTGGCCTTGGAGCGGCGGAGGCGGGAGACGTACTGCAGGCGCAGGTTGCGCACGAGCAGCTCGCCGGCCGTGGTGCCGGCAGCCCGGGAACCGCGTCCGTGGGCAGCAGCTGGCCCTCGCGTATCGCCTTGTACGTCTTGCGCTTGTTGAATGCAACCTTCTCCGTATCTTCCGTGCCGTCGTACTCGGACGTGGGAAGGAACTGCGAGGCGGTCTTGGGGACTTCTAGAACCAGCGCGCGCTTGGCCTTCTTGACGGAGACTGCGTTCGCGCGCTCCAGCTTGACGCCGGGCTCCAGGGGGTAGCGGCGACTTCGTTCTCAGCGAAGGAGACACGGGGGAAGAGCCGCCGCGGGGCATGGTTCGCTCGCTTTACCTAGCGTTTAGAAAATAGCGCGCGAGCCTCGAGCACCAGGAGACCCGCCACAACCGCTGCGGCGATGACCACGGCAACCTTGAGCCAGTGCCAGAAGCGCTCGGCCACGTCCGTGAGCGCGCGGCCCGCCTTGCCCGGTGCGGTGAGTGCGGAGCCCAGCGCGCCCGCCGCAATGTCCGCCCACGCGCCTCCGTCGCCGCGCAGCACGTTCTCGCGGTTCTTCATCTCGACTGTGGCGCCGATCGCGGCGTTGAGCTCACCGAACTGCAGCCGCGGCGCGCCCTTGGGCCCAAAGGTCTTGGTGAGCAGCGCGTCGAGCCAGCTCATCTCTACTAGCTAGCGCTTCGAAAATCTATCTAAATCGCGAAGCCGCGCAGGTACCAGACCATGAGGAGCGAGCCGCCGAGCGCCACGAGCAACGGCAGGTGCCCGTCGACCGCGCGCCGCGCCTCCCAGGCCCAGATCTCCTGGCGGCTCAGCTCGTTCGCGCCGTCGAAGTAAGCGCTGACGCCGTACTCGCGCGCGGGCGCAGGCTGCGACCAGAGGCCGGCGCTCAGGCGCGGCGCCCCCTCCCTCTGCTGCTGCGAGGCCAGCGCCGCCGTCGCCGCGTGCGCCGCCTCGCGCTGGCCCGGGGCGATCGCCACGAGGGGCAGGGGCCCGACGCCGCGGCCCTTGCCCGCAGCCTTAATCGACTTTAGCGCCGGCGGCGCCGGGTCCGCGCCCCTTATCTTAGGCCCCTCCGCCCCGCCGCCGGCCTTCGCCCCGCCCCCGCCCTTGGCAGCCTCGCCGATCTTGCTGCAGCGCGAGTCCGATTTGAACACCGTACACAACAGCTTCTCTACGGCGTTGGGCATGTTTAGACGTGTAACGTGAATGAAGAAAATTTAAAAGGGAACGTCGACGGACTTGAGCAACTTGGAAAAGGGAAAGGGGGGAATGAACTTGGGAAAACTTTGAAAAGGGAGAGTTAACTTAGCGCCCCGCGGGGCGCATGCCGGCCGTCGCCATCGAGACGGAGCCGGGGGCGTAGAGGGACTTGGCGGCATAGCCGAAGCCCACGCCTATGACGGCCGAGGCGGTGGGGGTGCCGCCGAGGAGCCAGGTGAGGGTCGCGGCGAGGGCTCCAAGGGTGTAGTGCTGTGGGTAGCTGTCAGCGAAGGCCATCGCGGGACCGATTTGAGGAGGGTTGAGAAAAAATACCGCCTCGGGCCTCAGTGGTGGAGGTGGCGGAAGGTCTCGGCGTGGGCCTCCGTCGCCGCCGCACGTCCTCCGCCGCGTCGATCTCCGCGCGCGAGGCCTCCAGCGTCGCCCGCCGCGCGTAGGACTGCGGGACGGCCACGCGCCGGTAGCTGTAGCCGAGGCCCTTCGACAGCCCCGCCGTCTCCGCCTCGAACGCCCGCCAGCGCTCCGAGGCCTCCGCGCCGGAGATCTGGCCGGCGCGGAAGCCCGCCTCCAGCTCGGCGCGGAAGGCGAGGGTGTGCTGGAGGCGCTGGGCCCGACGGCCCTGGCGCCGCTCCTCCGCCTCGCGCGCCAGGCGCGCCGCCAGGGCCTGCCGCTCGGCCTCCTGCTGGGCCCCGAAGCCCTGGATCGCGGAGAGGACGGCGCCGGGGCCGGGGACGGGGCTGGGGCCGTCGGCGCTCGCGGGGGAGGCGGAGGTACCCTGCCCTTGGATCAGGAACGGGGCGAGGGGGAGGGAGGTACAGGGAAGGCGGGGGGTACGCGGGGCCGGACCTGGCGCGGCAGCATCTCGTCGATGCGCTGCTGGCCGGGGCGCTGCTGGGGGGCCGTGGCGGGGGGCTGGGGCGGGAGGAAGGCCGGCGCCGAGTTGCGGGTGCGCTTGCCCTTGCCCTTGGTGTGGGGCTTGACGAGGAAGGGCCCGACGTCGGGCGCCGGGTCCTTGAACTGGGCGACGGGGATCGCGATCGCCTCCAGCGCCGGCTGGCTCTCGCCGAGGGAGAGCGGGGCCTTGGGGACGATGCCGCGGATGTAGGTCTGCCAGACGCCGCCGAGCTTGTAGGAGTAGGGGCGGCACCAGGAGCCGAAGCCGGCGAGGGTCTCGTCCAGCCGGCCGTTCTCGATGTCGGCGCCGACGGCGGCGGAGGTGTCCGGGCCGCGGCCTGCGAGCCCTCCGGCTACGAACCCTCTGCGGCGCGCGCGACAGGGTTAGCTAGCTATAGCGCACGCGAGGCGGGGCGGGGCTGGGCGGGGCGGGGCGGGAAAGGGCGCACGGGCCTGCATAAAGTGCGGAACTCCAGCTCCACTGATGCCGCTCACAATGTGCCGAGGACGAGACCGGCTGCGGGCGAGGAAGGTCTTAGCTAGGATGCAAACAGGAGCAGTGTGAGGGTCCGGGAGGCGCAGGAACGCGAGCCCGGGACCCCGGATCGACGCACGGGTTTCAGAATAGGATCTAGATGCATGCGCGGGTCGCCGCAGACGCCGGCTCGAGCTGCGGGAGGCGCGGTCGCAGATCCCGGAACCTGCGCCGACGCCGAAGTTCTGCGAACGTGGGGGAAATGAGCGCGAGGCTGTGCGGCACGGTCTAGCGAAAGTGTAAGTGTAAGCGAAAGAGCTGCGAAAGAGGGAGCCAGCACCTCCGCGATGCGGCGAGGTGGTTCAGCTTGGGTGCCATCGAGCTCTCGAAGGTTGCCGGCCACAGCAACCGAGCCTGCGCACCGCAGTGTAAGCGCGCGGCATCGGGAGAGCTCTCCAGCTAGCCGCTCCGCGGAGAGAGGGGTCGCCGACCGAGACGCACTTCTGCATCGGCGGGAACGAAGCGGCGGCTCCCGAGAGCACAGAACGCACACGCTGGCCTCCATCAAGTGCTCTGAGAAGCACGGGGCCCAAGCGCCGCAGGATTGGAGAGCTCTGACTACTTGGCTGGACAGCTGGGGTACAGGTTGTCCGGACAGAACACGTGGAACGACCGCGTGAGCCCAAAATTTTCTAAGCTTCAGCGCAAAGGCGAGCGAGCGCGAGCTCGCTAGCTGTGGCGCGCCGTACCGTCTCTCGATCTAGTACTAGTACTAGCCTACAGCTAGCGCTGGCGCTATAGCTAGCGCTAGTAGTACTCGGCTTCAACTGAACCGCCAGTACTGGTCCGACGGTCAGCCTACGTACTAGGCTAGGCCTGGCACCCTGATAGCCTGTGTGCCGTCAACCGGACCCAGTTGAGCGCTTCGAGCTGCAGCGTCGTCAGACCAGAGTGTCCCGGGTCCCTGGAAAATTTATATTAAGATTCCAAAGACCTGGGACAGAAGACGAGACATCCGAAGTCCGACGTCGACGGTCCGACAGTCGACGTCGACAGTGCAGCTAGCGCCAATTCACCGAGCCTTGGAGTTCGAGTTCGAGTTCTCAAGGTGTGCAGTTTCCGGCCGGTGCCACTGAAAATTTTCCAAGCCTAACACGAAACAGCAGGCCTAACCCGAGAGCATGGCCACCTCGACGTGCTCCGACAGTCTACTCTCCCGTCTGCCGGGGGTAACTCCCGTGGACCTGAGCCCGCAAGAAGAGCTTTTCTTCACTCGCTTCCCCTCGTCTGCGTCCAGAAGGTCTGCAGCGCTGATCTCGGAATGGTCTTCTGTATCTTTCACCCGCCGCACATCATGTCCAAGCACTTCTCCGACGCGGAAGACGAGACGAGCACCGCGGCCGCCCGTGCATGCGCGGAGAGCTTCGGAGGCCTCACTTTCTCTCGAACATCGCACAACGGGCTCAAGGCTGCCTACGTCCTGCAGAGCCCGGAGGCCTGCGCCTTTGCGACCTGGCTGCTGGGGACATCTAGCGGCCTGGAGCTCGGGGGGGACGACACAGGAGCCTACGTCCTGCAGGGGCCGACGCAGGGATCGGCGCAGGGGGTGGCGCAGGGGCCGCAGGGCGCCGCAGCTCGGGGGGCTTGCTCGGGACTGCGGCGCCAGGAGCTCCTCCCCCGCAAGGAGCCGCCCCACCCCCCGCTGAGCTTGACGGGCGACGCCCAGGCTCCGCTCCCGGACTTCGATCGGTTCCTGAGCCTCCTGCGCGAGAACAAGCTGGTGAGGGACGAGATCTGGCGGGCGGGGGCGGCGTTGCGCACTGAGATCAGCCTGAATGACCCCCGCCGCGTTCAAGACATTGCAGTCGAGCCCGACGGAACAATCACCCTGAAGATGAGCGATCAGCCAGGATCGCCGGCCCTCAGAATCGCGATTCGGGCGCACGGTGTCGAGGTGGAGCAGGAGGGGGGAGCTGGAGACGGGAGCTGCAGCGAGACGGCGGCGTCTTACGTGACGGACCCGTCCCAGCCCGTGGCGCTCGACGTGGCCCTCCCGTCGCTCCTGATCGCACTCGAATCGACGGGCCTGACACCGCACTGCGTGAAGGTCGTGGATACGGACTACCTGACGCGCGATCCAGGGCTGCTCACCTCCACGTTCGGTCCGCTGGAGCCGGGGGCCGCCCAGGTCGACGTCATCTGCTCGGGCCTCAACACGGGGAAGACGCAGGCCCTCATCGAGACGTACCTGAAGCCAGCCCTCGAGGGGGCTGGCGCGTGATCCTCTTGACCTGCCGCCGCGCCTTCTCCCGCGACCTGAAGCGCCGCCTGGATGACGTGGGCCTGCCTGAGGACGCCGTGCTGTACATGGACATTCAGAAGCCGCCGGAGAGCTCAAATGGGACGCACGGCAAGTGGGGCTACCGCCATCCGAAGTGCAGGTGCGTCGTCATCACGATCGACTCGCTGCACAAGGTACTTGAGGACTGGGCGGGCTGGTCGACTGCGCCGCTGATGATCGTGCTGGACGAGCTCTCCTCCCTCACGAAGCACCTCACTTCGAGCGGCACCCTCGAACCCGCCGGCCTGCACATGGGCGTGCGGTCAATGCCCCGAAACGCGCGCTGCGTGCAGCTAATGCGAAACGTGATGAAGGCCTCGCGCATCGTGGCGATGGACGGCTTCGTCCGGCCGGTCGATCTCGCGTACCTCGCGGAGTCCGCGCTGGAGCGCGGGGCGCGCCTTGGGCTCCTGCACAACTCGCGCCGGACCTGCGACTGGAAGATGCGCGTGTCAGACAGCCCGGCGCACGTCGAGAAGGACATCATGGTGCAGTGCCGACCTGGGCGCTCGCGGGCCATGATCATCGCGGAGACGCCGGCCAAGGCGAATGAGCTAGCAGACAAGATTTCGAAGCAGGCGCTGGAGCAGCTCAGCCTGGGCGGCGCTCAGTACGTGACTCAGCTCGAGGCAGGGCCCGAGGACGGCAGCGGCGCACCGTTCACAATTGGGCTCATCGTTGGGCAGGCGAAGGAGAAGAGCGTGCGCTTCACGAACGAGGGCCCGGTCCGCGTAGTGTCGATCGACGTCTCGGAGGAGGGCGCGTACAAGGCCTGCGACGTGCTCATCGCGACGTCCGCGCTCGGGGCGGGCGTGGACTTTCCGGAAGCGCACTTTGACAAGATCTACGGCGTTTTCCAGGCCGAACCCGCGCAGCTAGAGGCCGACGACATCGTGCAGCTGCTGTTCCGAGTGAGAAAGCTGCGCAGGCGCGGCGAGCCGCCCGGCGGAGAGCACCTGCTCGTCGCCGTGCGCAAGAGCCGCGCGTCCGCGCCCTCCGTCAGCGTGGGCGAGGCGACCGCGCACTGGCGTGAGAGCGATGATGAGAGAGCTAGCACTGCAGACACGCAGCGCTATCTGGACTTGAAGGCGAGCCATCACGGGAGTCGGCGGGCCGGCATGCCGACGCGGCGCCTCGCCGTGGCCGCGCGGCTGCGGCTGCTGTCGACCTGCGCCGTGATGAACGTGCGGGTCACGGAGGATCAGGGAAACAAGGGGCCGAAAGAGGAGAAGGAGCAGCGGCAGCGCGAGATCAAGTACGTACTCGAGTCTCCGCCCTGGACATCACCGAACTGTACATGCTGCTGGACTCCTGGTGGCATTCGCGCGATTCGCTTGCTAAGGTCGACGTGGAGAAGGTTGCTGCACTCGCGCGCCTAGCGACCGCTGCGTTCCTGGCCAAGGACGCAAGCGCGCTGACCGAGAGCGACGTGGCCTGGCTGTGGAAGTCATTCTACTCGATCCCGCTGATGTCGCGGATCATCCTTGTGCTGAAGCGCGGCGGCGACATGGCCGAGATCGCCTCGTCTACTGAGTACCACAGGGTCTCGAAGGTTGCGGAGCTTTTCAAGCGACTTTTTGGGCCGGGGTACGAGAAGCTGGCCGGCGACAGCTGTATGCTTTGGTCGGACGAAGCCTACGCGGCGCTCGCATCACCGGAGGGCCGGGAGGCTTACGCGGTGCTGCAGAGTCTGGACGAGCGGGCCCCTAAACTCGATGCATCGGACAATGAGAAGGCCAAGCTTGCGCAGCAGTCGTGGCGGGTGATTCAGTACCTGCTCGAAAAGTACATGGGGGTGAGACGGGCCCGGTCCGGGGAAAAACGGACCCGAGAAGGGCAGGAGGGCGCCGGCTCTCGCAAGCGCAAGTGCATCACGTGGGTCAAGGAAGACACTCTCGAAGATGTTGCAGAGCGCCAAGCAAGGCAGCGCTGGGCTGGCGTGGGGCCGGATTACTTGGAGGTGAAAGATCTGTTCTGCGACTGCTACTCGCTGCTCCATCGGCGGATTTGATAGATCGGGGTACATTTTTCTCTCGTGATCAGGCTATGTCAACGTCGTGCGAAAATGCATTGCTCTTGTCCCAGGTCCTTGGAATCTTAATATAAACTTTCCGGGGACCCAGGACACCGTCACTCAGGTCGGCCCATCAGATTGAATTCGAAAGATCACGGGGTGGGAGGGGTACAGCATTTTGGATGTTCCCTCTAGGTAGATCTGTCCCGGGTCTCTGGAATCTTAATATAAAATTTCCAGGGACCCGGGACACTCCCGGTCAGACGATTCTTCAATTTGCAGGACGTCATGATCAGGATCGGATCAGACATGATTTTTCGCATGAGCTGCGGCCGATGCATGCACGAAATCTTGGCCCATGAAGAGGTTTGTTCGACGAGGCCTGTCCCGGGTCCCTGGAAAATTTATATTAAGATTCCAAAGACCTGGGACAGAAGTGGTCCGCACAAGAGATGTGTCTGGACCCTCCCTAGAATCATTATAGATCTAGATGATCGGGAAGGTTCTGACATTGCCATGTCCGACAAGGCCTGTCCCGGGTCCCCGGAAAATTTATATTAAGATTCCAAAGACCTAGCCTGGGACAGAAGTAGTCTGCCTAGACTCTGAGAGGAGGGCGTACGACTTAAACTCGCGCAGCGCCGCCTGCTCCTCGCTGAGGTTCTCTAACTTCATTCGATCGCTGTAGGGCTCGGGCGGCGTGCCCTCCTTGACGTGCATCCAAAATAGATGTAAGCACTTCCTCATGAGCTCGATGTACCTCTCGTCGCGCCTGACGTACCACGTTTGCACGCGCAGAGGAGTGAAGCAAAAAAGTTCGGCCCACTCGCGGCCCGTTATGTCCAGAAGTCCTTGTAACTGCGGCATGTAATAAGTAGGAACTCTATCATAAAGTTCGCCCTTGTACGGGCATTTCACCTCTAAAATTCTATCATTTCCTATAAGTCCGTCGGGGCTACCGGCGAGGAACGGCATTTCTTTATGTTCGTGCAGTCCAGTATGTTTAATGTCAACGTTATCGTTCAGTGCCTTGTAGATAGAGACCGCGAAGGGCTCATAATCATGCCCATAGGTTAGGGCAGGGTTGTCAAAGTTGTTTTCCTCCGCTATCCCGCTTAGCTCCGCCCACAGGCGGGCCCTGGATTTCCAGGGGTTTATGCCGCACGCAGCCGCAAAATTAGATGCAGTTAGTTTTTCACGGCGCGCCGCGTGCCACGCCGCGCTCCCCTGTTGCAAAGTCTCGCAATCTGTATCGGTATGCATAGCTTAGCCTCGCAGTAGCGTTTAGAATTTCTTGATGTGTGCAATTACAAATGTCGGATGCAGAGGAAGCGCCCAAGGACGTGATCGCACAGTTCGAAGAAGAAGAAGAAGAGTATGTATAAGACACGCCCAAGCCGGTTGTGCGGTTTTGACGAAAGGCGAAGGACCCGAAGGCCCGAAGCACAATCGACAGTGAACCAACCAGACAAGGGTAGTGGCGGCGCACAGTTCATAGATCAGGTCAAGGACCTTAGACGCTGGGTGGTTGAGCGGGCCTCGCGACCGAATCGACAGCGCCAACCCTGGCCGGTGCTAGAGCTGGCCCAGGCAGGGTGGCTCGATTCGCATCACAACGCTGGCGGTGCCCATTACTTTCGGAGCCACGACGAGGGCAGGATTATCGACGAGTTCAAGCGCATCTGGTTCGCCCTGGGCTCCAAGCTCAGCATACTCTCGACCCTCCCGGACCACATTCGCATGCAAATCCTCGAGTGGTACGCGAAGGCAAGGGACTCGCAATGGGACGACGTAAATTTGCGCGACCTCTCGCGCTTGCGCTCGGCTGTGACGGCGTATGTCACAAACTATGATTATCACGTCAAAAAGCCCCAATTCGAAGTTGAGCCAATTCCGATGAATCTGGTACCCCTGGGATGGGAAGAGTACCCCGAGTACTCGTGGAACAGGGGCCTCAACCCCCGCGCCAGGCCCTGCCAGCCCCGTCCGCCCCACCGATAAACGCCCCGCCCCGCGTGACGTCAGACGGGACATACGCGAATGGGAGGAGTGGAGCAACGACCCGAAGAACTGGCTACCCGGGGAGGCGGAGATGCGGAAGCGCGCGAGGCTGATGCCCGGCGACAGGTACCCCGACCGCGAGTAGGGGTACAGGTATAAATTCTCACCGAGCCGCGAGCATGGCGCGAACACGCGAGTCCGACGTGCTGTACAACAACGGCGACCTGGACGGGGAGATTCGACAGCGGAACGTGGACTTGGAGGATGCGAACGCAGTGCTGGAGGGGAGGCGCACGTCCTCAGGGGGCGGCTCGCCGGCGGAGAACTTCATGGAGCGCGTGCTCTACCTTGTGCGCTGGATTAGAGACGAATTCCACGACGAGCGAGAGCTCCCGGACAGGGAGATGATCAGGGCCGCGGGCTTGATGGGTATGACAGAGAACCCGAGATCGTACCTGAGGCGCGAACGCAGGGATCTGAACGGCGATTGGGCCGACCTGCAAGCGCTGTGGACGGCCTTTGCGAACCGCAAGAGCCAGATCCTTGCCCTGCCCGCGCAGGTACAGCAGCGTATCATTGATTTCGTAGCCCCCTGGCGCGACGAGTCCCTCCAGCAGCCATTCATGCAACCACGCTTCCTCTCCGGGCTCAGGAGCGCGTTCTTCCACTTGGCCGTGAGCAGCGACCGGTATTTCACACCGCAGAGGATCGTTCACGGCGAATTCGGCATACCCCCGAGTGGCTGAATTTTGCCACCGTACCCCCTTCCCCACCCCGCCTCGAAGGCCCCCCTCCCTACCCCGAGCAGCGTGAGTCACTCAAGCGTCAGAGGGAGGTACGCGAATGGATGGACGACACCAGCCACTGGGTACAGGGCGAGGCCGAATTACGCAAGTTCGGAAGGTTCGGGCAGTAACAGCGGGGGGTACAGCATTCAGTTAGAGCCTGAGCATCGTTAGAGGCCGGGAGGCCCCCCGAGGGGTACACCGGCTGTTACTCCCCGCGTCGGTTAGTGCTAGCCCCCCTGTTAGTGCAGCGTGTACCTGATCGCAATATAACACCCAAACCTCCGCGACGCGTGACTCATGCAACCTCCGAGGGTTAACAATGCATTGACAGCGAAGGGGCAAGCTCGAGAGCTCAACGCTTCACAAAGGCCCACATATATATAGCTAGCGTTCGAGCTTTCAATCGCTAGCTATAGCTCATGCCCGGCGCGGACCAGAGGCAGGCGCCCGGGCCGGGCCGGGCCCCTGGCCATGCGCATGCTATGGGCCTGGCGCCGGCCTGTCCGATATCGATTTGAGGATCTTCTCTCATCGAGTTCGTGCCTCGAGCCGAGTCGCACGAGCCTCGGGAGGGCACGTGGCCCTCTCCCTCTCCGATCGCGATCCCTCCTTAACTTCCATGATATGAGCGCACCGGGGCGTGGTCCCCGACCGCGCGCGCAGCCGGGGCGTCGGTCGCCGGCCGGGGCCCGGGCGTCGGCCGCCGGGCCGGAGGGGTGGGAGCTTCTTCCCGCGCCGCCCTAGGCCTAGCGCCCCTCGCCTCTCCGCCGACCTGGCGAACATTTGGCTCGCGGAGATCGAACATTTGGTATTTGAATGTGAGCTATTGATTTGAGCACAATAGATGTATAATGTACATCTAGCGGCATTATATTATAGCCTCGAGGTCGGCCGTGTTCAACGGTTGTCGATGCGCGCCGACTTGTCGAGCTCAGAGCGCGGCGGGGTGCAGAAGGGCGACGCCGAACGGGCTCCGGGCGGCCTCCCGCCAGAAGGCCTCCCACTGGGGGAACAGGGGCCCGCCCCGCAGCTCCGAGGGTGCCCCCAGCCGGAGCCGCAGGCGCGGGCGGGGGCCAAGCTCGAGGGACGCCATGGCTGCGTGGATCGCGGAAAGAGCGCGGAGGAGGGGGTACAGGGACTCCGCGCCGGGAGCGGAGCGGGCTGCCGCGTACGTGATCTCGACCTCCTGCGGCGAGAAAATAAGATCTTTTGGGGAAGGGGGGTACGCGAAAGCGCACCTTCAAGCGGGGGAAGGGGCCGGAGGCGAAGGCGGAGGCCAGCGGGTCGAGGCGGGAGGGGCTCTGGAAGTACCCCCCGAGCCGCCGGAACCTACACGGCACCCACGTGTGAGGGGTACAGAGAAAAGAAGAAGGGGGGTACGGCACCTGGGCCGGCAGCCGGCGAGGAGCGCCGCGGCGCGCGCGGGGCCGTCGCATCCCTCCTCAGTGCAGTCGTCCAGATCAAGGTCCAGGTCCTGGGGTACATCGGCGTTCCTGGGGGGCGGCGGGAGCGCGGGGGGCGAGTGGGGGTTACGCGCCTGGAGGGCCTGCATCGAGCCGACCGCTCGCGAGAGAGCGGAGACGAGCTCCAACGTCTGTGGCGGGGTACGCGGGTCAGCAGGTGGTGGGGAGGGAACCCTGAGGGGGGTAACGCGTCACCTCGGCGTCGGTGTGCCCGAGGCGCACGGAGAGGCGGAGCTCCGAGAGGAGGGGTACAGACGCGAGGGTGCCCAGGGCGGGCACCGAGCCGCGGTCCACCTGTGCCCGATCGCAAATCAGAGCGAAATTGTGAAATGGCGCCGCGCGGATTCGAGCCGCACCTCGATCGCCAGGGACCGCAGGTCGGCGAAGCGCGGGAGCGTCCGCAGGGCGGTCGCGGACACGCTCTGGAAGCGGTTCAGGTGAGCTGCCGGGCGTGGGTGTGGGGGTACAGCGCGGCGCGGACCTCGTAGCCGATGCTGGCGAGCTCGAGGGCGGAGAGGCCGGGGGGTAGGGCCGCCAGCGCCGATTCAAGCCCGTCCGGCTCCAGCTGTACCCGCCCGGATCAGGGGGCGGGGGGAGAAATGGGAGGGGGGTACGGGGCACCAGGTCGGCGGAGAGGCGGCGGAGGGCGGCGAGGGGCGCGAGGGCGGCGAGGGCGGCGCGGTCCCCGAACCAGCCCTCCAGAGACTGCGGGACGGGGCGGAGCGGGGCGGGGCGGGGTGGGGCGGGACCAGGGGCCAGCCACTAGTTAGGCGGGGCCAAGGAACACCGGCGGCGGCCGCGGGGCCGGCGGGGCGGGCGCGCCTCGAGGTGGGGGAAGGCGGCGCAGAGGGCGCGGACGTCGGCCTCCGCCATGTCCGTCCCTGCGCGCACCAGGAGCCCGTGGGCCGGGGCTCAGATCCGCTGGCCAAGCCCGGGCAGGGTACGAGGCGCGTCCGGCGAACCGCACCGAGGATAGAGAGGTGGCGGAGGGAGGGGAGGCCCGAGATGGCCAGCGGCGGGCCCCGCCTGGGGCGCAGCGCGTCGGAGGCGGCCGGAAGCCGCGCGGGGGGGCGGCGGGGCGGCGGGGCGGGGCGGCGGACCACTTGAGGGTCGCCAGGCGGGGGAAGCGCCGGAGGCCGTCGGCGGCGGCGCGCGCGGCCGCGATCCCGTCTGCGCGGGGCTGAGCGAGGGCCGCCCGGCGGGCGGGCGGGCGCAGCGGGTCGGATCGGGATGGCACCGGACCCGGGGGCGGGGAAGACATCGGCGGACTCGAGCTCGGGGAGGAGCCGGCGAGGAATGAGAGGAGCGCATCGACCGCCGCCGCACCCCCGCCGCTCAGTACCAGCGCGCTCACCGCCCGCGGCCGCAGCTGCCCCGCGACCCGCCGCGCCGCAGTCGTCCCGTCTTCGCCGGCCGCGGCCGCCCGCAGGTCGAGCGCGAGCTCGGCCCACGGCGCGCCGGCGAGCGCGCAGCGAAGCCTGCGGCTCACGGAGAGCAGCGGGAGCGCCCCGAGGGGCCCGAGGTGCGTCGCGACGCGCTGCAAGAGCTCGTCGGGGAGGTCGCCGAGCCGCGCCGCTGGGGCCGCTGCCTCCGCGCCGCTGGCCGGCATTGCCCTGCTGCTGCGATCGCTGGAGCGGTGGAAGCGCGCTCCGCGGCCGCGCTGCCGGGCTGCGCCGTCTCGCGGCCGGCCGTCAGCGTTCCGCGGGCTCACGCCGCGCCAGGGCGGAGCGGGGCGTGCACGGCGCGAAAGACAGGTGCCAAGCGCTCACCGGGCGACGGGAACGCTCTCCGGGCGGCGGGAGCGCTCGCGGAGTCGGCGGAGTGCAGCGGGGAGAACGGGATGGGTCGGGCCCACCGGGCAGAGGTCCGACGGCCCTGGTAGCTCAGTTGGTACGAGCGTTAGGCTTTTAACCTAATGGTCGTGGGTTCGAGCGGCAAGCTGGCGGCGGGGAACATAAAGCTGGTGGCCTTCGGCCAAAAGTTCGGCGCAACCCGTTGTGGCTTGAGCTGCTTAAGCTTGAGCCACGAAGCTTGATGGGCTCGGCGTTGAGCTTGAGCTAAAGCTCAACGAGCTTCAATCGGAGCTTGAGCTAAAGCTCAACGAGCTTGAGCTATAGCTTAACGAGCTTGAGCTATAGCTCAACGAGCTTGAACGAGCTTGATCATCCAGCTGCGGCTTGAGCTTGTTAGTACCCACCTTGTATACCCTGTACCCCACCCGATCGATGTCCGCGCTCCTCTCCTGGCGCGTGGGGGCGACTTTGATGATGTTGCGCATCAACTACATCCTCATTGGACTCGCGAACATCGATATCGGAGTCCCCCGCTCTTCTGTATTGGGCGTCGTGTTGAGCGACACATTCGCGATCAGATTGGACTATGTGAGCATGCATATGCTGTTTTTGGAGCCGGAATCGCATTTCGACGGCGTCTTTTCAACTTCTGAGAAAAACGTCTGGAGATATGAGTCTTCTCCACCTTTTTAGCGTCTTTGCGGGGCGTGCGATACGTTCTTTGTGCAGCGAGACGTACGAACAGAAATTTGTATGAGAGCCAGGAACTTAGAATCAATTAACGGCTTGCGCCGAAAAGTGGGTCTGGGGGGTACGCGTCACGTGGTTTTAGGGTACATACTACGGCGATTCACTTCCTTCAGTTCCGGAAAGTCGACCCGCGCGCAAACGGAACGCGCGCGCAGGAGCGACCTCAGAGGTTTGCGGCGCGCCATCTATGCGCGCGCGGCTCGGGCGGCGCTGACCACGATCGAGCAGCAGTCCGAGGCGTGATACCTCGCGTGCGATGAATTCGAAGCGGGATGGCGAGGCGTGCAGCGCGGTGGGCCCGGACACTCTCGCTGGTCCGCGTCGTCGGCTGGACGGCCCCGGAGACGGCCCCGCGACTGAAACCGTGCACCTGTCAAAAGTACGTAGCGATATATCGATAGTACGGCGCGGGTCCATTCTCACGGTGCGGGTCCATTCTCATTCTCTTTCGGCGCTCAGATTGCTTCTGGAGGGCTTCTCGATCTGCCGGACGCGCCGCTAGCGCTAGCGCTGCACCTGTCACAAGTACCAGTGCGTGCACGCGTACGCGTGCATATGCATGCGCGTCGACGTCTAGCTATATAGCTAGCGCAATAGATATCATAATATCGATGTTCGATTCGTATACGTATACGTATACTTATTCGAGCTCTTTAGCTAGATCGATATCTAGATACATGAATTCGATCTTAATAAATCTTGCAATTGCGGCGCAAGTCCATTCTCACTCTGAATCTCTCTCTCTGCGCATGCGAGCAGTCGACTTCCGCGGCCGCATCTCCTCGAGCCTTCGAATTCGAAGCTGCAGCTGCATCCGCGGCCGGCGCCGCGCCGCAGCCATCGCCAGCTGCAGCGCCTGCAGCTACAGCTGCAGCTGCAGATGGCGCTGGCGGCGCGGAATCGGCAGCATCCGATATCGATGCGCTGCCCGACGCGGTCATGAGCAGCATGTTCAAGTGCGACGCGCTGGGGCTGCGGGCGAGCTGGCCCCTGCGCGCCGTCTGCAGGTCTGCGCTTCGGTTTTCATATGATCATCAATTATGTATAACCATATGCATGCGATCTGAATTTTATTTTATTTAATCTAGAATTCACATGCATGTATGTGCTGCGCATGCCAAGCAGCCTATAGCGCTAGCTAGGCCTAGGCCTCGAGTTTAATTTCGAACCCCGCCCGATCGCGATCGCAGGCGGTGGCGGAGGGTGATCGAGGAGACAGAGTGGACCGCCCTTGAGCTGTGGTTCGGAGGCAAGGACTTCTCGAAGCAAGTGCAGACACATGCCTCGAGCTTCCAGGTGCACGACGAGGAAACGCATACGGATTCGGAGCTCGAGTTCGGCAGGCCTGCACCCGGAAGATCGATATCCTCCACGCTCAGCTGCGAGGACGGATGCGATTCTCTTTCGGCGCTCTTTGATCAGCGAAAGCTGCGGCTTGGAGAAGGCTCAAGCGTCGCGCTTCGGCCGGAGCTGCAGCTGGATAAGTTCGAGAACGTTGGCTCGAATATTGACGACGACGTCCCCGACGACGCGCCCGTTGTTCCGCGCCGCCAGCGCTATGTCGAGGCAGCCTGCAAACTCCTCGCAGCGATCACGCGCAGCTGCAGCGGCTCGGCGCAGCTGCGCGAGGTGACATTCGAGCTGCTCGGAGGGTACATGGAGGGCTATGTCAAATTCGAGGCGGGCTTTTTCAACGACTTCCTGTTCGGAGTGCTGGGGGCGCTGCGGCCGCCGGACGGCTCGGAGAGCAGACTCGAAAGCCTCAACATCGGCTTCACCGCCGACCACGATCACCACGACCCAGATATCGATCTAGAAGAGATGCAGAGGCTAGCGGCCGACGATCTGCATGCCGCCCTCGCTCCTTTCGGCAAGCTTCGCTCGCTCACTCTCTCCTGCGACTGGCTCTTGTCGGAAGGCATCGCCATCGACGCAGCAGCTGCAGCGGCCATCGCCTCTGCATGCCCCCTCCTGCGCTCGATCAGCTTCGCCCCCGAATTGTGCGAAGACGGTTCGGAAGTGGAGGTCCTGGCGTCTCTTTCGCGCCTCGAGCACCTGCAGGAAGTTGTCTTCGCGTATGCAGCATTGACCGAACTCCACGATCCAAACGCCCCCATCATCGCCGGCTTGGAGAGGCTTGCCAAAGGTCCCGCGGGAAAGACCCTTCGAGCCTTCGCCCTGTATGAGATTGGCCACCAGTACATGTAAGCATGCGCTCTACCTATTCCAGCTGTTCGCTATATATACATTAAATAGATTGATCACGAGTTCGCATCGATCGCGATATCCTCAAGCTTAAGCTTGACGCCGATCGCGATAATGTATTTTAATTTAAGTTTGCCGTGCGCGCGCAGGGCAGGCCAGTTTCCACGGATTTCGAACGAATCTAACAGATCTACGGTTGTGGGGTTAAACTATCCCCTCCTCGTCGCCTTCAGCCGCTTCCCGAGCCTTGAATCAGTCCAAGGATTGGCGGTTCGTACATCGATGTCGAGCTCGAGGGGCAAACAAAACATTATATATATATATATCCCTCTAGATCTGACCTCGCGATCATGATCAGTTCCAGATCACCCCCTCGTCCGTGCTGTCCGGCGATATCGGCCGCATCGCCAACCTCCGCGAGCTCGACGCTTTCGTGGACCTCGGGGACTGCAGCGATCGAACGGCAGCCCCGGCGATGGCGCAGGCGCTCTGCAGCCTACCCCGCCTGGAGAGGCTCGGCCTTATTCTGTCTTGTAAGTCATATGCATCGTGATATATCGATCATGATCATCCGAGAATTACGCACCCTAATTCTGCATGCAACAAGCTTAAGCATTCTTTTGTCTCAAAAATGATATAGATAAACACGTTATAACTATATATGAAGTCGATTCGTTTGAATTCGAAATTTTGCGGTCGGCGCCATTGTACACGTATCACTGATTAATATTTAACACGCAGCCGATTTCGGCACCCGGCGTGACGGCGCCGGCGCCGCGCAGTGGCCATGGGGATCCGCGGCCGAGGACGTCGTCGCCCTCCTCGGATCGGCCGGCGTGCGGCGCGCCCTGGTCCGCCTCAGCCTCAGCCTCCGCCGGCCCCTCAGCGACGTGGAGGCGGCGGCGATTGCAGCGCTCCCCGCCCTGCGGGAGCTCCACGTCTCCGTCAGGCTCTTCTCGAGCTCGAGCTCCTGGCGTGAATCCTTCGAGGTGCGCTTGGACCGCGTTGATTTGAATTTGCCCACCGACGTTATCCTCTTAACGCCGGGCCTGTGCGCCAGATCCTCCGAGGCCTGCGTCCGAAAGTCGAGGTGAAGATCAGATTTTTGGAATGCTACTCATGATCAGGCGGCTATATTATATTTCCCACCGAAATTGCATCGACGCTTTAGATCTGCTTTAACTTTGTAATAATATGTATTTTGCTTTTTGTCATGATCAAATTATAAAGCCTAGCTCTCCAGTTGTCGAGCTCAGAGCGTGGCGGGGTGCAGAAGGGCGGCGCCGAACGGGCTCCGGGCGGCCTCCCGCCAGAAGGCCTCCCACTGGGGGAACAGGGGCCCGCCCCGCAGCTCCGAGGGCGCCCCCAGCCGGAGCCGCAGGCGCGGCCGGGGGTGGGAGGACGCCAGGGCGGCGTGGATCGCGGAGAGGGCGTGGAGGAGGGGGTACAGGGACTCCGCGCCGGGGGCGGAGCGGGCTGCCGCGTACGTGATCTCGACCTCCTGCGGCGAGAAAACAAAAGATCTTTTGGGGAAGGGGGGTACGCGAAAGCGCACCTTCAAGCGGGGGAAGGGGCCGGAGGCGAAGGCGGAGGCCAGCGGGTCGAGGCGGGAGGGGCTCTGGAAGTACCCCCCGAGCCGCCGGAGCCTACAAGGCACCCAAGTGTGAGGGGTACAGAGAAACGAAGAAGGGGGGTACGGCACCTGGGCCGGCAGCCGGCGAGGAGCGCCGCGGCGCGCGCGGGGCCGTCGCAGCCCTCCTCAGTGCAGTCGTCCAGATCAAGGTCCAGGTCCTGGGGTACAGTGGCGTTCCTGGGGGCGGCGGGAGCGCGGGGGGCGAGGGGGGGGGTACGCGCCTGGAGGGCCTGCATCGACCCGACCGCCCGCGAGAGAGCGGAGACGAACTCCGACGTCTGTGGCGGGGTACGCAGGTCAGCAGGTGGTGGGGAGGGAACCCTGAGGGGGGTACCGCGTCACCTCGGCGTCGGTGTGCCCGAGGCGCACGGAGAGGCGGAGCTCCGAGAGGAGGGGTACAGACGCGAGGGCGCCCAGGGCGGGCGCCGAGCCGCGGTCCACCTGCGCCCGATCGCGAATCAGAGCGAAATCGTGAAATGGCGCCGCGCGGATTCGACCCGCACCTCAATCGCCAGGGACCGCAGGTCGGCGAAGCGCGGGAGCGTCCGCAGGGCGGCCGCGCACATGCTCTGGCAGCGGGTCAGGTGAGCTGCCGGGCGGGGGCGGGGGGTACAGCGCGGCGCGGACCTCGTAGCCGATGCTGGCGAGCTCGAGGGCCGAGAGGCCGGAGGGTAGGGCCGCCAGCGCCGACTCGAGCCCCTCCGGCTCCAGCTGTACCCGCCCGGATCAGGGGGGGAGACATGGGAGGGGGGTACGCGGCACCAGGTCGGCGGAGAGGCGGCGGAGGGCGGCGAGGGGCGCGAGGGCGGCGAGGGCGGCGCGGTCCCCGAACCAGCCCTCCAGAGACTGCGGGACGGGGCGGGGCGGGGCGGGGTGGGGCGGGGCGGGACCGGGGGCCAGCCACTAGTTAGGCGGGGCCAAGGAACACCGGCGGCGGCCGCGGGGCCGGCGGGGCGGGCGCGCCTCGAGGTGGGGGAAGGCGGCGCAGAGGGCGCGGACGTCGGCCTCCGCCATATCCGTCCCTGCGCGCACCAGGAGCCCGTGGGCCGGGGCTCAGAGCCGCTGGCCGAGCCCGGGCCGGGTCCGAGGCGCGTCCGGCGAACCGCACCGAGGATGGAGAGGTGGCGGAGCGAGGGTAGGCCCGAGAGGGCCAGCGGCGGGCCCCGCCTTTGGCGCAGCGCGTCGGAGGCGGCCGGAAGCCGCGCGAGGGGGCGGGGCGGCGGGGCGGGGCGGCGGACCACTTGAGGGTCGCCAGGCGAGGAAAGTGCCGGAGGCCGTCGGCCGCGGCGCGCGCGGCCGCGATACCGTCTGCGCGGGGCTGAGCGCGGGCGGGCGGGCGAGCGCAGCGGGTCGAATCGGAAGGGCACCCGACCCCGCGGTGGGAAGGACATCGGCGGACTCGAGGTCGGGGGAGGAGCCGGCGAGGAATGAGAGGAGCGCCTCGACCGCCGCCGGCCCCGCGCCGCTCAGCACCAGCGCGCCCACCGCCCGCGGCCGCAGCTGCCCCGCAACCCGCCGCGCCGCAGTCGTCCCGTCTTCGAATTCGCAGGCACGCCCGCAGGTCGAGCGCGAGCTCGGCCCACGGCGCGCCGGCGAGCGCGCAGCGAAGCCTGCGGCTCACGGAGAGCAGCGGGAGCGCCCCGAGGGGCCCGAGGTGCGTCGCGACGCGCTGCAAGAGCTCGTCGGGCAGGTCGGCGAGCCGCGCCGCTGGGGCCGCCGCCTCCGCGCCGCCGGCCGGCATTGTCCTGTTGCTGCGATCGCTGGAGCGGTGGAAGCGCGCTTCGCGGCCTCGCCGCCGGGCCGCCCCGTCTCGCGGCCGCCGTCAGCGTTGCGCGGGCTCACGCCGCGCCAGGGCGGAGCGGGGCGTGCACGGCGCGAAATGGAGGTGCCCAGCGCTCACCGGGCGGCGGGAACGCTCTCCGGGCGGCGGGAGCGCTCGCGGAGTCGGCGGAGTGCAGCGGGGAGAACGGGACCGGTCGGGCCCACCGGGCAGAGGTCCGACGGCCCTGGTAGCTCAGTTGGTACGAGCGTTAGGCTTTTAACCTAATGGTCGTGGGTTCGAGCGGCATGCTGCTGCTGCTGCTGTCTTCACCACAGCACATCACAGCACAGAACATCACATCACATCACATCACATCACATCACACCATAGTTGTGCTGTACCCAGAAAGAGCATCGTATTCTTTTCCACCGTCAGCAACAGCTTGCCGCTCGAACCCACGACCACTAGGTTAACAGAGCCATCATATCTCTTCGGTGCGGGTCCGACCGGTCCCAGTCTCCCCTCTGCACTCCAACCCGAGCTCACGCGCCGCTCGGGTGCGCAACTGCTCACTTTAGACTCCAGCGCGCGCGTTCGACGACGCGGGAGCGCGCAGATGACCGGGGCTGAAGCTTTCGAGCCGCCGCGCTGCCGGCCCTTGGCTTCCCTCGCGGAGCTCGAGGCATGGCGCGGCGGCGATCCGTGGAACGTATGCAGCGTTCCTCTGCAGCCGCGGCCGCCCCTGCCCGGCGCGCCCCCGCAGCAGCTCCCGGCCGGCGGCGCCCCGCTACGCGGCGCGAGCCCTCCCCGCCCGCAGCGCGTGCAGAGGGTCCTGCACTGGTCCGCCGTTCTCCTTCGCGATCCATCGCGGCGCTAAGGGCGCGCGGGGCAGCCACGACATGTGCGGGGGCTACGTGCAGGACGCGGACGCGCAGACGCGCTGGGGCCTGCCCGACCCGTACGTCTTCCGCAGCTGGAGCCTCGTCGACGCGTTCTGCTACTTCTCGCACCACCGCGTGACCCTGCCGCCCGTGCGACTGCCCCGCCTCCGCCTCCGCCTCCGCACCGCATCCGCTGAGCGGCCCGCAGCGCGGCTGGACCGAGGCTGCCCACCGGCACGGCGTATCCGTCCTCGGGACCTTCATCACGTGCGCTGCTTATCTGTCGCCCCCGGCCCCGCCGCGCTCACACCGCTCGAATCCGCAGCGAGTGGAAGGAGGGCGAGGCCGAGAACCTCAGGCTCCTAGAAGGGCCGCCCGGCGGCCCGGCGCCCCCCGCGGGCGAGCCCTCTTACTACTACGCCGAGCGCCTCGTCGACGTCGCTCAGTACTACGGGTACGCGATTTCCCAGTTTCCGGGGGGGTACGGGTACCTCGAGCTCTCTCCTCACCCTTCTCTCAGATTTGACGGCTGGCTCCTTAACTTTGAGAGCCCTGTACCCTCTCCGCGTCACGCCGCCCTTCTCGTCAAGGTGCGCGTACCCCGTCCCTCCCCCTCCCCCTCCCCCATCCTCACGCCTCCGTCAGTGGGTCGCGTACCTGACGAAGCTGATGCACGAGGCGAGAACAGCGTACCCCCGCACGCGGCCCCGTCCGTGCGTCTGATCCGGTACCCCCCGCAGCGCGTGCCGGGCTCCACCGTCATGTGGTACGACGCTCTCGACTTCAGCGGCCGAATCCGGTGGCAGAACGAGGTGCGATGTGATGTTAAATGATCTGGTACCCCCTGAACGCCTCATATGGGTACAGGTGAACCACAACAACATCGAATTCATGCGCGCCTCGGACTCCATATTCACGAACTACACGTGGAAGGCAAGTACCCCCCTCCCCCTCAGCTCGAGCTGGGTACCCCCCTCTCACTTCCCCCTCAGGAGGCGGCGCCGGCGCGCTCGGCGCAGCTCGTGGGGCCGGACCGCCGCCGCGACGTTTTCTTCGGTTCGCCGTACCCCTCGTGATGGGGGGGAGGGGGGTACCGGCCGACGGCGGCGCGTAGGGATCGATTGCTTCGGCCGCAACACGTATGGAGGGGGCGGCTTCGACGCCTGGAAGGTGCCGTACCCCCCTCCTTCGCCTTCATCCCCCCCCCCGCACTCTCGAGCCGGCCGGCAGGCTCTCGAAGTGATCGCCAAGGCAGGCCTGTCCGCCGCCATCTTCGCCCCCGGCTGGACGCGCGTACCCCTCCCCTCCCCAGCCGAGCCATCCCGTACCCACAGCCCGATCGAGCGGGCGGGGCGGGCGCAGGTGGGAGAACCGTCCCGAGGGGGAGAAGACGCGCGCCGCGTTCGACTCTCGGGAGGACCGTTTCTGGACCGGCGTCGGCGCCGCGGACCCCGCTGGTACCCCCCGCTCCCCCTCTTTTTTTCGCTCCCCTTATCTATCCTCTCCGGATGCCCTGACGCGCACCTTTACCCCCTCCCACAGAGGGCGTGGCGGGGTACGTCGAGCCGCGGGGCCTCCCCTCCTCCCTCCCCTTCGCGACGACCTTCTGCAGGTGCGTGACCGCGTACCCCGCCCCCCTTCCCCCCGCCCCCGGACTCCGTCTTATCCGCCGCAGGGGCGCTGGGGGCGCGTTCTTCCTGCGGGGCGCCCCCGCGCGGGCCGGCCCCTGGCTGGACTTCGGCCTGCAGGCGCTGCAGCCGTCCTTCCCGCTCGGCCCGCCGGCCGCCGGCCCCGCCGCCGCCTCCCTCTCCGCCTCGTTCGCCTACGGCGCCGCGTACGACGGCGGGGGCTCGCTCCTCTTCAGGTGACCGCTCCCCCGGCCGCGCTCTCTCTAAATCTCAGCTCCGCCTGACTCGCGCGTTTCCGCTTGGCCAGCGGGCGCCTGGAGCGTCCCGGCGACCACGGCGTTTTCCGCCTCCTGCGGGTCCGTCTGAGTTTCTGAGCTCATCTGAGCCGATCTGATTCATCACATCTCACCCGAGAAGGTCGCGCTGGAGGTCCCCGCCTCGGGGGTGCGCGTGACGCTGGCCTTCCGCCCTGCGGACGGGGTACAGGAGCACGCCTTCGCCTTGGCAATGGCGCTGGACGATGGTACCGTCCTCCGCATGCCCTGCCCGGAGGGCTCGGCCGCCTCCGCCTCCGCCTCCGCCGGCTCAGCCACGGCCACGGCCGTAGCAACGAGCAGCCGAACCACTACCACCACGACTACTACTACCAGCAGCAGCAGCACGGTCGTGTCTTCCTCTGTCACTTCGTCCTCGCCATCGTCCGTTTCGACGTCGTCGTCGTCCTCCTCCTTTTCCGCGTACGCCTCTGCGTCCACAGTGACGCTGTCGGCGGCGGCGGCGCTCGGCAGCGCGTGCGAGGGCGGCTGGCAGACGCGCTCCTTCGACGTCCCGCCTGCCTTCTCCGGCCGCATCGTCCGCGAGGTCTTGCTCGTCGCCGGCGGCGCCGGCGCGGCGGCCGCGTCGGCCTCGCCCGTGGCTTACGGCGTCCACCTCGGCTTCCTCTCTGTGGTGCCTGCCGAGGCGGCGGCGTCGGCGGGCCCCGGCCCGCGGGCCGGCCCCGCCGCACTGCGGGCCGAGGAGGTCGCCCACGACCCGGCGGCCGGCCTCGCCGCGACGCTGGCGTGGGAGGCAGTCCCGGGCACACTCCACTACGATATCTTCAGGCGTCCGGCTGTCGCCGGCCCCGGCGGGGCCGCCGGCGAGTGGGCCTTCGAGGGCCGCGCCCGCGGTCCGGCGCGGGTTGCCGACGGCGCCGCGCGGGTCTGCTTCCGCGCGGCGGTGCGCGGGGAGGGCGTACCCCCGCAGGAGTTCGCCGTGCAGGCCGTCTCGTACAGCGGCGCGCGGGGGCCCCTCGCTCGCTGCCCCACCGTCCGCGTCCCGGCGGCTGCAGCTGGCGCCCCGTGAGGCGGCGGTGGCGGCTCCTAGGCTTAGCTAGCCTCGAGCTCGATCGCGACTCGGCGAGCTCCTCGGCGAGATGTGAGTCTTATATGTCAAGCTAAGCTAGCGCTATAGTACTAGTTGGCCGTAGCTTTATCGCGTTCGCTTTTCTACCTGAAGCCAACGGCCTGCAGCCGGTGGGAGGTTTCAAATTCTGATCCTACGTATACAGCCAAACGATCCTTGCTTGCGCAAATACATCCAATCTGGGGCTGCAGCACTTGAATCCACCCAGAAACCTATGATCATGAAGCTAAACGATCTTTTTCGCATGTTGAGTTCGCTTGAATGATTATAAATAAATGAACGATCCTTCCGTGCGCGTGCGCATAGAAATTGTGAATGCGGCTACACGTTGATGTTCAAGTACTTGGGGTCGAGGTCCGCGGGGGCGGGCGGGCCGGCGTTGGCGGCCGCGGCCTTCGATCCGCCGTAGCTCGCCAGGCGCTTGGAGACGTACGTCACCCTACCAGCCCACGGCCGGGGTCGACGTTAACGCCAGCCGGAGCGAATGACTTAATTTATAAGATCTAGAGTGTTCTTCGTTCGCGCGCACGGGTTGATCTTGGCCGTGAAGCCGCTGACGCCTGTCCTCGAGTGGAGCTTGATCTCGTACCCCAGGGCCTTGATCGTCGCCAGCGTCGAGCGCACCTGCGTCATTCAACGAACTTGAGCGAGTGCCGTACGCGCGCAGCAGCGAATAATATTTCAGAGGTCCGGGGCGTGTATTCATACGCACCGTGTCGAGATCAGGCTGTCTCTCCCGAGCGCTCATCAAACCATCTGCGAGAAGAGACCGTGTGACCAAACAAGCAAAAAGCATGTTCGAATTAATTGATCATATAACCCCAAAGACGGGGCGGCGTACATGGCTTCAGTAGGCTGGACGAGAGCAGTGAGCGAGCGAACGAGTGAGCGAGCGAGGCGTCAGACAGCGAAGGCTGAGGATCATGATCGCAATGAAGTCGAGCCGGGCGCATGCGCACTGGGAGGTCTCGCCCGGGCAGCTCTTCGGCCCGAAGACGACTCCTTCGGCGCGGCGTTCCTTGGCCCACAGGTCGTGTACGGCCTCTGCCATCAGCTCCTCCAGCTCCCGCAGGTCCGCGTCGTCGTTGCTCGAGCGCTGGTGCACGGGCCACTGTCCCGTGCGGTTCATGATCAGATGCTTTTCCAAAGGAGGGTGAGGGTTTGATTCGGACCGTCTTCAAGTTGTAGTAGTCCGCGGGCTTCTTCGCGTCCGGAGGGTACTGGCAATCGTGGGCGTAGTTGTAGCTGGCAATCGAAACAGGGCGAATGAAGAGAAAAAGGGAAGACATAGTTAGACAAGCTTAGGGAGCTTACACGATCGGCTGTCCGTTTTCCACTCTCGTGAGGTTCTTGAGCTGGTTCTTGGCCTGCTCGTGGGACGGGACGGGACGATCATCCGGCCATTCGATCGAATATCTGTTTGCAGGTCATTTGAAGCGAGGTTCTGCAACAAAAGCGCCTTAATTATATAAGCTTTCCATACCCAAGTCCGCAGATGAGACGCAGGCTTTGGATCGCCATATCTGTACCGATGACGGTGATTAGCGGTAAGAAGCATGTGAATGCTCAAATTCACGACAGCAGCGCGCTTTTGTCGTATGCTTTTTCCGATTCCACCAAATCGTCGTAAGGAACGAGCAGCTTGTGGGTCAGGGGACCCTGCGGATAAGCTCAGGTCATATGGGGTCAGGCCAGGCTCAGGGGACGACGCCCCTGTGCAGCGGCCATGCATATGGCCAGCGCGCGTAGAAGAAAAAGGTTCCTCACCTTCGCTTTGTCGTCGTTGCGATTGACGCCGTAGGTGTAGCCGGCGTCGATCTTGCCTTTCGACCAGACATCATGGATAATCAAACTGCACCAAACATCAAACCGAGATCATCAAACAAGCAACCGCAAAGCAACCGTTTTTGGATACCCGATGATCTCGATAATGTTTTTTAGCTTGTACTGCGGATCTCTGACGTTGAGAAAGAATGACATGTACAGTTAGCTGGAGCGTGCATGCGGTAGTACTCGTGAACAGATGGGAATATCGCAGTGCGCACTTGCTTGTGTCTGTGTAACCCGAGACATCGAAGCTGACAGGGTGATACGATTCGATTTCCTCCTCCTCGTTCTGCACGTAAGTGCAGGCGTGAGCAAAGCATGATGCAAGGACAAAGAATTTGGATTCGGACCAGGTACTCGAAGCAATCTTCCGGGAACGAGCAAAAGTGGAAGACCGTCCCCTGGGGATTGATTTTCGCGTGAGCAAAGAAGATTGCTTTGAGAGCACAATTTCATTCACCCTCTTGATGACCACGTCGGAGTAACTTCCTGGCCCATACATTGTGGAGAGGTGCCACCTGATTCGCTTGAAAAGCCTGGGGGAAACGATCGATTCTCAGCTGGAACCGAGCGAAACAGCGAGATCGAAGATCGAGAGCTCGAATGGGTCGCACTCGTCGATTCGAAGGGTACCGCGATTCAACTGCGAGCCAGGAGATGTCGACATCGCTTCGACGCGAATGCGGAGCTCTAGGTATGGGACGGCGCACCGGCCGCTCGAGCCTGGAGAGCCGCAGCTGCATGAGCCCCCTCTGCAGGTTTGACGCCTCGTCAACGCTCTGCACGAACCACACGTTTAGTGCGACTTGTGATGTGCGAGGGCAATTGCAAGCAGAAGCTCGAGCAGTGAAAGCTGTACCTTGCGGTACAAGTCATTGAACTGCGTCACGCGCGCCTTTTCGCGATCTTCATCCTGTTTTCTCGCAGTGTCGATCACGGATTGACCACTAGCGTGGCTCCAGCTCGCTTGTATGTTCGGTTGCTGCTGCTGAAGATACGGATGTAAGATGCGCGGCTAGCAGCGCTTCGCAAACGAAACGCTTGCCTCTGCCTCGTGCGCTTCCTGGAGCCTCGAGCTCTGCGGAACGGTGCGCGAGTGCACGTTCTCCCGAAGCTGGTTCAAAAGGCTGATCATGAGGGCAGTGGCCGCGAGTTAGTTTGGCTTCGCAGGGCTCGCCGAGTTGAACCAAGAAGGCGCACATGTCGAGCTTCACAGCGGACTCGACCAGACGGCGAACTTGGCCGTTTGGCGTCCCACCCTCCTGCTTCAGACTCTCGTCAAGCTGCGTCACGCGTAGGTCGCCGAACTCACGATCAGACAAGCGGCCGCGGGCTGCAGCGTGCGCGGAACCCGAGCGCAAGCGAGACGATCATACCAAGCGGAGCTGCTGTAGGAAGTCTTCGAGCCTGAACGATTGCAGGAGCTCCTCGTCCTGCGCCATAAATGATGTTTAATGCGCGGCGCGAGTCGCCATCGCTTGTCTCCGCACGCGTGCGCGTACCGCGCCGATCAAGTTGTTGCTGCGACGCTGCCGGGCTTCCACGGCGAGATTCCGAATTTCTTTGTTGATCTGAAGTGCGGAAGATCGAACCGAGAAATCACGTCTGCGTCATTCGCGATCGAGAACGCTGTAACTACCGATCGCGATCTCACCTCGACTTCGGATAGAATTCCGCGGTAGAACCAGCGGTACCACCTGCGCGATGGTATAATATTAATGCGTTTACCGCTGCACATGAGTTGTTCAAAACGTCAGCGCTACGAGCTCACATTCCTCCAAGCGACCAGCTCTGATTCTCGCCACTTTCCAGGAAAGCTCTCGCTCTGCGAGCTCCGTAATGATAAATCGGCTTTCGCTTGCTTAAAAGCGCCTGGTACCTCGAATAACGCGTGTACTCAGGCATCATAATATTCGCGATGACCTGCAAGTTTCTCAGCGGACGTGCACTGGTCATAAAAGCACGTCCGTGAATTTGGTTTGTGAAATAAGTTCACGGGGATGCGCACCTTCACCCATGCGCCGAAAGCGGGCATTCGGACACTCAGGAAAGCGCAGTTCTGCGGTGCGATTTTAATGATTCATCGATTCTGATGACCGCGACGCGCGGATAAGCGTTTGTACTTACCAAGAGTTTCTGAGCCGCCGCGGAAGATTTAAAGTCCAGCAATATAAACCTCCCGCACTTGTTGCTGCCAATCTGCATAGGCAGACCGGAGGCCGCAGTGCTCGTTGATCACGAGGACCGCGAAAGCATGAAAAAAGCTTAAGACAACCCTAGAATAGAAAGTATCGAACCTCACGGATTTTCAGCCTCACGTTCCCTGCATTGCCCGACGACTCCGGATCCGAGCTCTATGCGCGCGCAGAAATGTCAAGACAGAAGCCACAGCTCCCGGTACGTATGGGCTAGAGCTCTCGCACCGGTGCCTCGAGGAGCAGATCCCCATTCTGTTTCAATATTCGGTTCGTCAAGGGAAGCGCAGAAAGCGAATCACAGCGAGGCAGACCTCTTCGATAGTGCGCAGGAGAAATCGCACCGACTCATCGCGTCCCCTGGTATTGCCCGAGCGATCAGCAATGACGAGCGACATAGCGCGAGCATGCATGCGCATCCAACTTTGATTTATAGAAAAGTGAATATATCCAAAAGCAAGTTTCAGAGCAACGCACTTGAGAAGGTAGTTTAACGCTCCCTTCGGAATACACTCGCATCCTTTCTCTTCCTTCTGGTGCTTCCGCTTCTCGATCCAAAGCTGAAAAGGAAAGACTTGATCAGCTTTTGTGCGGGCTCGAGCTCTTGGAACGCTTCAAAGGAATTCGTCGGGCGCACCGCGATTCTAGGTGGAGTCGACCCTCCGCCCGGGTGTTCGTCGTCCCTCTTCGCGAAGCACTCGTACTTCTCCCCGAGCGGCGAGGGAAGCAGCCGTCGGAAGTCCCACATACGCTTCTCGCCCCTGCCGCCGCCGGCGATCAGACGCCCTGCATCGATTAACGAGTTCGAAAGACAAACGCGCACAAAAGCTCGTCTTCCTGGAGCGCCATGGCCTTTTCCGCATGCGACGCTGCTTCGTAGAACTTGTTCTGCGCAGAACGCTGAGCCGAAAATGCAGAACGACCGATGATGGCACGACGCACGACGATGGCGATGAAGATGTTGATCAGCACAAGAGCGACGAATAGCACGAATCTGCGCAAAGTCGACGAGCACGCCGGTCACGATTACGCGCGTGCGTGCACGCGCGCCGCAGTGGGCGTCATTCGAGTTGACAAAGCAGCGCACGTCGTGTAAAACACGTAGCCCTGCGAAAAGAAGGAAATCAAGAACTCGTAATATATACGAGCTAGCGCAGAGGCGCACGGTGAACGGGCTCGACTCCTGGATTTCATCGTAGTTCGAGTCTCTGTTGCGCGCGATCGGCCCTGTCAAGCCGAGATTACAGGGAGGAGCACAAACATGTACCCCGTAATGAAGCGGAAGAGCGAGGCGAAAGAAGCGGTGAAGTTTCGATACTGCGTGTCAATAGTCAACACAGCTACAGGTTTCGAATTCAGATTGTTTCGCTCACCCGTTGAACCTGGTACCCGAAGACGACGTACCCCTATTTGCCATGTCAGCCACAGCTCGCGCTGGAGACTTAGATCTGTGCGAACTCACCGTGAACGCGTACGCGGCGAACACGACAACGGAGATGGAAATGAAGGAGAGCAGGTCGAGCTTTGCCAGGCTCAACGTTTTCCTGAGACGGCATCGATTAATATTGCATACAACCCTTTGGAAAGAATGAATGGAGGCAAATGCGCACCACACGATGGAGAGCTTTGAGTTCAGCCGGAGGAATTTGAAGCTGCGGAGGATGAGGAGGAGGATGTTGATGCCCACTACGTCCGTGAGGACCTGTTCGCCAGAGAACACTCAGAGACAGCTCAAGGGATTCGCAAGAGCTCTTTGGGTGGTCGCCCGTCGGCCTTGCGCACCTCGGACACGCGGCGCAGCTGCTGGAAATCGATGTACCGCCCCACGGGATCGGCGACCAGCGCGTCCCGGACGTACCGACTCTCGTTCTGCAGGCGAAATCAGATCGAATTTTGATCTGTTGCGGATAGCGAGCCCCCATGCTTCTATCGAAATGCGATCGATATTGAGAGGCTCACCACAAAATCTGCAGTGTAGCAAATGATGACGATGAAGATCGCTATGATCGCAAGCTGAAGCGGAAAGCAAATTTGAAGTCAGCTTCGATGCCCATGGCCAGCCGGCCAGATGCACTCAGCGTTTCAATTGTTTGGCGTGCGCGCACCTCGATCCAGGTCCAGGCGTCGCTGAAGTAGGCGCGCCCGTAGTTGCTGTGCAGAGACCGCAGGAACTGCCAGAGCTCGGAGGCGGCTGCGCAGCGGAAAAGTTAGCAGCGAGACGAGAAGGCACGGGCAGGGTCCAGGCGGACCGAAGATAACGATCCCGACGACGATCACGACGCAGAACGCGGTGGTGCTCTGCGCGCGCGGTTCCACGGCGTTTGTCTCAGTCTAATATTAATCTCGCAACGCAAGGCATCGCGTCGAGCACGGCGTGCGCACCGTGTCTTCTAGGACCTGCAGTCTGATCGGCCGGACGTGGTAGAAGCTCACGAAAAGCCCCGGCTGGGAGGTCTCGACACCTGCAAGTCGAACGACATCATGATCATTAAAAGTGATCAACAGGAACATTCACAGTTATCGATTGGGGAACAGGCGGACCAACATCGACCGCGATGTAGACCCTGGTGTGCCTATTGTAGAAAGCCATGTTCACAGCGACGGCGCGCGTCGACTCTGAGCGAAGAAACGCGAAGCGTGAGGGCCAGCGATCGCGGACCGGCAGCCCCACGCACCGTCAAGGAATCCGTCCCTATCCAGTTCAGCGATCTGCGCACCGATCGCGAGTCAGAGCGGGCCGAGAACGAATTCGAACGCGCATGCGAGAGCTAGAGATAGGAGCGTGCACGATTCCGGACCTGCGCGCGGGCCGCGGGGAGGTCGCGCGGGTCGAGGTTCACGCCGTAGCCGCCTTTGCCGTACGAGGGCCACGTGCTCCAGTACGTGTACGAGCCGAACAGCGTCGCCCGCTCGGGCTGCGCAGTGTGCGTGAGCGAGCAACGCTTTGATGCATACGGAGCAGAAGCGAAAGGTCGGACCGCCCACTCGTAAACCTTTCCGGTGGCACGACCGATGAGGGGCGCGCGCTCGTCCAGACCGTTCGCGTCGTACGGGGGGTAGCATTTTCTGCAGCAGTCATATATATCCGGCATGAATGCAAGCTACGTCGTTTTCAAACGAACGCGCGCGCGCACGCATTGAGCTGGAAGATCGCCGGCACTAACAGCTCCGGAAACGAGTCGCAGCTCGCCTTCGGGACGACCCGAACCTAAGACCATGTGAGTCGTAAATCGCACGCGAAGGCGCTCGAGGCGACAGCGAGGATTCGTGGAGGGGCCGAGAGCTGCGGACGAGCGTACCTGGCGGATGCGAAGGAGGCCGACCGGCCGCCTGCATGGCCTCAAGAGTCAGAAAAAATAGTGCGGAGGGGAAGTGAAGGATGGGGGGAGGAGAGGCAGGAGGGGGGGTTAGGGGTGGGTGCGAGGGTCGGATGGGGAGGGGAAGGAAGAGTGGGCAGGGGTGCGGATGGGAAAGGGGGGATGACGGCCGGGGATGGGACGTGGGGGTGAGCGGAGGGGGGGAGGGGGAGTGGGGAGGGAGGAGGAGGGAGGGGTGCGGAGGGAAGGGGGGGGGTTGATGAGGGCGGCAACGGGGAGGGGGGGGGGGATGAGAGCGGGGTGGGGGGGTTGGGGGTGTGGGGAGGGGCGGCGGGGGCGGAGGGGGGGGGGGGGGGAAGCAGGACGGGGGGTCGAAGGGAAGGGGCGGGGAGGCGCGACTCACATGTATCCCGCTAGCGTGCTGCCGGGCTCGAGAAGGGGCAGAAGCTTCTCACGGATCCACCTGTAGAAGTCCCCGTGCTGCGCCGCCGGGGCAAACGTCCGACGGTCAGGGCCGCGCGCAGGGGCGAGCGGCGGGGCGGCGGCGAACCGTGTTGATGGCGAGGAAAGCAGATTCGTCGCTCCCGAGCTGGATGATGTTCAGCAGGGCTCCCTCCCCCGCCAGCTGTGTCGCGTGCTGCGTGATAGGCCGGTCACGAGGCGCAGTGCGGCCGAAGGCGGTGCGGGGAGCGCGCGGGGCCGCGGCCGGCGGACCTGGTTCGCTGTATCGGCGGGGAGGATGACAAGGATCAGCCCGATGAAGAGAGCCGTGAAGCAAACGTGCCAGATCAAGTCCCAGTAGAGCTGCGAACGAGCTGGGGTCAGCGGGGGGAGCACATGCACTACTGCGTAAGAGCGTGGGAAAGTCGCTCACCAGCCGTGCGCGGAAGGAGCGAAGGTACAGCTCCGCCCGGAACACGTCGAGGCGGACGTGGCGGAACTTCCGTTCCACGAGCTGCACGTTCGAACTTCATGATCAGCGGGCGGACGGCCGCGGCAGCTCTGGCGGGCCGCGACCGGGGGCGCACGTTGTCCATCTACCCACGTGTGCTGTTGATGAAGCGATCGACGGCCTGCGGGCTCGGGATCGAGCGTTGCAACGGACTTGACCGTGCTAAGGGATCCCTGCCCAGAGACGCTCAGCCCGCGACTGGCACGCTTGCAGCTGCACCAGCGGGCTGCACCAGACAGCTGCTACTCTGCAGCTCGCACGAGTAGGAAGCCGCACACCCAATGGCCAGCTGCCGCCGCAATTGATCTGCGAGGCGAGGCGAATCCAAAGCAGGCCCGGTCTCAAAAGCTGTTCCGAAGTTCTCAAGGAGCTCGGCGGGAAGTGACTAACCTGTCAGCACCTCCTGGGATCGCACCGCAAAGCTCCAAGTTTGAACGAGGCACTTGCCGAGAGCGCGGGGTCGATCTTGTTCGCTTAAGAACCGCGCTGGCGTCGCATGCAGCGATCGTGTGCCGCTGCGCCTCCTGCAGCTGCGAATCGCGTTGTCGGGCACGCGAATCGACCAAAGTCGCCCAGCGATGCCGAAACGAGCTGGTTGACACGTTCACCGTGAAGAGACACCGGTTGCTGGGCGAGACCCCGCTGGGGCGCGTCCGTGCGGAGATCGTGACGCGCTCAGACGGTGAAAGGCGCCCGAATGGGATTCGACCCGGTGACCCGGGCTCTCATTCAATTCTCTAACTCGGAATACGAGAAAAAAACATGTGCGTGCTTGTTTAAGCCTTGTTGCAAACGAGCCGGCGAGAGGGCGGTCACATGTACAGACTCAACAGCTCAAACAGCACGAGCCTCAAAACCCCCAAACAGCCCGACGACGACAGAGAGTTGACGCAACATAACAGAGGGCGGCACGCGCAGGGCCCCGGGGCTCAGTTGATCTTGGGCTTGGGCCTCGCTGGCCGCGCGAGTAGCCACCAGAGGCCGAAGCCGAGCCCGAGGGCCGCCGCGCCCGCCGCCGCGACGCCGGCCGCCACGAGCGCCTCCGCGGCCCACCTCGCCAGCGGGCCCCGCGCCTGCGAAGAGTTTGAAAGCGTTCCACTTTTGAGATCGGCCGCCCGCACCGGCTCGGGCCTGCGGCAGGCGAAGGGGCGCATGGCAGCCACGATCTCATCGGAGAGAGCCCGGAACCTGCGACGCCGTCGCAACCGGCGCCCTTGGCGGGAGGCCTCGGTCGAGCGAGGCCGGGGGGGTACCGCTCGGCGTGCACGAGGAGGCCCGGCAGCTCCGAGGAGGCCGCCGCGAAGTCGTGCCGCTCGACGGAGGGGAGAATCTGACGGGGGTACCGAGTCAGAGCGAGAAGGGGTACGGTGGCGATTCCTGGGGGGGGGGGTACGGCGCACGCGGGCCCAGGCGAGGGTCGCCTCAATGTAGGCGAGTGACGCGTTCTCGAGGGGGAGGGTACCGGAGAGCGCGTGGTTCTCGGCGCCTGCGCCGAAAGAGGGCGAGGCTCAAGAGGAGGAGGAGGCGGGGCCTGGGGCCGGGGCGCGCACGGGCGGCGGCGTCGGGGGAGGAGAGGAGGTTCACGCCCTCGTTCAGGAGGCGGAGGGAGCGATCCAGGGCCCAGGCGACCCCCGCCCGGTGCGCCGCGTCCACCTGCCCAGAAAGAGAAGAATCGGCGCCCGAGAAAGAAAAGGCACCGCGCGGATTCGAACCTGGAAGCCCGTGGGGCCCGCGGCGAGGGAGCCGTGCGGGGGCGAGGCGACGCAGGCGCCCGGGCCCCAGCCGGCTGTCCACGTCCAGTCCTGGGTACAGGATTCAGGTGGGGTACGGCTATCCTGGGGGCACCGCGGGCGCACGTGGACGGGACGGAGGAGGGCGCCGCTGTGAGCGATGTGGGGGGGTACGAGGCCGCCGACGAGCCCCAGGGTCGCCATCACAGCGGCGCGGACTGGGCTCCTGCGGGGATGTGAGGGGGGTACGCCGCCGAAAATACAAAAGAGAGACGGGGTACCGCAGGTCGGAGAGTACGGGTGCGCCATCGCAAGAGAGGCCGCCCGCGAAGCTGCGGCCGGAGTGAGGGGGTACGGATCCGATTTCGGGGTACTGGATCACCGGGGATGAGGGGACTGCACGATGACCACCATATCCTCGAGGGCCTTTGCCTGGTACTCCCTGTACCCCCGCCAGAGGTCACGGGGTACGAAAGAATGCAAGCGGGGGGAGGGGGGGGGGCGAACCGATCGATGAGGACGGGTAGCTCGTGGTCGAGGGAGAGGAGGAAGATCGGGATCTGGGGGTACACGCTCGACCCGGACCGGAGCTCTGAGTAGGGGTATACGAGTCGCGCGCGCACCTCTCGGGAGCGGGGGCGGGCGGCCTCGGCGGCGGAGGCGTGGGCGTGGGGGCCGGCCCCGCCCGTCAGCGGGTCCTCTGCGGACGAGAGGCCTCAGCTCGCAGGAAACCATTCTCCCGTTCCGGGTTCGAATCCCGGCGGGGCGCACTCGGCCCGTCGTGGAGGCGGGAGGAGAGGGAGCGCAGGCGGTCCCGCAGGAGAAGGGAATCCACGAACACCCGGCGGCTCGCCTGAGAGGGTACAGCCTCAGCACGGGAGCCGGGGGTACCGGGATGAAGCTGGGGGTACGCGCCTCGAACTTGCCGTCGGACGTGAGGGTGGGGACGACGGCGGGGCGGAGGGAGCCAGCGGCAGCCGCCCACAGCTCGGGATCGTCGGTCGATTTGACCCTGGGGGGTACGGGATCAGGCCGGCGGGCGTTCAGAATCGGACATGGCACGGGCGGGGTACCGGTGAAGGGCGAAGAGGAAGTTCTGATGGGGAAGCTGAACGCGGAGCAGGGCCGCCTTCTGCAGAGGGGTACGTGGAATCCGCGTCAGGGACCCGTACCCCCTCGAGGGGGTACAGCGCCGGATTGCGCACGAAGGCCTCTACGTCGAACCCGTCGACGCCCAGCGGGTCGAAGCGCTGCGGCGGGGGTACGTTGATGAGGGATGGGGGCGAGCGGGCGGGGGGTACGGGCGCACGTCGTGGGGGGCGAGGACGTAGAGGTGGAAGAGGAGGCGCTCGGCGGGGGGTAGGGGGTGCGGCGCGCTCGGAGGGGTAGCCACGTGCCGCACGAACCTGCCGCGGCCGCCCGCTGAGCCAAAAATAGCCGCCTTCTGCCGGGGGTACGGCGCACGAGGAGACGGAGGCGGCGAGGTGCGCGAGGAAGCCGCCGAGCGCCTCCGAGATCGATCCCTGGCGAGCCGTCAGGCGGGGGCGGCACAGCGGTTTGGAAAGGGAACCCCCCCCCCCGTTCCAAGTGCCGCGCACCTCGCCGGAATGGGAGCCCGTGACGGACTCCAGCAGGCTGCCCGCTCCAGCCTTCCCCTCCTTCCCCGCGCCCTCCGCTGGCGCCCCTGCGGCCGGTCTGAGAAGATCGGAAGGAAAAGGGCTCAGGGCGGATTCGAACCCGAGTCGAGGGAGGCGAGGCGCGAGGCGATCTCGCCGCAGAGGGGCCGCCCCGCCGCCTCCCGCTCGTCCTGCGGCGCGTCAAAAAGGAACGAAAACAAGAGAAAAGGAAAGGAAAGGAAAGGAAAGGAGCGCCTGGCAGAAGCGGTGGAGGAAGAGGGAGAGGACCTCGCGCTCCTGGGAGGCGGCGCCGGCCTCGCCGGGGGCCATTCCCGCCAGCCGCTCCGAGGCCTCCTTGCTCCGCGCCACCAGCACCTGGCGGCGGGCGGCGGGGAAGGGCGGGGACGCGGTGAGAATCTAAAGATAGAAGGGCGGAGCGAGGGCCGAAAGTCGAGAGGCCTCTGCTCTAACTCCTTAGATGGCCTTGGGCTTTTCTTCTTCGCCTGCTCTAAGCTCCCCTTGGCTCGCCCTTGAAAGGGTCCCTGGCTTCCCTCTAGCCGTGGGCGGCGGCTAGAGGCTAGGCCTAGAGGGAGACTTCAACTCCGCGTTCGCTGGACTCGTCCCTGCCCCTCACTTCAAGGCAAGCCCCCCCTTCATTCTACCCCCCTTCTAGGTCGCTGCCGACTCGCCTCGTCGGCGCCGGGCCCTCGGCCCTAACCTACTCTAGGCCCTCTAGAATCGTCCCATCTCTCTAGGCCTCTCGTTCTAGGATCGCCTCGGCCTCTAGGACATGGCCCTCTAAGATTGTCTCAGCTTCTTTTAAGGTCTTCTGATGGGATTCTAGCCTATTTTTAGGCTCGTCTCGGCCTCTAAGACGCCGGCTCACCTCGGGGTCGTCGTAGGCGGCGGAGGCGCGGGGCAGGGAGGCCGCCGAGCGGACGCCCTCGCCGCCCACCGTCGGGCCCCACGCGAAGGGGCCCGCGCTCAGGTCCACCCACGCGTACCTGCCCCGCCCGAGTCAGGAGAACGTCATTATGCGAAGCTGAAGGCTGGCTGAAGAGAGGTTTCTAGTGGCTTTGCGGGGGGCCACTAGAAGGCCACTAGTGGGGGTCGGATGCTCGGTCGAGGGAGCGGCTTCATAGCTAGACGTTACGTGCGCTTAGGCCTAAGTGGCTTCGTAGGCGGCGTTATGGCTTCTTAGGCTTCGTAGCTAGACGTTATGAGCGAGGTTTAGCCGAAGAAGGCCTAAGTGGCTTCGTAGGCGTCGCACCGGTCGGAGACCCAGAGGTCGGTGGCGCAGGGCTGCGCGGGGGCGCCCCCCGCGATGGCGCGCCCCGCGTACAGCGCGTCCGCCTCCGAATCGTGCGGGCGGGCCCCGGCCCACGCGCCGAGCGGCGGGTCCGACCGCAGCATGCCCGCCGCCAGCGCCTCGGCCGGGGACGGTTGCCCGGTACCCCCCTCCTTCTTCTGCCCCCCCACCTCGCCCAGGCCCTCGCCCCTCGTCAGGTCCTCCGCCCACCGCTTCGAGGCTGCCGCCGCGGCTTCAGCGGGGTACGGGGAATCGTCCAGAGCAGAAGGCGTACCCTCCCAGACGGCCTTGCGCCGTGCGGCCTCCTCCGCGGCCTTCTCAGCGGGCGTCTTGGAGCCGGGCCCGGGGGCGGGGCCGGGGGCCGGGCCAGCGGGGGGCATCACCAGCTCCTCCTCGAGGGGTACCGAGGAGCCGCCGGCGGCGCGCCGGGCGGCGAAGCTCGTCGCCGCCTCCCGCCGCGCTACGATCTCGTGCTGCCGCTGGCTCGCCATTTGCCGCAAATCCGGTATCCCCCGCAGCACCTCCAGCTCCGCCTCCGAGAAGCCGTACCTGGGGGGAGAAAGAGTCGGCCGGGGGTACAGGAAACAGGAGCCGACGGGGGGTACGAGGCCGCACCGGTAGCCGTAGCGCTCGCGGGTGCCGGAGGGGTCCCGCGGGTTGAGGACCAGCAGGGCGTAGGCGCCGCGCGTGAGGTTCAGCCGCTCGACCAGCAGCCCAAGCGCCGCGTCCACGCGCCTCACGTCCGCGTGCTGGTCTGTGTTCTGGCTCCTGTGCCGCCGCGGTCCATCTTTCAGGGGAGGGCGCGCGGGCGGGCAGGCGGAGCGGGCGCGCCGCGCCGCGCACCGGCCGGTCGGGTCGACGGGGCGCAGGGAGCGGCAGACTAGCGAGTGGAAGGCGGCGGAGGCCTCCGGCGCGAGCTGGAAGATGTTGTACGTGTACGAGTACATGACGGCGGTCTCGGGCTCCGCGAGCGGCGCGCCGCCCTCGGCCGCGTTCGCGTGCGGCAGGACGTGGTCCACGTGCTCGAACCAGGGCTCCAGGTCCTCAAGAGTGACGTTCAGCGCTGCGAAGGCGGTCTCTCGCGGGCTGCGCGGAGCGGAGGGCAGCGGCGCGGCACGGCGCGGCGCGGGCGCACAGTAGCCGCCGTCGCCCTGGAAGCCGGCGAACGCGATGTTGATCGTGATGGGCACAGTGATGGCGTTCGTCTGCTCCACGCCGATGTACCGCGCCACCGTGCCGGACTGCGCCCACCTGCGGCCGCGCATCGGCGGGCTGCAGGGGGCCGCGCCGCGCGGGCGGCACCTGAACTCGTCCGTCAGCGGCCCATTCATGCGGTTCAGGACCTCCTTGACCGCCGAGGAAGGCGACTGCGCCCCTTTCAAGCGCTCCGCCGACGCCCGGGCGAAGGTCTTCCCGAAGGTCGCGAGCCGTTCGACGATCTGCTGGTGCGTGAGCGCCTCCTCCTCGTGGGTGAACTCGTAGACGTCGCCGTGCGAGTGCGACGACACGACCTGCGAGCGCGGCGGTCAGGGCTCCGGCGTCCGCGGCCGGCGAGCGCTCGCACCAGCAGGGCCAGCGCAGCAATGAGCAACGCCACCGCCCACGGCGGCTTGCGCGTCGCCATCCTCGACCCGGGTACACAACTCGACTCACTCTTGAACAAGGTTTGGCGGCTCGCGGTGCAGCTGGGCCATTGTTCGCAACCCCATTGCGCTGTAGCTAACAGTAGAGTTTGTTTCGAGCAAGATCGGCCGGTCCTCGCCCCAGTAGATCACAGCGAAGAACACCGCGGACGGGCGACGAGCTATGGAGCGCGGCGCACGCGCCGCGATGCGCACGCAAGACAGCTCACAGCCACAGCCAGCGCCTGCGAGCCAGCGGGCCGGGCTCCTCGTGGCCCTCGCCGTTGTCATTGCATTGACTTTGATCGGCTGCCTCACGACCCGCCTCCCCCTGCCATTCAGCCTCTCGGACAAGCAGGCGCACTTCATCGCTTTCGCGGGTACGCTAACGGCCTGTGCTCGCTCGCGGGCCTCGCCCGCTGATGCGCATGCGATCTTGCAACTGACCCATCGATATCAATCGCAGGGCTGTGCGCGCTCGGCACGGCGTGCTTCAAGGACGTGATGCGCATGCCGATCCGCCAGGCGGCTCTCGCGTCCCTCGCCGTGTGCATCGCCTTCGGCGCATGCACTGAAGTTCTCCAGGTGCGGGCGCGGTTTCATGTGATCATGATGCCCCGTGATCGATCGGCTCACGCACGCCTCAGGACTTCGTCCCGGGCCGGGCGGCGGACGTTCTCGACTTCCAGGCCGACGTATTCGGCTCCTGCGCCGGGGCGGCCGTCGGCGTTGCGCTGGCCAGCGCCCACGAGCGGGCGCGGCTGCACAGGCGGGAGGACGAGCCGGACGGGGACGCCGCGCCGTGAGGCGGGCCGCGCCCACGGCTCGCTCATCCCGCGGCGGGGGCGGGGTTCTACGAGTCGCGGCCCCCGGCCACGCCGGCGCCCTCCTTCAATTTAGGAAGCACCTGCACCGGTGTGTGTTGTTTCCGGCCCCGGGGCTTGTGCTCTGTCCTTACGATGTTATTGTGTTCTCGCGCAGGCTTGAAGCCGCGCCGAGCGCTCCGAGGCTCTATTTGCCTCCCCTTCCCTTTACCCTCGTCCGCCCCCCGGCCCGTCAACAGTTCGCCTCCCCGAATGCCCCGCTTCCCCCAACCCCCATCGCCCATCCCCCTCCTCCCACGCCCTGCAGGGCGTCTTTGTACACGTCTTTGTAGCGCGGGGCAGCGGCAGCGGCGGCGGCGGCGGCGGCAGCTGGACCCACCGTCCAGCTCCAGACCCAGCGACTCGAGGCGGGGCAGGGCGGAGAGCGCCACCGTGAGGGCTTGCAGGACGGGCGGGTCCCCGAGATCGACAATCAGGCCAACACTTCGCAGCCGCGTGACGCGTCCGATGGCCAGGATCCCCCCCGCCTGTACACCCTCGGACGAATACATCCCTGGGTAAACGCAGATCTGCGTGAAGGTCGACGTTAGCGTTGATATACGTGGACACATATATGCATGGCGAGGCGAAAGCGAGAGCGATTTGCGCGCGCACTCTCAGCCAAGAGATGGATTCCAGATTCGGCAAGCGTTGTAGTGCACGAAGAGCGTCGTTTCTGCATTGTGGGGTATCAGCAAGAAACGCGACTGCGCTCCTATATAGCTAGCTACAGCTCTACATGTATGTTTATGAGTTGAGTCGAGTTCTATAGCTAGTCGCGCACTTTACGAGCCCCCTCTCAGACGGAAACGATATGGTCCGCAGTGTCTTCCCAGCGGCGCCGTCCGCCAGCGCCACCAGCCCATCGCTGATGTCGAGTCCCCGGGTCCAACCGTCTCCGATATAGCGGTCGGGGTACTCGATCACCAGCTCCTCGAGGTGCGCGAGGGGAGCCAGGGCCGCCATCACGTCCGAAGCCCCGGCTTCCCACGAACCGCCCCCATCCGAAACTTGTTTCGGCTGGAGGCGGACGGAGCGGAGCAGGGGACAGGCGGCGGCGACGGCGGCCGCGGCTTCGGAGTCGTCGACGAAAATCCCGAGGGAGCGAAGAGCGCTAGCGCCGAAGGGGGCGAGGGCGGCCCGCAGCTCGGCGGCGGACGCCGACGGCCACCCGCCCCACTCTCCTTCTTCGCTGTCGGGGTCGAGGCAGACGCTGAGACTCTCGAGACGGCTGGCCGCCTTCTTCGGCGGCCGCAGTGCGCGCAGCACTCCAAGCTCGAGGCCGCGAAGGAAATGCTCGTCGAAATCGGCTGGGCCTTCGTCATTGGCGACCGATGTCGATCCTTTGAGCAGCTTGACAGCCACCTCCCGCGGCTGAGTGGCGGCTGCAAGCTTGAGGACGCTGCACGTAACCTCCGCCGCTTGCTGGGACGCCCGCTCGATCGTGATCGCAACGCTGCTGCCGCTGGCGAGCAGCAGCTTCCGCTTCCCGAGGAGCGGAGACGAGGGTGCGCGCCCTCAACGACGTCCCGCTCCTTGCCCGCGTCCTTGGGCACGGCCCGCAGCTCGCGTCCTTGACGCGCAGCTCCAAGCTCGCCCACTGCGTCTCCTCGACGACTCGTCGCCACCGCCTGCGATCCTGAGCCCTCAGCTACGAAGGGCAGCCGCGGCAGGCAGCTGCAGCGCATGCAGATCGGACCTGCACACGCCGCGCAGGGGCCAGCTCTCCCGCAGCCCGAGCGTTTTGAAGACTTCACCCATCAACGCGTCCGGCAGCGCATCGAATGCACCTGACGCTTCTGGAGGCGCGGCTGCCGCTGCAGCTGGCTCGAGGTCGAGCTCTTCGACGCGGGCCCGCTTCGCCGCGCGCCCACCCTTAAGCTTGCGTCCCAGCATTGCCGGCTGCTCCCGATGGATCTGCGCACGCAGTTCTGAAGTTCAGCGGGCGTCAACGTCGCGTGCCCGCGGCACCAGTCCCCACCCGTGTTTTCCTGTAGCGCGCTCGCTTCCGAGCGGATTTCTGTGCTCTAACTCCTTCCCCGCGCCGATCTGGGCTCTCTGGGGATCAGCGGGCGTCGCGCGGGCCGAGCGAGCCGTGTTGACAGGAGGCACAACGGCCCTCGCCCGCCGCACCTGAGCCTTGCCCTTGCGCGCTCGCTTAAGATGACTCCTGCGCTCGCACGTACGCGCCGCGCACTCGTTCGCTGAGGCGCTCGAGTCCTCGCTGGCGTGTCTCTCGTACCCGTCGCCGCGAACAAAATTCAACAAATCGGAACAAGCAAGCCACGCAGACGTGCCGAGCAGCGTGAGACATGCTGAAGCCATTCACGGTCCGCCCTGCCGGTCGGCCGTGCGAGTGGCGCGGTCTCAGGCGCATCTGACGTAGACGCCCGATACTGCCGCAGATCAACGGCTCTCAAACTTGAAATGGTGAGGTGCGGTTGTGGAGCGCACAGGTCGAGGCCGCGAGAGCCCGCCGGTCTCAGCGCGGTGGTTTGGCGCTCGCCGTCGCGGCGGGCTGCGCTCCCGGCTGACTGGCGTGCTTGCCCGTGCCGCAGGATTCGTGTGCAGAGTCACTGCCGACCTCGCACCGCCGCCCGTGCCGGCGCTGAAACGTGGCGGCGCCGGCTCGGTTACGAATTGCGGCGGACGGGCGCTTCGCGGCGTCTTCGAACGCGCGGGCGCCGCGGCGATCGCTTTGCTAGGGTCTGCACACGGTCGATCGCAGGTTCCGCTCCCGGAGTACGTCCCATCGACGTGGACCGGACGCGAATTCCGCTCTCGTCACGACGATCCGCCCCTCTGCCCCTCCCTGCGGGCGCCGCCCATCAATTACACAGAGTCTCATTGTCCGAGAGAGCTTCTAACCGTCGGGTGGCACGGGTGCGCTCGCCCCCGGCTTGGTTCTGCAGGGGTCTGACAGGCCCCCAGCAGCTTGTCAGGTGTACCCCTGGACGACGGGGCCGCCGGGCCCGCCGCGCCTTGCGCCCGTCGCCGTCGGATTCGCCGCAACGCGCCCGTTTCAACGGTGTGCGGCATGCCGCGGGGCAGGTGCGAAAGTTGCCTGTACCCCCCTCCCCAGGCCTCGCGATATGGGGGTCATTAGAAAGCTTGCGACGGGCTCCTCGCGAATATGACGCCTGCGCAGCGCGGCGCGGGGTCGATGTACTCTTTTTGGTTACTTTTGATTTTTTTGGGGGGGGGGGAATTCGAAGGGGTACGGAGTTCCCTGGGCCCGCTGCCCTCTTCCCTCAACGACCAACGACCTCTTCCACCCCCCACCCACCCCCGCCTCCTCCTCCTCCTCCTCCTCCACCCCCCCCCCCCCCCCCCCCCGCCCGCCCCTCCCCCCTGCGGGGCCCGTCCTATCATCATGGCCCCTCCTCCCGGCCCCTCGTCCCGGCCAGTGCCCTTCTCCCCCTCCGATCATGGCCCTTTCTAGGCCTCGCGATCGGGCCCGCGCCGCCCCGATCACGATCCCGTTCTCCCGCGCCGCCCCTGGCCCCCTCGCCTTCCCTACCACTTCCCGCCCGCCTTCAACTTGTCGCTTTCCCTTCCTTGTACTTCTCGCCCTCGGCGCGTGTGCCGTCGGATTCGATTGAATCGTGTGGAAACGGGGGGGAGCGGGGGCGGAGGGAGAGGGGGCGGGCGAGTTCCGAGGGCCCGCCCGGCCCTCGGCGCGCGGCGGAGCGAGTGGCAGCCAAAACTGGGCCCGCTGGACTGATAGACGTGCGAGGGGGTGGGGGCTAGTCCCGCTGGATTAGGAGCGGAGAGGGAGCGGGCCGGCGCCGATATCGATTGCGGTTCGCGGGTCCCGTAGGGCCGAAAGAGAGCCACGTTCTGCGCACGGAAACCGCGCCGCAATCTTTCGTCAGGCACGGGAGATCGTCTCACGGCTCGAGCGGGAGACGGGCCGGAGCGTACCCGGCGCCGAAGGGAGCGGGTGAATGTGCCTCTCCGAGAGGAGTGTCGAGCCGATGTTGAGGGGGCGGCGGCTTCAGCCCCACTCCGCGGGCGGGCCCTGGAGAACCCAGCCGCCCGGGGGCGGCGGGTGCATGCTGGGCGGCAGGTCGCTGGGGAGTACGCCGCTCTCCGCCGCGATCATCCAGAGGGGTACAGGGCCGGTGGCTGGTCGCTTGGCGGGCGCCGGAGTGGGCGCCGGGGGCTCAGCGGGCTCGTCCTTCGGCTTCGCGAGCGGTCTGCGCTTCTCCACGCGAACCCAGGGGCCTGCGTGCGCGCGCCCGTGAGGGAATATCGGGAAGTGGGACGAGACGGCTCGGGGAGCGACGCTAAGCACCTGGAAGGGATTCTTCCTGCACGACGGGCGGCCTGCGCGGCGCACGATTAGCGAAGGAGGATGAGGACCGAAGAACACGGCGACGGCGCACGGGAGCGACGCTGCGGACAACGTCAGCGCGCAGCGAGGAATGGAAAGCGACGCATCGCGCACCGAGATCGATCATGGTGTGCTTGTACTTGCACCGCGGGCCTGCAGAGCGCGCGGGAGCGGTCGGGAACCCGCAGGCCCTGAGCGAGCGCGAGGGCCGAGCGCACCGTACGTGCAGGCGCCCGAACGGAACCACATCTGGCACATGGGCTTCGCAGCCTCGGAGCGTAGGGCCTCCAGCGGGTCTTTGAACAGATCGTAGTGCGCCCGCACGGCGGCCTGGTGGCTCGCGCTGTCCAGGTGGCGCTTGCGCGAGACGATGTTGTCCTGGAAGCTCCTGTCGCAGTAGTCGCAGTAGTACGTGCGCCGCCCCATTCCAGGATGTTCGCGGCCGAGGCCGCGCGAAGCTGCGCTGCGGACTTAGAGCTTGCTGAGGCGTGCTGAGGCGCCCGCAACCCTGCCAAGTCGGGGCAAGCCCGGCCAAGCCGCGAGGTCGGGGTACAGGTGCACATCTCGATGAAGAGGGGGAGCTAGGCGCCGGCGCGTGGACAAGGCGGACTGCTCGGCGTGCGCTGACGGTCGCGAGGGCCCGCACGCCATGGGCCATGGCTCGCCATGGGCCCGAAGTGAAGGTTCGCGCTCTCGTGCCTTTCCGCAGGCTGCCCGAGGCTGACAGAGCGGTCCACGCGTATCAGTCCTCGGCATCTCGACCCGCATGCGGGCCTCGTCGACTTGCCGGACGCGCTCCTCTGCGCATCGTGCAGCTGGCGTTCGGGCAGGAGGACGTGAGCAGCGATGAGCCCTTCTTCTGCCTGCCGATAGAGGCGAAGCTCCGCGCTATGGCCGCCGTCCGCGCCCCATCGCCCGCGGCCGCGCCCGCCAAGCGAGAGGCGCGGGTCGACCTGCGGAAAGTGCGCCGCCTGCGGCGAGTCTGCCGCGGCTCGAGGGGTTGTGGAAGGCCGGCGGCGCGGCGCTGATGCCGTGCCGGTCACCCCGATGGCCCCCGCCGCCCTAGGCCTCCTAGACTCGCTTTCCTCCTGGACTCGCTGCCCTTCCTGGGCTCCAGCGGCTCGTCCTGAACTCGAGCTTTCTTTCCCGGCGGGGATTGATCCCGCTGGGAGGGCGCGGAGCTTCCCCCGAGCGCCCCCGCTTCCGCGGCCGTGCACGTGGCCTCCCCCGCGTCCCTCCGAGCTCGAGGCGAGCGGGCGCCCCGCTCTCTCATGATCACCCAGCCCTTGCAGCCATCTCTCTCACTTGGCCCCGCCCCGGCCGCGCAGCCCTTGACCTCGAGTTCTCCGGCGCGCACGCACGCCCCGAGGATGATCATGACGTCCGGGAGGCGGTCGTGTACATGTGCGAAATTCACTGATCGAGTCCATTGCTGGCATCATCATGATCATGATCCATACACTTCTACTATTGTTTGCAAATGCCGAACTGTTCTTCACACTGCAGCTGTCGATATGTATAGTATTGAACTGCCCCTAAGCGACTGCACTACGTTATTGAAAACTGCGTCGTCGATTCAATGGTCAAAGCAAGTTGGCGAGGCCGGCCCCCGGGCCCGCGCAGGCGGCAGCGACGCGCCGGGCCAGCCCCGAAAAGACCTGGTCCCCGGACTGAGAGGCGGCGGCGGCGGCCGAGGCGGCCAGCGCGGCGCGCTCGCCGGCCGCCTCTGTGTGCGCCGCCTGCAGCAGGAGCGCCCGCGCGGTGTCGCGGGGCTGGCCGGTGGCGCGCGCCATGCCGGCCGCGCGCGCGAAGCACCGGAGCGCCTTCGAATAGCTGCCCTTGGCCGAGTGGCCCACGCCAGCCGCGATCTCCGCCAGCGACCGGACCGCGTAGACCCGGGACTGCGGTTCGGTTCCCGTCAAGAAAATTTATGCGAAGGCAAACTAAAACGTTAACGGGACTCGGGCGGATGGATTCGGGGGGCGGACCATAGCGCCCGAGAAGAAGTGGCAGCCCGCGCGGACAGCGGCCCGCAGCTCGTCGCCCGTCGGCTCGGGCGCCGGCTGGCCCGCGGACGCCTTCCGATCGCGGGGCGGCGTGCCCTCGGCCGTCCCGGGGGCCGCCGGCGCAATGCAGGGCACCAGCACGGCCGCCGGCAGCGGGGGCGGCCCCGCGCGGTCGGCGGCGTTTTGGAGGAGGCAAAGATACGCCACGAAGGTGGCGTTCCAGAAGGGTTCCTGCGCATGCATGAGCGGAAAATTGTGCGCGGCGCCAAATCTTAAAGCGGGAGGCGGCCTAGGCATTGAGCTCTGCCTGGCAGAGTTCGACGAACTCTGCCTGGCAGAGTTCGGCGGACTCTGCCGCGCACCGAGAACTCGGACAGGCGCCCGGCGATGTCCGTGCCCCGGGCCTTCCCCACCAGCCTGCAGGCGTCGGCCGCCAGGCGCGCCAGGCTCCGCCCGTCGCGGGCGCGCGCCTTCACGCCCCGCCCCCGCCAAAGAGCCTGCGATCGCGAGCGAAAACAACGTGTAATTATAAACGCAGTGCCGGAAAGCCTTGAAGCGGGGGTGGGGGGCCGGGCTTGCTTCCGCGTGGGCGCCGGCGGCGAGGGCCTGCGCACGGCAACAAAGGTCAGGGGCCGCGGCCTCTCCTCCCTAGTCTACCTCGAAGCTAGAGCTCAAAGCTTAATCAAAGGAGGGGGCGCGCCCCTCTTAAGCCCAGTGAAACTTGTATATATCTTAGCTCAATCTCAAGCGTATTCAAAGTGTTGGGGGGGGGGTAGGGGCACCTGCAGGCGAACGTTCGCGTTGAAGTTGCTCGCGCGCGTGGCGAGGAAGTCCTCGTACCCCTCCAGGGCCGCGGCGGGGTCCACCATGCTGGTGTACCCCATGAGGGCGACTGTGTTCGTGAGCTGGCGCCGCGTCAGATGCACGAATTTGAAGTGAAAGATTTTCGGCCCGCGGCCGAGTTTGGATGGGCGAGCGCCTCGCCTCTATTCTCCCCGCCTCTATACGGCGCTTAAGCTTAGAGGCCGCACCGCCAAAAAGCTTAAGGGCGGAGAAACGTCCAGCCGCTCGATTGATTCTATATCTAGCTCACCAAACTAGATCTAGACCGGCCCAGGCCGCACCACGTACGATCTAGAAGATTCTAGATCTAGTCCACCAAACCAAACTAGTTCCGCGCAACTCCCCCTCTAGGCACGCTAGCCTCCCCGGCCCGCCGGCCCGGGGAGGACCACGGGGAGCTTCGGAAGGGCGGAGAAACGCCCAGCCTCCAGTTCGGTTCTAGATCGAGTTCACCAAACTAAACTAGACGAGACTAGATCTAGAGACTTAACTGGCCCAGGGCGCCTGGTCTAGTCTCTAGTGCGCCAAACTAGACCGGCCGAGGGTGCACCACGCACCGCCCCCACTCCCCCTCCCCCTCTGGGCCCGCTAGCCTCCCCTGCCCGCCATGCATATGGCCCGAGGCGCACCACAGGGACGTCTAGAGACTAGAGAGACGAGACTAGAAACTCGAAGCACCAGATCTATACGAGACTGTAAACTCTAGCTAGTTCACCGGTAACAAACCAACTAATATAAACGGGCCCGGGGCCGGTGCGCACCACGAGGAAGTCTAGAGACTAGAGAGACGAGACTGTACGAGACCAGAGACTCGAAGCACCAGATCTATATATAGCTAGTTCTATAGCTAGTTCGATGGAGAATAGACGAGACTATACAGCTAGTTCACCAAACCAACTAATATAAACGAGCCCGGGCCCGGGGCGAAGACTAGAAACTCGAAGCACCAGATCTATACGAGACTATAAACTCTAGATCTAGCTAGTTCACCAAACCAACTGTTATGAACGGGCCCGGGCCCGGGGCGCACCACGAGGAAGTCGCTGACGAGGTCGGGCTGCTTGGCGACGCTCTCGATGACCAGCTGCGCGGGGGCGGGGGCCGGGGGCCGGGGCGGGATCAAGTCCGGATCGATTCGATTCGGTTGGGAAGGGCCAAGGCCTAGGGCAGGGGACGAGAAGTCGCATCGGGGAGGAACCTAAGCTCATGATCAAGCTCTAGGATATGTATATAACCAAGTCCAAGTAACCCGGACCACCGCTAGCTCTTTTTAGTTATATACATTAATGGCCGCTATACATTTTAGTTAGCGACGCTCTCGAGGACCCGCTGCGCGGGGGCGGGGAGGGGGCCGGGGGGCGGGGGCGGGATCAAGTCCGGATCGATCCGATTCGGTTGGGAAGCGTAAGGCCAAAGGCGTAGGCCTAGGCGTAGGCCTAGGGCGGGGGACGAGAAGTAGTCGCATCGATATCGGTGATTCAAGCTCGTGATCAGTCTTGATTGCAACTTGGCAAGTGAATCAAGCTCATAAAAGCTTTAAGCTTTCTCTTAATAGAGCTCTAGCAGCAACTAATCATTTATAAGCTGGACCACGCAGGCGGACCCGGAGGTCGGAGAGGAAGCTGGCGACTCCGTTGGAGAAGGCGGTGGCGGGGTCGCCCCGGAGCCCGAGGTTGGCCCGCACGCTGTTGATGACGGCGAGCAGGAAGATGTCCCTGCGCATTTATGGACAGGAGGAGGGTGCTGTCAGAGGGAGCTGAGATCCGCAGGAGGGTGCTGTCAGAGGGAGCGTCCATTCTAGAGGAAGGATGCGCATAGAACAGAAGCTTGAGGAGGATGCGGTCATAGGGAACTAAAAGCTCCGGTCTCGTGCTGGAGTGCAGGGGGGTTCAGATTGTGGGGCCGGGGTGAGGAGCGCTAAACCCTAGGCCTTACTCGAGACGAAACTGGCTAGACCTTATGAATAGTTATAATTGCGCAAGAAACTGGAGCGCACTTCTGGGAGTATGCGTGGTCCGCGAAGAACGCGCACGCAGAGCCCGCCGCGACGTGGTCTGGCCCCGGCCCGGATCAAATCTCGGATCAAATCTCGGATCAAATCTCGGATCGAATCAAATCTCGGACCGAGGGACAGGGTGAGGGCGAAGGCGAGGGGGATGGCGATCGAGCCCCAGAGGAGGGGGGAATCCACCTGTAGGACCCGATCTCAGATCTCAGATCAGATCCGAATTTGATCTGAATCTGAATCTGACCTCGCGCGCGACGGCCCACGCCAGGTGCGCCCTTCGAATTCGAATCAGAAACGTTAGAAATGAGAAAGGAGGGAGTACTAGTAGTAGAAGGCAGCGATGTTGAAATAGAGTGGAAAATATGCGCTCTTTGAAGGCGTGGGTGGAGGCCCAGTGCCGATCGGCCGCGGGGCGCTCGCGCGCTCGCGCGTGCACCACTTGACGGCGTCGTAGAACCGGAAACTATAGCCAGGAGATAGCTATGTATATAGGAGATAGGAACAAGAAATTCGAACAAGAACCTATCAAATTCCTAGTTGTGATCAGCCAGATCAAATTAAACCAGCGCACCACTTGACGGCGTCGTCGCGGCGGCCGCCGAAGAGTGTGAGCTGCGCGACGCGCGACAGGCACATCGCCGCCATCGGCCCCCCCTGCACACCGGCGAAGGCGTGGCCATTCAAACGGAGGCATGGCCGGAGGGACTTGCGATTTTGGGGGGGAGGAGGGGGGGAGGAGGAGGAGGGGGGGGGGGGGGGGGGGGGGGGGGCCGGCGGACCTCCTCGCAAGAGACCCCCAGCAGAGCCTGCGCCGGCGTCAAGGAGGGGCGGGCGCGGGGTTGGAGACGAGCGCAGCAGGGCCGCGGCCGCGCGCGCGCTCGCTCACCGCTCTGGAAATAAGGTACTTGTTCATGTTCATCTGAGACGGAGGAACGCTCGCTTGAGCTTCGAAGCCGAATCGTATGTGGCTCCCGAAAGGCTGAAGGCACCTGGCTCGAGTTGTAGGCGCTCACAGTCGCCCCCGACATAATCAGAGTCGTCTCGAATTGCTGTTCGGAACGCGGCTCGGTCAGCGGATCGGAGTCGACGAACATACGACGAGACATTCGAGTTTGAAGCACCTCCTCGAGTTCTTGGGGCGAGAGTGGCCGCTGGGCGGCGCGCCGCAGGTACTCTTGCACGCGCGGCGGCCGCCTGTCCGCCAGGGCGCGCGCGTCAGACGCATCGATATCCGTACAAACAAGGCTTGCACTGCAGTGAGCTTATGGCCTATATATATCACCACGCGGGGCGGCCGCGATAATATCACCGCCCCGCGAGGGGCAACGGCCTGGCGGCAGGCCGCGCACGCGGAGGACGGCGCTCAGAGCACATCGGAAGCGCGTCGACGTCGCGTAAGCTTATGTACGGTAGTTCGCATACGCATACCTCGCGGCGACGAGTACATTGGAAGCTTTCAGCTATAGCTTATATGGCGAGCGCCAAAGTATCCAAACGGCTCTAGATTCTCCGCTATGTACACTCGCGATCGGCCAGCGGAGCCGAAGGCGACGCGGGCGGCGTTGAGGCTCTAGTTAGCTTCTATGGCGAGCGCCAAAGTATCCAAACGGCTCTAGAATCTCCAAACGGCTCTAGAAAGCTCTAGTATCCAAACGGCTCTAGAATCTCTAGTATCCAAACGGCTCTCCAAACGGCGCTGCGTTTCTCTTTAATTATATTTCGCACCTCGCGGCGATCGCGACGCGGAGGACGTTGAGGGCGGCGGCGGCGGAGCGGACGAGGGCGGAGCGGGGCACGCGCTGGCCCAGGGCGTCCATGGCGCGCACGAAGGAGGCGACCGCCTCGGCGTTCAGGCTGGCGGGCGGAGGGCGGAGGGCGGAGGGCGTGAGGTGAAGGCGGATGGATGCGCATGCATCAGAGAGGCTAGACTGGCTAAACTGGCGGGCGGGCGGAGCGCAAGGCATTAAATAGATGAATAAAATAGCATCAGATAGATCGCGGGCGTCAGATAGATGGAGAGATAGATGGAAGGACCTCGTTCCCTTCAATTCGGAAGCTTATGGATGGATGGATGGACGGACGGATACCTAGGCCTATAGCTAGCTATAGCCTTAGATAGGATGCGGCTTGAACTCCAGATACGCTTGGAGCTTCTAGATATTTCAAATAATACAAAGCTAAGCCTTAGACAACCGCAAGCTTAAGCTGTTGCAGCGGGCGATCGCGAACTCTATCGGAAGCTTGTAGCTTATAGCTTATCCTGGAAGCTTCAGCTTACAGCTAATCTTGGATGCTTAAGCTTGGAGGCTCCTAGCTATAGCTATAGCCGCTAGTAGTAGCGTTCGATTCGACGATCGCGAGCTAGCTTTTCACGTTTGGTTTAGTTTAGTGTACGGGCGGTCCGGGAGCTATATATAGCCGCTAGTAGCGTTCGATTCGACGATCGATTCGATATCGTAGCTAATTCGACGAACTTAGTTTGGTTTAGTTTACGGGCGGGCCGATCGCGAGCTAGCTTTTCCCGTTTGGTTTCCTCTAGTGTACGGGCGTTTAGTTTACTTAGTTAGCTATAGTTTAGTTTAGCTAATTCGACGAACTTAGTTTGGTTTCGTTTAGTGTACGGGCGGGCGGGGCGGGGCGCACTCCATGCGGGCGAGGACCTCGCCGTGGCAGCGGAGCCAGCGGACCAGCGAGGCCTTGGGCGCCCTGCGAGAGGCGAAGGTTTGGTGGGGGCGAGGGCCAAGGTTTGGTGGGGCGCGGCGAAGAGAGTGGGCGACTCGGGGGTCCGACGGCCGCGGCCCGGCGCACGTGTCGCCGCCCATGGAGGAAGCTTTAGCTTTAGCTTTAGCTTTAGCATGAGCGCACGGTCCTTATATATCATGGAAACTTTAGCTTACAGCTAATCTTAAAGGCGGAGAGGGCGGCTCGGAAGTCCGACGGCCGCAGCTCGGACCACACGCACCTGTCGCCGCCCATGCGGATCAGGTCCTCGTACAGGCGGGCCGCCTGCATGGCCACGGGGGGGAGAAATCAGCTCAGATTCAGATTCAGATTCAGATCAGATTCGGAGGACGAGTTGGGAGGGAGGGAGAGGGGGGCGCCGGCGCGCGGCGATCCGGATTCCGCGCGGGGGCGAGATCTAACAGAAGTTTATAGCTTATAGGGCTTATAGTTCATACATAGAAACTTATAGATGGCGGCGATCTGGATTCGAAGGGCGAGCCGGGAGGGGGGGGGGGGGGCGAGCCTCGAGGTTGGCGTGCTGCTGGTGCGCCAGATCTTACAGAAGCTTATAGCTTTATAGAGCTTATAGTTCATATATAGAAGCTTATAGATTAGGTTCTTATAGTTCTTATAGTTTAGGGGCGGGCGCGCCTCGAGGTTGGCGTGCTGCTGGTGCGCCACGTCCGCGCATCTACTCGCCGGAGAGGGCGTCGTCGCGTCAGCGCGAAGCGCCGGGGCGGAGTCCGTCAAATTCAAAAGAGCGGAAGGGGGGGTACCGCTCGAGGAAGAGGCAGGCGTGGCCCCGCTCGCCCGCCAGCTCGTAGTGGTACGCCAGCACCTGCGAGTTCGAGTTCGAGCGAGGCGAAGCGAACGAAGTCGGGTTCGGGAGAGAGATGGGAGTCGAATTCGAACCGAGCCGCACGCCGCCTCGTCGCTACTAAGGGAACCCGCAGGGAACGCAGTGGCTTAAGAGTTTCTGGAGAAATTAAAGGCACTAGAGGGTGTTCCCTCGCGATAGATATCGGCCTCTGAGACAGTGTGCAACGACGGGAGCTATCGATGGAGAAAGCACGCATATGCCTTATCGCTCTAGATCCACTTTTAGAGCTCTAATTTGCACCGCTCACGATCGCGCGCGCACCGTGATCAAATCGTGGTCTTCGGTGACGCCCTCGCCCTCGCCCTCGAGCTCGCGGAGGCCGCCCCGCGCCGCCAGCCGCTCCTGTGAAGTATATATGAGACGGAGAGAAGATTAGTTAAGCCCTTATGTAAGACAGAAGATGACAGAGAGAAGATTATTTAAGCCCTTAATAAAGCCCTTATTTAGGGGCTCCTTATTTTAGCTCCTTTTTGATACGAGACAGAAGATGTAAGCCCTTCAGCTTACAAGTCTCAAGTCAGAGGCCGCGGAGACCACCCCGCGCCGCCAGCCGCTCCTTTTTAATACGAGGCAGAGAGAAGAGTATTTAGGCCCTTAAGCAGACAAATCCCAAATCACATATATATATAAGAGCGCGCTGCACCTCGTGGTGGCGGGCGAGCCTCAGGTGGAGGGCGCGCCGCTCGGCGGGCGGCAGGAGCGTGTAGACCACCTCCTGCGGGCCCGAACGAACGGACGGATTTAGGCTCGAATTAGTTCGCTGTGAGGAGGAACGTTCTAAACTTCGCTGCGGGAACGTGCGAGGGTACAAGAACGCTATGATCCATAAGATCTTATACATAGATCTCGTTGCACGAAGACATCTCTTATTCGTTGTGAGATGTATATATATAATCATATAAGATCGAATGAAAGCGTCCTGAAACGGATCGAACCTGGAGCATTGGCTGGACGAACTCGTACTCCGTCGACGCCTCCGCGGCGCCCTCCCCCTCGCCCCCTTCTTTCCCCCCCTCGAGATCCCCCCCCGGGCCGGCCTCGTCGTCGGGGCGCGCGACGAGCTCCAGGCCCTCCCCCCCCGCCGGCCCCGCCGCGACCTCCGCCTGCGAACGAAGGTCAGTGGGACCCGCCTCACGATGATCTGGGCCGCGTTTCGAAGCTCTATCTATGAGTTTTATGAAGCCTAACCCGCTCTCGCATCACAATCTGCTCAAAGCGCCGACGCGCTTTGTCATCGAACTTCCTATAGCTATAGCTAGGTAAAGTGTTTTAGAGCGCCGATGCGCACCAACTTCCTAATTCCATTCTAGCAACGTTGACGGTAACGGTAACGTTTTTAAAGCGCAGGTTCGCACCAGCATGTGGAGGTCGACCAGCGCCGCCAGATCGCGCGCCAGGGCGGCCGCCAGGCCCGTGGCCGCCTGCAGCTGCAATTGCAAGCAAGCCGCGTCGGCGTCGAGGGGGGGAAGGAGGGAGGGGGTACGCGTGCGTATTTACCTCGTCCAGTTCGAACTCCAGCGTGCCGGCCGCGGCGACGGTGGCGGCCACGGCCAGACCCGTACCCCGCTTCCTTGCGGAGGGCGCCGGCAGCGCGGACCCGGACTCCGCCAGAGGCCGCTCCGCGCCGGCGCCGGCCCCGGCGCCGGCGCCTGTGCCCGGGTGGCACGCGAGAACCTCCGCCGCGGAGAAGTGCACCCCCGCCACAGAGGCGAGCTTGAGGGTCATCGCCTGTATAAGTATACGTAATATAAAACCAGCCATCAGAAGGAGGAGGAAGTGAAGGGAAGGAAAACGAAAGATGCGCACCTGGGAGGGGGTGAGGCGGTCGAGGCTGCCAACCAGTGCTGAGCGCGCCCCGTCCTGCCCGCCGATCAGCGGCACAACGGTAGCAGAAAGAGAGATGGAAAGATTGAAAGATGGAAAGATGGATCAAATAAGATGATTAAGAAAGACGTCTCATTGCGGTCCAGGGGAGCTTAAGCTTAATATAATAAAGGCGGGCTCACGGTGGGCTTGAGCCTCCGAAGCGCCTTCTTCACCAGCACTTCGCCGCTCGGGTCCACCTGCGGAGCGGAAAGCTGAGGAACCGAAGAGCCAAAGGGCCGAGCGAGGTCGGGCACGCAATCGCTAACGCTTTACCGCTACGCTCTAACTTCGACTCTTGTTCTAAATTTATGATATGGTATCGATCGCGCGTACGTTATCATAGCATCCTAAATAATTGACAGTGCGCACCTAATTCGATAACTAGTTCTACGATCTAATACCTATAATCCTAATACCTAATACCTATACCTATACCTAATATAAACTCTAATCCACGCACCTCCAGGAAGCCGTCTGCGACCAGGGACCGGGCCAGGTCCGAGACCAGCATGGGTAGGCCTTCAGCCTGCGCGCGGGCGCGGGCGCGGGCGCGGGCGCGGATCGTGTCGGATAAGAAGAATACAGTTCAGAGGCTTTGCAATTGAATTCAGATGGTTTGGATAATATATAGTTAAGATAGTTTCGAATTGGACTTCAGATAGTTTAGATGGTTCATACAATAGTTCAGAGCAGATAGTTTAGATAGTTCATATAATAGTTCAGAGGCTTAGAATTCAGATGGTTCGGATATCGATTTCAAAACGCTACAATCTTATGGACTACAGCAACCGCAGCGGCTGCAGCCGATTCACATTAATATTCGATTCCGGGCGCGGCGCGCGCCCAGCGCACCTGAGCGCTGATGAAGGCCTGCACGGCGCGCGGGAGGCGCTGGGCGCCCAGCGCCGCCAGGCACAGCGATTCCACGTCCCCTGCGCCGAAAATTTCGAATTTGAATTTGAATTTGGGCGGGAAAGAGGCGTAGGGCGGCTTCGCGGACCTTCGGAGAGGGGTCCAAGGACGACGTGCTGGACGGCGGTGGGCCCCGCCTCCAGGAGGCGCTGGGCGAGGCGGGCGGCGAGGGAGGCGCTCGCGAGCGGCCGGATCGTGACGAGGACGGCGAGGCGCGCGCGGGCCGCCGGCGCGCCCGCCAGCGCGGCCAGGAGGCTGCCGATCGCCGCCCACGACTGGCTGTCCGCGTGGTGCGCGTCTGAAGAGGCGGCCGGGTTCTAATTCGAGGCCGGGCGGCGCGGCGCGGGGGGGGGGGGGGGGGGGTACCTTCGAAGACAAGGAGGATGGGGCCGGCCGCGGCCGCGCGCCGCGTGACGAGCTTCGCGACCAGCGCGCGGAGGGCGCGTGCGAGGTACTTGGCTGGCGGGTCGACTGCGGAAGGGGCGGGGCGGGTCGGTGCCGGTTCGGAGGGAAAGAAGGGGGAGGGGGCGCAAGTGATAATCAGTTAAAATCTATTCGCACAGTCGAGACCTTTATGCGCATTTGTTTTTAGTAAGGATAGTACCGTTAACATTAACATCGCCCATGGCCAAGGGGGCGAGAGGGGAGGCCCTAGGGGGCGAGGTGAAGGCGCACCGCTCAGTACCCCCCCGATCTGGGAGACGCGCCGCTGGGGCCCGCGCGTGGTCGTGAGCGGGGCCTCGGCCCGAGAGGCGTTGGACTCCCGGCGAGGCTCGTTAGGCACCGGCGCCCGCAGGCCCGACAGGCCGCTTAGGCCTCCGAAGGGGCCTCCGGAACCGGAGAGGCCGCCGTGCTCGCCGTGCGAGGAGGAGGCGACGGAATCGACGGACATGGTGCGGTGCTGCACGCGGGCCGGGGGGGCGCGCGGCTGCTCGCCCTCTTTCGCGCCCTCGTTCCCGGCCCGAAGAGGAGGAGGAGGAGGAGGGGGAGGAGGGTGGGGGGGTAGGGGCGAGTGCGGCTCGACGGGGGGGAAAGAGCCGAGCGAGGCAAAGCCGTGGTGCGGCTCCGACGAGTCCGATGCGGGCATGGGGAGGACGATGCCGGGGAGGAGGGCGCCGTCCCCGCCTCCCGCCGGCCCCGGCGCCGGCGCCGGCCCTCCCGAGCCGTTTGACTCGCGGCGCGGAGCCTCCCGAGCCTTCAACGGAAGGGGAAGCGCCACGGAGCCCTCGTGGCTCATATGAGGCGCCGGCATCGAGTCGGGCCCCGAGGGGTCGGCGCCCTCCGCCATCGTTGACGGCGGCGGGGGCGCGGCCTGCCGGGCGGCTCATATGAGCGGAAACGCTCGGGCGGGGGCAGGGGGGGCTTGGAGCGCAACCGATCGGCGGCGGGCCACGGGGGAGGTGGGGCCCTCGGGGGAGGGTACCCAGGGGACGGCGAGGAGGCGCCCGAGGGGTACCGCCTCCTGCTCGCTGTTCTCCCCCCCGCTGCCGCCGCCGCTGCCACCCTCGAGATCGCTGCGCGGGGGGGTACCGCTTAGCTTCAGCTTGAGGTAAAGCCTGTTCAAAGGGAGAGGGGGAGACTGGGGGGCAAGCTTGGGAATTATAGATAGGGACAAGGCGGGACAGGCGCGGCCCTCGGTCCCTCTAGCGGTACTTGGCTGCCCATGCGTTGTGCCGCCGGCGCGCGCACCTCGCAGCGGCCGAGTGCTTCCGTTGCCCGCGCGCGCCCGCGGCGAGACTCCGCCGCCGGTCCCGCTCGCCCGCCCCCGGTCCGATCGCGAGCGAGGGACTGGGCGCCTGGTACGCCGAGAGGTCCTCGGGGGGGGTAGGGCCCGCCTGGCTACCCGCGCTCGAGCGCCGGCGCGCGTAGCGGCCCGCGGGGACCGCCAGCCTGCGGGGGCTCTCGGGGCCGGGGAGGGGGGACTCGGGCGCGGGGGAATGCGGGTTCGGGAGGTGGGGGGGGATGAAATCTCCCGCGGCCGCAGCAGCGAGGGACTCGGCAGGCACCCACCTGCCGCCGCGGATCAAATCACATCAGATCAGATCACATCACATCGCATCAGATGGGATCGGATCCGATCAGATGAGGCGCACGCGATGGAACGGCGGCGGTTGGGCGGGAGGGGGCTGAGCCGGGGCGAGGCCGGCCCCGCCCCCGGCCCCGGCTCCGGTATCTGGGGCGCGGCTCCGGCGGGGGACTCGCGGCCGACGGCCGAAGGCTGCGCCGGCGGCTGCTGCGCCGAGGGCCGCGTGTAGGCGCTGCGTCGGGCGCGGAACGAGCCGCCCTGTGCCACAGCCGCCGCCGCCGCCGCCGCAGGGGTTGGGTCCAGCTGCAGCGCCTGCGCCCCGCCCCGCCCCGCCCCGCCCCGCCTCAGCGACCGCCTCAAGACGAATCGCCGCAGCGGTTACGGGGGGTTGGGCAGGGAGACCGCATCTACGCCCCTTAGGCTTTGCATGTGGTACCCGCCGGTACCGGCTTCAAGGCCCAGGGGGAGCCGGGCGACTGCCCTAGGCCTAGCGCTCGGTGCCGGCCCCGTGATCTAGACCCAGGCCAGCTGGAAGCATGGACCGCGGGCGGGCGGGCGCGCCTGGGAGAGGGGGTACAGCAGCTCGAGGTCCTCCTCGTCCAGCAGCGGGCCCATCTCGAGCGTCCTGGGGCGCGATTCGATAAGGATTTGATCTTTCCGGATTTGATCCGCGCGGACCCGAGGGGGAAGAGCTCGCGGAGGACCGTTCGCCAGAGGAACCAGGGCTGCAGCGCGCGGTTCGACCGGCCCGCCGCCACCACCGCCTGCGAACGAAGGTTTCATTTCATAGTTGGGTATTCTTATACGAGGTAATACGCTTTGCATGCGCTCTATACACGCGGCCGGGCGCGCATGCCGGCGGCCGCGGGACTCACCGTCATCCCGAGGCGCGCGGCGACCCGCGTGGCGTGCAGTACGAGCGTGCTCTTGCCTAGGAAGAGAGGAGGGAGGGTACGAGTACGAGGGTCAGCGGGGGGTACAGGCGCGAGGGGGGCGAGGGGGGGGTACCGGTGCCGCTGGTGCCCTCGTAGAGGAGGAAGGGCGGGGGCGGGGGCGCTTCCCCCCCGCCCCCGCCCCCGCCCCCGCCTCCGCCCGTGCGTTGGGTATCGTCGGCACCGCCGGCGCCGGCACCGGGGCGGCCTCCTCTCTCGCCAGCCACGGCGCCCGAGGCGGCCGCCCCGAGGAGCTCCTCTATCCGCGCCATCTCTGAGGCCCGCGCCATAAAGCGGACCTGGCGCGTGCATAAGCGAGAAAGAACGCTCAAAGAAGCTTATGGGAGCTAATATGGAAGCGTTATGAGGGAGCGTGTTTAAGAAGGAACGCATCCAGGAGCTTGAAAGGAAGCTTGTGAGGAAGCTAGCTTATAGGAGCTTGTAGGGAAGCTTATGGAATCGTATAAAAAAGGACGCGAGCCTCACTGACGAGTTAACTGTTCATTGATGGACCACATTGGGGGGGCCTGGGACTTCTATACATGTCTGTCTAACGCTCCTATAGGAAAGAGCTCCTAGAAAGCCTAGAAAAAATGTAGCATGAATGAAAAGGTACGCCGTCCGCACCGTGGTCTTGGCGGAGGGCCCGGGCCTGCTCATCGTCTGCGAGCGCGCGAGGGTGCCCTGCCGCACCACCGGCCGGTACACGGGGACCTGCGAGCGAAGCTCATGCTCAAGGGGGCAGGGGGGGAAGGAAGGAGAGGGGGTAGACCTTGTCCTCGGCGCCCTTGATCTTGAAGTGGCCGACAAACTCCATTTTGATCTGCTTCGGATTCAGCCGTGGATAATCTCGATCTCAAAATCTTTGATCCAAATGATAGGATCTAGACGTTATGCTGTGATCATATGATTAAGATCTAGAGCTAGATGCAGGTCCGCGCCCACATCTAATTCGCGCCCCGCTCCGACCCAGATTTGATCCGGATTCGACCCAGATTTGATCCGGATTTGATCCGGATTTGATCCGCGCACCCGGGCCCGGCATGCCTCGCACGTCTTCTCGTCCACGAAGACGCCCCCCTCCGCCTTGGACATCAGGTGCGCTGCGCTATTTTTAGAACGAGGGGGGCGCTTTGTGGAGGGGGGAGGGGGGGAGCAGGGAGACGAGGGCGCGCCCGCGCGGTTGACGACTGCGGAGAGAGAGGGCCGGTCAGGCGGTGCGGAAACAATCAAATCAGATTGAACGGGAATCAAATCAATCCGAACCTGTGCCGAAGACAGAGAACTCGCTGCGGCGCGCGCTCCCCACTGCGCTCACGTGAGCTCAGGTGAGGGGGGCGAGGGGGGGGGGAGGGGAGGGGGCGTACCGAAGGTGCAGAAGACGAGACCCGTGGTGATCCTGCGAACGTAGCCGAATCAAAGCGGGATCCACGGGGCGGGGCGGGGCGGGGGAGGGAAGGGAGGGGACGGGTACCCGACGTGCGTCTTCACGCCCATCGCGCGCATCGAGGCCTGCATGTCCACCGCTGCGAACGAAGTGAGGGGGGGAAAGGCGGGGGAGGGGTACGGGCCGCCGCACCGCAGGTTATGGCGCGCGCTGCGTCATCCTCGTGCGCTGCCGCGGGGCTCAGCTCGGGGCGGGGGAGGGGGGGGGAGAAAGGAGGGGTACCGAAGGGCCAGAGGCCGAAGACGGCGATGAAGACCAGGCCCTTGTCTGAGGCGCGGCCGGGTACGTCAAATTGGGATGAGAAGGGGGGATGGGGGCCAGATGGGAGAGGGGGGTTCGGAGCACCGTCGAGGACGATCTGGCGCAGGGAGCCCTCGTGGGAGTACAGGACCGCCTGCGGGGGGTACATGTGGTCGAGAAGGGTACATGATTTTCGGCGTTTGAGCGGGGGTACCTGGAGTCCTTGGACGGCCCGTTGGACGCTCGCCTGCGATGGATCCAGCCCCTCCAGCTTCATGAACTGCGTACCCGGGTCGGGGAGGGCCGGAGGGGGGAAGGGACCAAGCCGGGTACCAGTACAGATACGACGCGGAACTCGCTCAGGAATCGCGTGCTGGGGGGGCAGGTCAGATGGTGGGCGGGGAGGGGGAGGGGGAAACTAAATGGGGGCCCGCACGGATCGAACTCGCGAACGCCGGAGAGCGCCGCCCATTCGCGCATGTCCCGAAAGCGAGCGCGGACCGTGTACGGCCTGCGGGCGGGGGTACGTGAATTTCGGGATGCGGGGGCTACGTGAATCCGGGGCGATCGCGCTCACACGTAGAGGGCTACCGCGTCCTGCTCGTCCGGCCCCAACTCCCCGGGGTCCATCGGCGCTGTCCGGGGGGGGGGGGGGGGAGCACATCGTTTCATCAGGGGATGAGGGGGGGGGAGGGGGGGCGAGGGGGGGGTAACCCGTGCGCACCGGCGGCGGCGGGGGGCAGCTGTTTGGCCCAGCGCTCCAGGGGGCCCCGAACCGATGGGGGGGCGACCACGTGCGCGGGCCCCATAACGGGTACAGGGACCGCGACGGGCCTGCGCGGGGCTTACATACTTTTCTTTTATTATGGGGGGAAGAAGGGCCCGGGGGTACCGCAGCGGATCCAATCGGAAGCTGAACTTGCGCGAGGGGATCGCCTTGGCGGACGGGGAGGGCCCGGGGGTGTACGCGGTGACGCCCTCCAAACCAGCCGGGGTATCGCGACCGGAGGCGGACCCCGGGCCGGTCCCTGGGCCGGGCCCCAGCGGGGACCCGAGCAGGTGCGTAGCGGCCGAGGCACACACTGCGACCTCGCCTGTCTTGATCGCCCCCAGGGCCGCTGCGGATCAAATGTTTTCCTATGAGATCAATTTCGCTCTTTCGAGGGGGCCCTTCTCTCTATCTTTCTTTTTGTTTCTTTTTTGGAGCAGGGAACGCACCGCCCGCCTCCTCGACCGCCGGCCCCGCGATGAAGTGAACCATGCGCCTGCGCCGAAAATGGGTGCCGGGGGGGGGGGAAGAAAGGGGGCGGGGCGCACCCCGGAACGACTCGCCCCCCCTCGTCCACTAGGGCGCTCTCCCCGCGCGCCGCATACCCCCCGGCGCTCGTAACGCCCCCGATCCCGCAGAAGTACTCCTGGAACTCGCCCGCTGCGGATTCGAGCGCGGGTCGCGATCGTTCGCGATCGAACGAGGGGCGAGGGCCGCCCGCACCTGCGACCGCGACGCGGAGCCTCAGATCTGAAGCGCCCATCCCGGTGCACGCCTCCGAGAAGACCTGTGCGTGCGAACGAAGCGAAGCACTGCTGAGCGGCCGGGAGATTTGGGGGGGGGGGGTGAGCCCGGGGGGTACTCGCCTCCTGGATCTCGAGGGCGCACAGGACGGCAGCGGCCGCGCGGGAGGCCATATGAAGGTCGGGGGGGCTACGCGGACCCTGCGTCCTGCAGACGGGCGGACCAGTTCGAATTCGCAACGGCCCTTGCACATGTACAGGCTCGTGATTAAGGTCGGGATTAGACGGACCCGAGGCCGGGGCCTGGGACGGGAGTCGCCCCCCGGTTGCCAGTCTCAGGCGGGGCATGCCCCCTCGTCTCTGGACCCCCGCCCTCGCCGCCGCCCAGGTCTGGCCAGAACACCAGCAGGCCTGAAGCGGGGCGGCTTAGCAGCGCGCGGGGGCGACCCTACCCCCCCTCCCGCCCCCTGAAGCTACCGTCGCCCTGCGACCGCCGGGAGTCAGCGTGGCCCAGTGGGGGATACATGAAATGCTGCGGCGAAAGGGGGGGTACCAGGAAGCAGAGGACCTCGCCGCCGTACTTCTCGACGACTTCGATCTCCTTGCTGGGGTACGGGAGCGCGCTCAGCAGGGGTACGCGGGTCGGCGGGTGCGAGTCCTCGCCTGAATGCGCCGTTGATGATCTTGCACAGCTCCTCGATCAGTTGGTCGTTGGTCGCGGCCTTCTCGCAGAGACCTGCACGCGCGAGGCCGCGGGCCCGGCCCGAGGTGAGCCTGAGGGAAGAGCTGGGTCGCTGCCGCCGCGTGCGGGGGTCGGCGCGGCACCAGAGAAGCCTGCGCACGGACCAGGGCGGAGTCAAATCCAGGGCGCTTCTGGGCTGCGAGGGCTGGAGCGGGGCTGCACCGGTGATGTCCAGACTGAGGGGCGACGGCCGCGAGGCAAGCGGGAGGTGCGGGCGCGCGGCGGTCAGCGCTCGAGGCGCGGCAAAAGCACTCGCGGCGCTCCGCAAACTAAAAGCTTAAGAGAGTGCGCTGATGCTCAAGCATCTTACAGCGCCCGGCGGTCTATCCGGCGGTCCCATTGTGCGCAATGTGAGCGCGCGGGCGCACATGGCGATGACGCCTCGGACGGCGCTGGCCCCTGCGGCACCGCCGAGCGCCCTTGGTTCGGTCGTGCGGGTCGCCTGCAGCTGGATCCCTCGGGCTGCGCTCTCACGGTCGCGCTGCAGCGCCGCATGCGTATCGATATCCGCAGATGCGGCCGCCCGGGCCCGTTCCTGCTGCCGTCGCACGCGCGCCGCGTGCCTCACGACCGACCTGGACGTTGACGTGCATGTGAGATGGGCCAGGATAAGATTAGCCGCGCAGCTCCAGGCCAGAGCGCACGCCGGGCAAAAGCGGAGCGAAAGCTCCATAGGCGGGCATGCATATGGAGGCCGGCGGCCGCGCCTGCGGTGCCTGCAGCGCTAGCCGCGGCTGCAGCTCCGTTGACGTCGACGCTGCAGATGTGCGCGTGCCCCTAGTTGACTCTACCAGCTCTAATTCTAAGAATAAAGTGACCTCGAGCTCAGCAGTCGCGACGCTCGTACATACGTATCAGCGATCAGCGTTAACGTTGCCAAGTCGCTGTCGACGTCCGACGGTCGACTCGACGAGCTCGCCAGACGTCGCAGCTCTCTCTGCCAGCGCTAGCGAGGCGCGCATGCACGCTGATATCGATGCAGCCTCTGATTCAGGCCTAGCTATAGGCGAAGCAGACGACAGCAGTTCAAGCAGAGCGAGGGTACCCGGTTCGTTCCCGCCGACGCCGCCGTCGATTGGGCGACGACTCGGGCCGGGTATAGGAATTCAAAACCAACTTCGACTTCGTTATTACGTATACGTAATATACGCGAGTCGCCGAGTCGGCGGCGCCGGCCCAACGCTCAGCCTTGCCTGTATATACGCCCCCACAGTGCTGGAGTAGACTAGAGGCTGTGGCCGGTAAATTGGGGCGGTAATTCACCAAAAAAAAAACGCACAGCGGGTGACAGCGGCTAGCTATAGCGCTTCGAATTCGAAATTCGAATTCGCTTCGCGCTTCTCAAGCCCTTGAAGCCGCTGAGCTCGCTAGCAAGTTAGTAGCATCCGTTGAACACGCTTGCGGAATTGCGGAATTTAATTTGCTGGCATCATGGCATATGCATGGCGTCGAGCGCACCGGCTGCGCATACGCATGCGCATGCCGCAGTGCGTCCCCAGCCCCCGGCCGGGCCGCGTGCTCCTCGCGATCGTCGTTCTGTGTGACTGCTGCGTACGCGTCGAAGACCTTCGTATAATTATTTATAAGGAATTCGCGGCGATTTCGCGCGCACTACTTGAAACGCCTGAATATCCTATGCATTAAGACTTGACTGCTCTGTGAGAAACTTGAAAACGCTGGCACTGTAAGCGCTAGCGCTAGCCGAGCAGAGTGCAGCTGCATACGCAGGCCTGGAGCGACGCAACAGCCGTCGAGATAATCGGCTAAAATGCTTGAAAGCAAAGACACCAAAATCAAAAAGAGATGCATACTGAGATACCACGAACACGACGCAGAGTAACAGAGAAACTGATCATGATCACATACATGGCATATGAATGCATAAACGGAATCCACGATAAAGAAAGAAGCCCGAGCCGCAGGATGCCGACTAGGCTCCAAGCTTCGCGCCAGCCGCCCGGCGGCTGCAGCTGCCCGCCCTCTCAAGCGGGGGAGGCGCACGCTGAGCCGCAGGGCTCCCCCTCCACCGGCCCCGCCTCCGCCTCGGCCGGGGCCGCCGACTCCGCCGCAGCCTCCGCCTGCGCCTCCGCCTCCGGCTCCGCCGGGGCGAAGCACTTGCGCTTGACCTCGACGCGCTTGGCGAAGGAGGCGAAGGACTCGACGGCGCGGCGCAGGTCCGCCAGGGCCGCCGCGTCCGGCACCGGCGTCGGGAGGCCGTAGGCGTCCGTGGGCGGAAGGCCCCGCGCCCTGCCCTCGCCCTCGCCCTCCTCCCCGGGCGGGAACGCTTTCGTCAGGTCTTCCAGGAGCCAGCTGCCGATCCACGTTTGAGTACGTGTACGCGCGAACTGGGGGGGGGGGGGAAGGGGTACGACGCGCGCACCCGATGTCGACGAGCGTGTTTGTGATCCAGGAGCCCTGCACCAGCTCCTCCCACCTACGGCGCATGCTTGGGCGTACGTCGCAGTGCGACGGGAGGGGTACGCGAACCGTCCGAAATGCGCGGCCTCGTCGAGGCAGCCGAAGGGGTACGCCTGCCTGCGGGGGGAAGGAGCGTCGGCGGGCCGATCGCAGGCGCGCCCTCCGGAGGGCCAGCTCGCGCTCACCCCCCGCATCCAAATGACTTGGTCCGGGTCCAAACGCGGTGCAGCCAGCCCGGTGGGATCCACATGATCTGGGATACGGCGTCACGCGACGGGGGCGGTGGGGGTACGCTTGGGCTAAGGGGTACTGCGCACGTAGCCGGGCTTGAGGGTACAGGTCCACCGCGGCAGCTGCGAGAGGAGCTTCGCGAGGCCCGGGTCCCGCGGGGGGTTCGTCTGCGGCGCGGGCCTGGTCCGCTGCGCCGAAAGGAGGGGTACGGGGCGGGCGGCCCGGGCGTACGGCGGGGTCCAGGTAGTCCGCGGAGAGTTCGTCATAGAAGAGAGTCTTCAGGTATGCGGGGTACAGCTCCCTGAGAATTCAAAAAATAAAAAAAACGCGGTCGGCGGGACTCGGGCGGGCGGGCGGGCGGGCGGGTGGGGCGGTTCCTCACCAGTGCTTCTCGCCCTCGATGAGGTACCTGGGATCAGATCAGATCAAATCAGAGGGGGGCGGCGGAGGCCCGGGGCGCGGAAAGGGGGTACGCACATCCACCCCGCGCCTCCGCCCATGTCCGCGTGCAACGCTGCGCAGGCGGGCGCGCGTGCCGGATCAAATCGCAGAGCGAGGCGACAGCGAAGCGAGAGCGCCGCACGTGTGTAGAACGTCGTCGGGGTACAGACCTGCGCCGGAAAAAAGTTTGAGTCACGCGAGAGAGAAGAGGAGGCGGAGCGGGGTACGGCGCACGAGGGAGCGGCAGCGGTCCTTGAACCGGGGGGAGTGGGGCATCCAGTCCAGGCGGTGGAAGCAGGCCTGGCGAGCGGCAGTCAGAAGCGAAGCGCAAGGGGGGTACGGCGTAAGGGGCGCACGGGGATGGGGATCGTGCGCTCGTGATCCTGCGGGCCGCGGGAACGAGACTCAGAGACAGCGCAGCCGGAGGGGCGGGTGGGTGGGAGGGCGGGCGCGCGGGCGCGCGGGCGGGGCCGCGCCTCGTGGGGAAGGAGGGGGAAGTCCACGATGTTCATGGGTATGCCTTTGCTGGTCGGCTCCGACGGCTCGATGGGGCGCCCTTGCTCGAAGGCTTGCGGGGCGAGGCGTGGGCTCGAGCCGCGCGGCGCACGGGGGCGGGGCGGGGCGGGGCGGGGCGGGGCGGGGGGTACCGTCGAAGACTTCTCCGACGGGGCAGGAGAGGGAAGGCTCGAACCCGTCGGCGTCCTTCTGCCCGATGCCGTACCCCCAGACCATCCCGTCCTCCGTGTGCTGCGCAGGCGGGCGGCGCGGGCGGGCGCCTCCAGTCAGCGAATTTGATCGGGCGCCCTCGACGGCGCTAGCGGACCAGGCAGTCGCGCTTGGGCAGGACTGTGGGAAGAGAAGGATCCCGGATAAGGATCGGCTCGGGCCCGATAAGGTCAGCCAGCACGAGGTCTCTGGCATCTACAATGCGGACAGGCCGGCCAGACTCCGGCTCCGGCGGCACGGAGCGCTTAACAGGCTGCGCCAAGGGCGTGAGATTGGGTGGCTTCGGCGAGGAGTGACGGCGCTGCTTAAGTTACGCCGTGCACGGCTCGGCTGCTCGAAGGTGACGCAAACGCACCAGCGGCGGCTGAGGCGCCATGGGCTGCGTGTCGGCTGCAAGGTTATTTCCTCAGCGATCTAAATACACGCACGCCAGCACGTCCTAAGTGCGAGCACGCCTTGGCTGTCTCGCCGAGAACCTTCCAGCTCAGCGGCCGGGGCGAACGTGACGCTAGAGAGATCTCGAGGGGCTGCAGGTCCGAGCGCAACCGCCGCGCGCGCGTGGGGAAGCTTTCAGGACGCGCGCAACCCCCTCCAGCACCTGTACCCGCCGCACTTCCTTCCCCCCTCCCAGACCAGTGGAGTATAAGAAAACTAGAGCGTGAAAGCCTGTGTTGGGCGGAGCGAGGAGGGGCGGAGGAGTTAGGTGCGCCCAGAGTGGCTCCACAAGGCCCCGCAAGCCTACAGAAGGCATCTGTTTTGAGGTGCGGAGGTTGCCACAGTCCGGTACCTTTTAGAGGATCTCGTCTTCCCGTCGCGGGGCGCCGCCCTAGACCCTTTCTTTCTTCTTTAGAACACTTGTATAGTGATTTTCCAGGCTTGCGTGTGCGGGATGTGCCCGGAACCGCCCGGGCCGATATTGATGCGAGACGTCATCAAGTCCGCGAACTCAACCGCCCGTGCGCAGGTGAAGTGAAATGGCGAATGGCAAGGATTGCAAGGGTGCTGTCGTTGAGCGGCAGCTCGTGCCCTACTTCCTCGCATGCAACTCGAATGTGAGTGGGCGGTTGCGCCGGCTCCTCCCCTGCCACGATCTATGCGCTCTCGGCCATTGCTCGTGTGCTCTGCCTCTCCTGACCTGGCTTCCTGGGGTCGCAGGTCCAAGAGATCAATACCGAACTGAAGCAGGTCCCCGCAACGGGACAAGAGTGAGTGCTCCTCCCGGCTCCTGTATAGCCTCTCCAATCTATGCTCTATCGCATTCTAGAGCGAGAAGCCGCTCCCGGCCCGTTTTTGAAGCCAATTACTGACGGCTGGCAACGCGTGGCAGGTCCTCTCCTATGAAGGCCACCCGCAAGCCGAAGTCCGCAAAGACTCCTCAGCGCAAGGCTTCCTCCAAGGAAGCTCAGCCGAAGAATGCGCTTTCTTCGCTGGATGGCCACAGCTCCCTTCCTCCGTCGCCGACCAGCTCCGTTGGTCTGCCGGAGCCCACCATGACCCGTCACTCTTGCAACGGGGCCGTGGACCTCGCCACGATGCTCGACGTCCACCAGATGAAGGCAAGCCAGTAACTCCCCGCGCGTGTTTGGCCGCGATTCGATCGGGCCTTCGAACAGAGCACCGTCACGCAAGGCAGCCGCAGCACTCCCAGCTCTCGCCACGGCTCTCCAGCCGGCGCGAGTGAGGCTGCGCGCGCTTCGGCGACGCAGAACACCCCGCGCCGCCCGCCCAAGAACGCGCGTGACAGTGACAAGACCCCGCGGCCCAAGTCGTGCGCACTCGGCCCTTCTCTCGTTTCTATAACCTGTCAAACCTTACTTTGCCCGTAGATCCGCTCCTCCTGCCAAGCCCAACTCGGGAAAGACGTCTCCCATGCGACCTGAGTCGCCGCGGAGGCCCGAGATTGCTCGCTGGGCTGGCCCGGCGTTTTCCAACTCGCCGCCGCCTGAGAAGCTGCCCACTCCGCCTGCCCATTGGTCCGTCTCTTCCGGTCCGGCGCAGCCCCCTGTACAGGTCAGCCCAGTTTGATCCGCATTTGATCCAACCGCGCGCCGCTCACAAACCGCCGCACAGATTCCTGCGGACTCGCCGCGTCCCTTTGGCCCGTCTCCGGCCGCCTTCAGCGCCACCCACGGCGGCCTCGTCGCTCCCGCCCCGATTCCCGCCGGCGCCCAGCTCCCCATGCCCGGGCACCCGATCCCGCAGCCGATCCACCACCTTCACATCGGCAGCCCCTTCTACCCGCCTCCCCCGGCGGCCTACGTTCCTCACCACATAATGGCTGGCGTCGGCATCGGTCCCGCCCCGGACCTCGCCGCCGCCTTCACGCGCGACCTCAAGGCCGCGCTGAACATCTTCTCCTAAGTGCGGGGGCTAACTAGTCCCCCTTGACCTCCCTCCCTCCCCTCCCTCTCCTTCCTCTTCTCCTTCTCCCTCCGCCGCCGTCCCTCGTGCCCCCGAGCTCGTGAGGCTCGGACGGTCGCCGTCCCTTCTCGGATCGACGCCCGCCGTGTTTTTGTGCGCGGGTCCGATTCTCCGGACCGACGTTGCCCGCCCCCCTCCCGTCCTCCTTTCCTTTCGTGTTTCCCTGCCCACCCGTCCCGCCGCCCCGCCACCATGAGACTGGATCCCGCCCGACGCGGGCCGCCCGCCGCATCCTGCGGCTACCGGCCCCGCGGCGCTCGGCAACCGCCGACCCTCCCAGTCGACCCGGCGTTCAGAACAGCGCGGCAGAAGCAGAGCCACCCTCCAAGCACGCTTTCTCCTCCGGCCGCCCTCCCGCCCGCCCGGCAGCCCCAGCATCAGCAGCAGCGATCGGGGCTGATTGTCCGGCGTCCGCCGCGCGGCGCCCTTGCGTCTTTTTCGGCGCCGCGCCGGCCCAGCCGACCCGTGAAGCCCCTTCGCCGCCCTCCGATGAGCCGGCGGCGCGCATTTGCACGTGCGCGCCCGTCCGGCCCCAACGGCGTTTTACGCGCCACCCGCCCTTGGCAAGCCCCGCCTCCTGCTTTCGGTACGGTAGCAGTCGAGGCCGCTCGCCTGGGTTTTTGGCTCCCGTCTTTCATACAGCCCGTGTCCTAGTTCCCGAGACGTTTCAGAGTCCAGCGTGTCTCTGTTTCTGTTTCCACGGGCTTGTGTGTTTGACGGGCGTCGGCCCCGCGTTCGGGTTTTAGTTGAGGCAGCCTCGGATTTTCTTCCTTGTAGGCCGCCTCCTGTCCCTTGAGCGCCCGGGCTCAGTACTCATTTCTAGCTTTTCGTGTCTGGGGCCCTTCGAGCCCCCCCACGGACATGAAGCCGCGCCTGTCGAGAGCAGTCCCCACTCGTTCTGCCGAATAGGAGCTAGCCAGCCAGCTAGCCCCAGGCCCCTCGCAGGGGCCTCTATGTGACGCAGAACTGACGTAGGACTCTAGCTTTCCAGGCGTAGGCCGAGTCACAAAAACAATAAAAAACCTCAGAACCACCTTCGCGGGGCACGGCCAAGGCTGGGGCGCGGAGCCCTCCTCCCTCCTCTACGTTCTCCCCTCCCCTCGTTCCCTCCCCCTACATATCCTCGTGTCCTTCGCTTAACTTTTCCTCTCTTCGTCCCTTCTCCCCTCGTGGCCCTGTCCGGGCCCCAAGCTAGAACCCCCCTTAATCAGGCGCCTTATATAGCGCTAGCTAGCAGGCATGGACGCCCACGCATACGCCGAATACAGGCTCCAGCTGCAGGTGCGCGACAGCTGCAGCAGCCCCCCGCATCGGCCGCGCGCCGCATCGAGCGCCGCTGCGTGACGCCCACGCCCCGCGCGCCCGGCAGCGCGAAAAAACGACGACGACCCTGGAGTTCGTCAAGGCGCCGCCGAAAGCGCGCGAAAATGATCTTATTCATCTTTCAGGGCGCGCTAACGTTCGTGCGAGCGCAGGAAAAGTCGGGGGCTCGCGGCGGGGCCGCAGTCGTGGTGCGCTGGCCATGGGCGCTGCAAGCCGTGCATATAGGCAGCGCTAGCGCTCGCGAAAACGTGATTCTGGGCGCGCAGGAGCCTCCTAGCTATAGCGCTGCCACTTTGGCTCCCGGCAGCGCTCCGGAGCTGGGACGCGCCGATCGCCATCTGGAGCCAAGCCGCAATACGGAAATGGATCTAGATCTGCAGGGAGGCGACAACGAAGCGGACACAGCAAGTCCGAGGCAGAATGCCCCAGCGAGACCGCGGAAGCTCAAGAGCGCCCGCGGCCGGCTGTCTCAAGGGGACCTCCGCCAGCCGCGGCCGAAGGTTCGCATTCGAATTCTCGCTTCTTCGTACGCGTGGCGCGCACTTTAAAATGAGATGTGTGCAATCGGACATGATCGGACATTCAGGAGCCGCTGCGGTCCTCCTCCTGGTCCGGAGCGCTCGGAGGAATAAGGAACAAGATCGGCGAGGTTGCGCAGTCCGCCAGGCAGAGGGTGCGGATTTTCCCGATCGGGGCTCAAAAAATTAGTATATATAGACGTATATATACGTATATATAGCATTGTTCTGACCTCTTTCGATTTTCAACCAGGGAAAGGCCTACTATGATTCGCTCCGCGCCTCAGTGTGGCCGGCCGCGGGGCGCCGCGCCGGCGACGATCTCGATAGGGCCCCAGCGAAATCGCAGGAGTCCACACAGGAACCTGGTCCTGATCATGAGCAGCAGCAGCCTTCCACCCCCTCGCCGCGCGAGCGGGGCCCCGCGCACGCGGCCGGCGCCGGCGGCGGCGCCGGCGCCGGGAAGCGCGCCCACGGGGCGACGCCGCCCTCGGCGGAGGCGAAGACGAAGCGGCCGGCGTGGGGCCAGCACCAGCGCCCGCCGCGCCCGCCGGCCGTACCCGCCCTCAACCTCGGCAGGCTCGACGAGATCGAGGTGCGCCGGGGCCGGCCGGCCGGGCCGGGCTGCCCGGGGCGGTGATTTATATATAGCGCCAACCTCGTTCGGATTCGCGAAGCTCGATCGCGAGCCATCGGTACCGCTCGAGGTTGAACGCTGAGGAAAAAGCGCTGAGGCCGCCGCAGACGTCCGCGGATCGCGGGGCGGAGGCGAAGGCGAAGAGCCCGAAGTCGAAGCTCCAGGTCACCGTCCCGGCCCGCGCGGCCCCCGTGCAGGAAGAGAAGCCCGCGGCCGGGCCGGAGCAGAGCTCGGACGCGGCGGCGGCGCCCCGCATGGCCCCCGACACGTGCGCGAAAATTCTCCGCAGCTCGCAAACATTCTCCGCAGCTAAAGCTAGGGCTTTGAGTATTAATCTAGTTTCGCAATTCTTTTATTGCGATAACGTAATTTTCGCAGCGTCCGGGCGGAGCTCTCGGTGGCAAAGACGGCGATCGAGGCCGTCGTGCATGCCGCGAAGCCGTCCGGCGCCGCCGGCGCCCCCGGGGCCGCGCCCGGTCGCGAGCCCGCCCCGGGCTCCGAATCCGCCCAGCTGCAAGCGACCCCGGCGGCCTTCAGCTTCTCGGCCGACCGCGAGACAGTGATATCGACATCGACAGCAACTGCGGTCGCGCCGGAGCCGGAGCAGGACGAGCGCGATCACGAGGTTCCGAATTCGACCCCCGAATTCGGTGATGATTCTTTAAATTTATTATTTCGCAGACCAGCATGCATCTGGATGAGTCGACTCCCGCCTCTGCGCATGCCTCTGAGCACGCGCCCGCGGCCGCCCCGGCCGCGAGCGCCCCGGGCCCGGGGCCGGCAGCGACGGGGCGAATTCGGCGCCCCGTCCGGCCCTACTCCGCGACTGCCGCCCCCCGCCTCTCGGCAACACACGTTGAAACCGCTGCAGTTCGGCGGTACGTAAGTATATATACGAACATCGAACGCTAAGCTTGATGCTAGCGCCCCCGCGGCCGGCTGCGGAATAAACAATTTCTCCTGCGCCCGGGTTCACCGGCTGCGCATGCGCGCACGCGCGGCAGGCCCCGGTCAAGCTCGGGGGCACCTGGGACCGGCCCCGCCCAGCCGCAGGCACGTGCACACGCACAGGACGCGTCGCCGGCCAAGCCGACGACGCCCCTGCCCCGCCGGTCTGCTCGCGCGCGCATCGAAGCAGTGTAGCAGATTAAAATTGCACAGATCGAGCGCTGGGGCGAGCGTGGAAGGGGCCAGCGCCGCGGCCGCCCAGTCGCCTCGCTGGACCCCGGCCAAAACACCGGCTCGCAAATCGTTGTCGGTATGCTTTAATTTCATTCTGAAATTCGAACGTTAACGCAATTTCGATCAAACATTCTGAATATTCCCTCATATTTAATATAATATAATTAGCGCGAAAACTGAAACAGAACGTGACGGACTAAATTTTCACAGGGCTCGGAGCCGGCGCCATCGCCCGATCACGCAAAGACGTCGACGGGCGCCGCGGCCGGCGCCGCCCCCCTCCGCACCCCCGCGAAGACCCCCGCGAAGCCGCGGACGCCGTCGACAGCCGAGAAGAAGCTTAAGGTGCGAGATTTTCGCGCGCGCGCGCGCGCGAAAATCGTCAGCTGGCCTGGTCTTGTATATAATTGCGTATCGAGCAGACGCCGACGTCGACGCCCACAGGGGTGCACCCGCACAAACGCCCCTCGAGCTCCCCAATGCTGAAGGCCGCGGCGCCGGATGAGGGCCGCACGCCGGAGCGCCCGCGCGCGAGCGGAGGCGGCGGCGGCGGTGCCCGCGCCCGTCCGCTCTCCGCCCCGCCGCCCGCACCGGCCTCGCCGGGCACCCCAAAGCAGGCCAGCCCAAAGCATTCCGCCCCAACGGTACAAAATCTAATCCGAATTCCGATTACTTCGTCTTCTCATCCGCTCCGCGTGAACGTTCTCCCCCGGCGCGCGGCAGAGGCAGGCGGTGGTGGTGCTGGAGGCGTCGGCGTGGTCCCGCCCCGGCGTCGGCCTCCTCCTCGCCGCCTGCAGCCCCGTACGCTTAGGCTTCCGCCCGCCCGCAGATCAGGAAATTAAAGCTACAGATCGCTCTAGATCTAGATCGAGATCTGAACTTCAAGCACACCCACGAATATATTAATATTGACGCGCCCTGATCGTATCCGGCTTCTGCGCGCATATGAATCCGCCGCGCAGGGGGCCGTCCTGGAGGTTCTCGTCCCCTCCGACGGTGCGCACTGCGCGCGGCGCCGGTCGTCCATGCGCTTCGATTTCCTGATTTCCCGTCTATATTCCTGCGCAGGTCCCACGCCGGATTTCTTCCGCGACCCCAGCGACCGGTGCGCCCGCTTAAGCTTATAAATTAAGAGCTCTGTCCCGATTGCAATTGCAGAGATTTTTGTTTGATTTGTTGGCCTCGCGCTCGTCTGCAGGAACGCGTGGGCGGCGGCGGAGCGGGCGGGGCGGCTGCGGCGCGCCTCTGGCGACGACGCACTCTCCCTCGCCGAATACGTGCGCGCCCGGCGGCCCGTTCTAGGTCTAGCCCGCTCCCGCCCCCCCCCCCCCCCCCCCCCCCCCCTCCCCCTCACCCCTCGAGCTCCCCCCTTCTCCCGTTCTCCCCCCTCCTCCCGTTCTCCCCCCTCTCCCGTTCTCCCCCCCTTCCCCCGGTCCACGCCCACGTGCGCGAATTCGTGCGCGCCCGCCCGGCGGCACGTTCTATCCGTAGGTCTAGCCCGCTCCATTCCACCACCACCCCCTCTAGATCTCTCCCCCTCCCCCTCCCCCTCCCCCACGCCTATCCCGTCCTCCTCCACGCCCAAGGACAGCCCCACCCCCCTTTCCTCTCCCCCACCCTCCATCGATATCTCCTCGAGCTAACCCGCCCCGCGTCCGGGTCCCGGGCCCCGGGCCCGGGGAATTCGAATCGGGCCCTGCCCCTGCCCCCGACCGCCGAGCTCTCCTCGGCATGCGCAGCGGGAGAGGCGGGAGGCGGCGCGGGGCGAGGCGGCGGGGGAGTTCCTGGAGGACGCCCCGGGCGCCTTCCCCGAGGCAGAGCTGGTGCCCCCGCCCGTCCCGGCCCGCGCCCTGGCGGCTCTATAATTAAATAAGAAAGAGCCTTACTAATACACCCTTGCCATTGCAGATTCTAAATCTCAGGAATAGAGCTCGGTCGCCTAGAATTAATTTCGCGCGCAGGGGCGGGGCCGGGACGCGCGGGATGCGCTGCAGGTGGCGCTGGGGGCGGCGCTGCGCCCCGGGCGCCCCCGCGTCCTCCTCGTCACCGAGGACCCGGTCCGCTCGGCCGGCCCCCGGCCCGCAGCGCGCGCCGCGCCGGCTGCTAGAAGCTTAAGAAGAGCCTAGCCTGAGCGGTAGCTCTGAAATTGCTCAAGGCTGGAGTTCCTGCAGGCTCTGGCGGGGCGGGCGGAGCTGCTGGGCGTCGAGGCGCGCCCCGCGGCGGGGCCAAGGCCCTCCTCCGCCGCCTCGCCGCCCCCGCGCCCGCGCCGCCGGCCCCGGCCCGGCCCCGGCGTCGGCTCGAGCCCGGGCCAGGGCGCTAGCCCCGCCGCGGTGCGCGGCTTCGAATTCCTCCCTCTCCTCCTCTTTCGCGCCTTTCGAGATTCTGACCGACGAGCGCGCGCGCGTCGCAGGGGAGGCGGGTGCGGGTGCGGGTGCGGGTGCGGGTGCGGGGGCTGCGGGGGGCGCCGAGGCGTCGTCCCCGATCGCGAAGGGGGGCCGCGGCCGCGGCGCCAGCCCCGCCACGGCGCGCAGCCCGGTCCATGGCGATGGCCACGGCCGGCCCAGCTCGGCCGCGAAAATATAGAGCAGGCCCTCTATAATTAATTTGGTACCTAGGTCGGCGCCCTGAAAAGCTGAAGCTAGCTATATGTATCGCCAATTTGGATCGATATCTGCTGATCATGACGGCGGATTGCACAGCGCTAGCAACGCGTTGCAATATTAATTGTAGCCTGCAGCCATGCAGGCAGCAGGCTGTACGTATACGGCGGCGCAGTGTACGCTAGCGGTGTAGCGCTGGGCTGGTCCGCGCCGGTCCGCGGCGGTTCGAGCCGCGGCCGGTCCGACGGTCACCGGGTGCGCGACCGCGTGCGCCGCGGCGGGCACTGCGGGGTACAGTAGTGACGTCGTGACGGCCACGATCCGCCAAGCTGGCAGCTTACCCCTTAAGCTTGCAGCCTTTTCTGGCAGCTCATCCCCTGCAACCTTCAGGGAGCAACTGAAAGCGTAAGAGAGCGGCAGTAGCTAGCTAGCCATAGGCAAGCGTCGAAGGCAAGCGGACGCGCGCCGCGCCGTTCAAAGAACGAAAGGACTCGCATCGCGGACCGTGCGTCGAGCCTGCCAAGATTAGCTCCGTGCGTCGCTTGTCCGAGCACATCTGTCACGAGGTTGCCGCCCCCTAGACCCCTTCACTTCTGATGCCTGACTGATCGCATCGCTCTTCTTCTTGTTGATGTTTCAGATCTGCACCGTGCAAGTTGCAGTTGGACAAGGATGTCGTGCGCGTATGCAGAGGCGCACGGCGCGAACGGGAGCTCGAGGCGGCGATCTATGCCGGTAAGCGCAGATCTATAGCTAGAGGGCCTTCCTTGTTCGCGCCCTCGGCGGCTTGCCGGGCGAGATCTAACTGCGTTTGCGCCGCGCCGGCGCCGTGCAGGCGTTAGCGTCGGTGGAACGAAACTGCAGTCACGGGCGCAGCAGTCAAAGCGAGTGTACGTGCGTTTACGACACAGTGCAGCCGGGAGCCCACGAGCGAGCACGGAGGGCGAGCTTACCTCACAGTTTCTCGTACAAGGTGCGCATTCGGAATTCGTGCCCTCGGCCTGCGGCCGCTTGCAATTGCGCGCGCCTTAGCTTCTTAGACCGCGCTGCGGCATAATGGCCGGCGCCATGGAATGTAAATGGATCAGGAAGCTTTAGCATCTAGTTATAGCTTCTAGATTAGGGCCTGCCTCGGGGACATTCAAGTTTGCTTGCTCTCGATCTCACGCGAGCGCACACGCGCATGCGCAGGCGTCCGCTCACGCCGGCGCGAGCGACGGCCCGCGGCCTTCGCCCGCCCCCTGCTGCTGTACAGCGGCCGCCCCCGCGCCGCCGGCGCCGGCGGCTTCGAATTCGCACCCTTCCTTCTGGACCAAGATCAAATCCCACAGCGCCACCCGCCTGTCGAAAGCAAAGCACCTGAAGGGTGAGCGAGCGGGTCCCGGCCCGGTCCCCGATCCGCGCCCGGGTGCCGCGCGCTGTGCCCAGTCTGACCGCGACGCCCGTCCCGCTCCGCGCAGAGTCTGTCGCGCACCCAGAAGAGCCCCAGTACACCTTCATCCCGTGACCCGCGGACGCCCGCGGCGCCCGCGCGCCTTCGCGCGGAGAGCGGAGCCGGCGACCGCAGCTGGCAAGCTGCGGGCCCGTGGCCGACGCCTCGAACTTCTGGCCGCGGATGCATGCGTGCAGCGCTCCCAGCAGGCTCGCGATTGAGATCTAGATCTGCGGATCTAGTCTTACAAGCTTGAGCTCGCTCAGCCTGGCAGCGGCTGAAAATCAATCCTGTGATGCGGCTGCCGAGCCTCGCAGTACTAGTCCTAGTCCTTGTAGATTCGTGCGTCTCGACTTTACTTTGATGCGCCTAAGTTGAAGGCTCATCTATTTCACTCCTCTTCCATGATCATATGAGCAGTCTGTTTTCGCATCGTCTTCTTTGCTTTCGTCTGCTTCAGCCTTCAGAACGCTCGAGTCCACATGTACAGCCCTCATGATCATGATCAGATCGGTAGCTATAGCCGAGTGCCGCAGTTCGACCAGCGCCTCGGTTCATGTTAGCGCCAGCGATGGGCCCCAGGCCTGGGCAGATCTAGAGCTTAGCCTAGTATACGCAGATCCCCCCGCGCGTGCGCGCGGGTGTACAGTGCAGCGATCGAATATCGTGGCCCATATACTACGTGCATTGCAAAACTTATAGCTATAGCTATACAGCTAGTACCCGGCCCGAAATTCAGTCGACTGAATTTCGGGCTTAAGCTTAAGCCTGAGCTTAAGCTTAAGCCTCTCATGATCAGGCATAGGGGTGTGTCGCGGCCTTATCATGATCGATATGACCACATTATTCTAACCATGTATACCCTTAAAGCGCCGCGGCGCGGAAAAGAGTATATATCAAGCTTAAGGCGCGCGAGAGAAAGAGGGGTCTCGGACCAGAGGGGTCTCGGACCCCCGCCGAGACAGACAGACACAGGAGGGAGAGGGGGGAAGGTTTCACCCAGTCGCTGGCCCAATGACTCGCTGGTGTTACATGAACGGGACAAGGGGGAGCAGCACGAAGCGGGGGGAGGGTGATGGCCGCCTGCCCTCCGCGGCGCCGGCGCGGAGCCGCTCGAGCGCGGGGCCGGCCCCCGGGAAGAGGGCAGCCGCCAGCGCCGCCGGCAGTTGGACGGCCCGCCGCGCCGCAGCCGCCGCCGCAGCCGAAGCCGCCGTCCCCAGCTCCCGCACCCGCCCCCGCCCCGGTCCCGACCCCGCCCCGGCCCCTCGGCCCGCCCTCGATCTCCTCCAGGGTCTCCTCCTCCTCGCCGAGCCCGGCCTCCGGTGGCCGAGGCCTCGGGCGCGGGCGCCCACGCAGGTGCCTCCCGAGCGCCGCGTCGACGAACGAGGTGACGGCCTCGCGGACGACCGTCGCGGCGAGCTCGAGGACCAGCGCCCGCGCCTCGGGGCACCGCGCCGTCTCCCCGACCAGCGCCGCCCCGCCCGCGCCGCGTCCATCGCGACCGCCCCGCGGAGCGCCACCGCCGCCGCCGCCGCGGGCGGCGCCGACGCCGCCGGCGCAGGGAGGAAGGCGGGGGAGGAGGACGGAGCAGCCGGCCTCGACGGCGGCGCGGACGGCGGCGGAGGTCGTTGCGGCCGCGGCGCCGGAGATGGCGGAGGCGCGCTGCTCGGGCGTGTCGCCCAGCACAGCGCAGACCGTCGCCCGCACCAGGTCCGCCGCGTGGGAGGCCGCCAGCGAGCCGGCGCTCACCGGTGCCGGGCGAGGGGGGGAGGCGCTGGGGTGGGGGGGATGGAGCGGCGCCGCCGCCGCGGACGGGGTGCCCGCGGCTCGGAGTTGGAGCGCGGAGGTTCGCTGGGGCGTGGCGAGGGGGGTACGCGGGAGGGGCGAGGCGGAGCGGGAGTGCGGGGGGGAGGGGGGGGGCGAGCCGGCGGAGGACGAGGGGAGGCGTCGACGGGGGGGAGAAGAGGCCCCGGGGGGGGCGGGAGCCGGCGGGGGCGCCGCAGCGGCGGAGGGGGCTCCCGGGTACGAGGGAGGCGCGCAGCATGGCGGCCAGGACCGCTGTACCCTCCCCGGAGGCCGCCGCCGCGCGCACGGCGGCCGCGGTCTCAGCGGCCGCGCTGCTGCCGGGCGCCCCGTCGCCTGCGGGCTTGGACGGCGCCGGCGCGGAGGAGGAGGCGGAGGCGGAGGAGGAAGCGGCGGCTGAGCCTGCGCGCAAGTCCAGCTGGTGGGCGATGCCCTGGAGGGCGCGGCTGGCTACGGCGAGGAAAAGGCCCCAGGAGCCGGGCTGGTGCCCGCGGCTGAGGCCGTCCGCCGCCTCCCGCGCGCCGCGCGCCGCGGAGCCGACCGCCGCGGCGGCGGCCGCCGCGGCGGGGGCCGGGACGTGCAAGGCCTCCAGTCCCGTGCTCCAGATGCCTGCGCAGAAACCGGAGAATCAGGTCGCAGCAGCGGGCGCAGCGCTAGGTGAGGGCGGGCGCGCCGTCCGAAACGCCCTGCGTCAGCCCGGAGGCGAGATTGCGGACGGCGGCGTGGACTTCGGCGGAGGAGAGGAGCGCGACCACGCGGCGGATGCTCTGCGGAAGCCCCGAGATGCTGTGCGCCTCCTGCTGGGCACGCTCGCTCGGCCCACGGACGCGGGAGGGAGGGAGAGAGACGGCGGACCTCGGCGTGGCCGTGCGGGTGGAGGAGGAAGCGGTTGATGTCCTCAAGCAGGATTGCGCCTATGCGGCTCCCGTGCAGCAGGGAGTCGTTTAAGAAAGACTGCGGCGCGAGCGCGCGCGGGGTCGGCGGCCGCGTCGAGTGGCCCCGGATGGCGTGGGCGGCGTTGCGCACCCACGTGTGTATGATCCGATCCAGCCGGTCTACGATCTTCCGGCGCTTTGCAAAGAGGACCGCGAGCACCGCTGCGGCGGCCAGCGCCTGCGCTTGCCGCCTCGAAGGGAGCATCGCGCTGTCGCACCCGCGCCGCGGGGGCGGCGCTTCCGCTGCCTCCGCTACGCAAGGCTGAATGTAGGGTCCGAGAACGCTCTGAAACCAGCGATAGAAGAGCCGCAGCCGCAGCTCGGGTGACGCGCTTGGCAATTAGCGTACCCGGCACAACTCACTCTTGCTTTGAATTCATGCTGGTGCTTTTTGTGAATTCACTGCTGGTTCACCGATTCACTGCAGAACTGTCTATCTATGGTAACTGGAGCTTCTGCCTACCCGCTACGCTACCGCTAGCTTCGCCTAGCTAGTTCCGCGCACGTCCCGCGGCTGCGGGGCCACCGCCGGCCCCGCCCGAGGCTGCGGCGGGGTTGCCCCCGCTCCGCCTCGAATTCGAAGCCGGTTTCGCCCTGGGCCGGCCGCCCCCGCCCCCGCCCGCCTCGGCGGCCTCCACGAAGCGCCGCAGGATGCGCTTTTGCTCGAGCCGCCACTGCACCGCGAGGCGCGCCGCGGCCGCGGGCGGCGGTACCCCGCCCCCGCCCGCCCCCGCGAGCACCGTCTCGTCCTCCGCCTCCGTGGTGGGGTACCCCCGCAGCGCCGCCTTGCACAGCGCCGCGAGGTGCGCCCAGGCGCGGCGGTGGACCGAGCCCCGCACCTTCTCCTGCACGGGCGAGGATCAGGAGGCTTGAAGGAGCGATAGGGTGGCACGGATGCAGACGCGCCTCGCCTGCCGCCAGGCGCTCGGCCCTCTTGGCCCACTCGGCCTCGGTCTCGCCTTCCCCTCGCCTCGAGAAGGCAAGCCACAGGCCGCTGCGGGGCGGGGCCGGGCCGCGTCAGAGCGGCGCAGCCGCTCATCTGAGCGGATCTAATCGCACCGCTTTAGGTTCGGGGTCGCCTTTCCGTCCGCCCGTACCCCCAGAGCCCTGCCGCGCATCCGCGGCACCGTGAGTCAGCCAGGCCGAGCCGAACGGCGAGGGCTCGGGCCGGGCGGGGCCGGGCCGGGCTGGCCCGCACCCCAGCATGCCGTTTTCCTCCAAGATGCGGCGCTTGAGCGCCGCCTGGTCCGCCCCCGTCTTCTCCTTCTCCAAGCTAGCCTGCACGGCGTCCTTCGGCGTCGCCTCTTCCTCCTTTTGTATGGGGCCAAGCAGCGCCGCCTCGGGAGAGAACTGCCGGTACGCCGATTCGGTTCAGAAGGGGTACGCGAAAAGTCGCGCGGTGCAGAGGGTGCGACGCGCCTTCACGTGGTCGGAGGGGTTCCCGGGTACGACGAACCCGTACCACTTCAGGAGGCGCCAGTTGTCGTACGGGCCGTAGTTCACGAAGACCTGACCAGTTGGGGGTGGAGAAAGGGGGGTACGTGAGGGGAGCCGAAAGGGGGGTACGGTGGCGGGGGGGGGGTACCTGCTTTCCCGCCGCGAAGCTCGATCCCGCAAGGCACACGTACGCCTTCTCGTCCTCGTCGTAGTAAGAATCGTTCTGGGGGGGTACGTGTCAGACTGGGACCCGGGGGGTACGGGCACGGAAGATGCCGAAGCGGACCTTTTCGCAGCAGTGGTTCAGCGCGTCGGCGAAGGGTACGAGGCCCCACTGGCTACGGCGGATTGGGGTCTCAGGGTACGCCGTCGAGCGGTCAGGGGGGGTACGCAGAGCCTCACTCACCTCCCGAACAGGTCGGGCTCAAGCCAGTAGGCCCTAGTGAAGAGGACGGACCAGGCCCACCGAAACTTTTCGAAGGTACGGTGCGAGGGGGGGAAGGAGTCCTGGGGGTACAGAGTCAGGCGCGCTGGGGAGGGCGGGGGGGGGGGGTATCTCGCCTCCAGAAGGGGGCGGCAGGATTCGTAGGCGGCTTTGAGCCGTCGCTGCTGCTTTCGGGCGGAGGCTGCGGAGAGGAGCAGCCGCGGGGGCGCCGCCTTAGAACGCCGTACGGGTCGCGGCGGGCAGCGCACGCGCACGCATTGCGCGCGGGCACTGCAGCAGATCGATCTCCTCCTCCGAAAAGAACAGCGGCGTCGTGAAGGTCTTCGGCAGCGTGTCTGCGTCGGCCCGGCCCGGCCCGGTCAGGCGGCCCGAGCTGCGGGGCGGGGCCGGGGCCGACCCAGGTAGGCCCTCCAGAAGGAGGAAGGGTCCGCGTCCTCGCAGAGGACATGCAGCGCCATCACAGAAGCGTCGTCGACGGCCGCGGCGGGCGCGCCCTCCAGCAGCCGCCCGAGGCGCGAGGTTCGCGCCGTGCGGTTCGTCATGAGAAGGCGGAGCGGGACGGTCCCGATCCTGTCTCCCTTCTGCAGCGGAGCGTGAGCGCGCGCCGGGCGGTGTCTCGCATCCTCCGGCTAGCGGGGCGGGCCGGCAGCTAAAGTTCGCGAGTCGGCTGCCCGTCTGGCCCTGCCTGCACGAGCGGGCGCGTGCGGGCGCTAGCTACTGCTTGCCTCGATCTTGCGGGTGGTCTGTAGGCCGACGCCGAAGCCAGGGAAGTCCACGAGGCGCAGGCCGTCCAACTCGACGCCCTGATCGCGCAGCCAGGCCTCAAAGCGCTCGATTGCCCCGCCGTCATCGGGCCGACGCGGCAGCGGCTGCTCGGGGGCCTCCGCGCTCAGCCGCCGGACCTGCCTCATCCGGACCCGAGGATCTTGTACCCCAGGTCAACGCCTCATCATCATGTTCGCGGCGGCGCCCCCGCTGCCCGTGCGCGGCGGGGACATCGCGGGACGTTTCTCTGCATGGCAGCCGCGTCCGGCCGCCCTGCGCGGCGCGGCACTGGCACTCGGAGGACGAAAGCAGCGCCGGAGGGGCGCGGGCCAGCCATTCGGCGAGCGCTTCTTCTGCGCCTCGCTCGACCCCAAGATCCTTGCACCGGTGGGCCTCGCGCGCGGCGCGGGGTCGCCGGCGCGCGGCGAACTAGATCTAGAAGCGCTCGGCTCAGCCTCACGTCCGCCGCACGGCCCCGCGCCTCGCAGATTGAGAAGCTGCATCCTGGCTTCGATGCGAAGGAGGCGGAGGCGAGCCGGGCCCTGGACGTCGGCGCCGTCGTGCTGCGGCGGGCGCAGTGGGTCGCGAACACAGTCCTGAAGCCCCAGGAGCGCCTCGAGCGGATGGAGGCCGTCGCCGAGATGCTGAAGGCGCTTGAGCTCCCGTCGCCCGAGCCGGTGAGCAGCGCCGCCAGCGCGAGCGCCAGCGCCAGCGCCAGCGCCGCGCGGCGCCCAGCCCCTGACCGGCGCGCTCGCGTGGCGGCAGGATGCGCGGGCGTACCTGCAGTCGCGCGCGGAGCGGCTGGCGGCGCGGCCGGACGAGTGTCGCTCTCGCTCCGGGTACCTCCCGTTCCTCACCGAGGCGACGAGCGTGCTGGTGCGCTCGCGCTCGAGCGCAGCGGCCCGCCCCTTTGCACAGCTCAGCGGTTTCTGCGCAGAGGGCGGCGGTAGCGGTCGCCGGGAAGGGCATGGGCGCCAAGGACAAGGCGCGCCTCTCGCCCCCGCTCTCAGTCCGCGCGGCGGATCTGATCTGACGCGCGGCGCGCGCGGCCGCAGGCGGCAGTGGATGCGCTGATCGGGGAGATCGAAGGAGCTGCTGCGAAGGCGTTCGGGACGCGGGCGGGCAAGGCCCGGCAGGAGCAGGCGAAGGAGCTGGCGGCCCGATTCGCCGCACTGGCCCTCGCCAAGCCCCTCCCGGTTCGCGAATCGAATCTCGAGCCCAGTGCCGCTCGCTCTTAACACTGCTCGCGGCAGGCGCTGCGGGCGGTGTGCGTGCGGCGGGTGGAGGAGCTGGTGGCGGAGGGCCCGGCCGCCTGCCGGAAGGGGTACGCCACCATGCTCTCCGAGTGCGGGAACGCCCTGGTGCGCTCGATGCTTTCGACGTTCTTTAAGGGTGTAGGACTCAAGCCTTTAAGGCTCCACGCCTTAAAGCGAAGCTTAAGGCTTAAAACTTAAGCTTAAGACTTCAAGATTAAGGCTTAAGGCCAAGCGAAGGCTCAAGCCTTTAAGGCTCCACGTCTGCGAAGGCGTCGCTTGACTTCGGTTTCGGCGCAGTCGTGGCTGTCAGAGAGCCTGGAGGCCGGCGGCGGCGAGGCCTTCGGGGTGCGCGCCCGGCCCGCTGGCGCTGAACTTTGCGCCTTAGCTTGAGCTTAATATCAAGCGTAGACTCTTAGCTCTAGGCCCTCTCTGATCTCTAGGGCCCTCTAACATGATCTCATGAGCTCCTGCGCCGTCGTGCTGACGGGCGGGCGGGGCGCGGCGCGGCGCAGGCGCCTTCGGCGGCCGGGCCGGCGCCCGAGGAGCCCGAGACGGATTCGGACGTCGAGGGGCCCCCCGGCGGGAAGAGCAAGGTGCACACGAGGCTTTTAACCTCTCAATGCCGCTCCAACCTAAGCTTAAGCCCTCTGTGATGTTGCTCACAAGCTAAAGCCTTCTAGATCTTCGCCTTTAACAAATTAAAGGCTCTAGGCCTCAAGATACTGCTTAAACCTGCTTCAGCCCTCTATAGCTATCATATCAAACGCCGAGGCCTCTAGGCCTCTACCATACCCTATGATCGATGCTCTAGCCTACTTGAGCCCCCCGCCCTGATCGGCCCCGTGCAGGGGAAGGAGGTTGAGGCGGACCTGCACCCACGCTTCGAGGCGGGGCGGGCGGGGCGCCCCCGGCCCCTCCCCGCCGTCCTCGCCGACGTCACCGGTGCCCGCGCGCTGAAGTCTAGATCTAGTCTTCTTGATATCTTAATCTTGGTCCAAGTCGTCTTGATCTCACCTCTCTCTCGCGCGCGGCGCCGGCAGCGGTGGCGGGGTGGACGGGCTCGGTGCTCTCGGGGCGCGTGCGGCGCGCCAACCTCGCATGCGTCGCCGCCATGCTCCGCTCCATGACCGCCCCCGCCCCGCTCCCCGTGCGCCCGGCTACCTTCGTCCATATCCGCAGCGTATTCTAATTAGCCCGCCCGCCTTCCGCTCGCCCCCTGCCCCCGCCTCCCGCAGGACGCCGGGGCGTACGTGCGGGGCCGCCTGGAGGCCCTCGCCGCCGCCGCCCCCGAGGACTGCCGCGCCAGGTGCGCCGGGACCACTTCTTAATTATAAGATGCAACCGAACGAGCTGCGCTAGTCTTGAATTATCCTAGAAGCTACAACATTAGAAAATTAGACGCTCACATCGAATAGTCTCGTCTCACATCGACTAGTCTCGTTCGTTCGCATTTTTGTTCGGCCAGCCTCCATATATAGAACGACTAGTCGTCTCTAGAATTCTATCCTTTCATCCTTCACATTTCGTTCGTGCCTCTCGCATTTACGTCTCCGGCGGGGGCGGCACACGCAGGTACGCGGCGGCGCTGGGGGAGTGCGGGGCGGCGCTGGAGGCGGCCCTCGCCCTCGCCGGGCCCCGCCTCGCCGCCGCCAACGCCGTGCGCCTTCTTAGTATGAGACACTCTAAGCCTACGATCTCATTAGATCTCATTAGATCTCATTAGATCTCATTAGATCTCATTAGAGCTTATTAGCCCCCGCCTCGGACGCCGTGCGCCCCGCCGCCCCTCATGAAATGATATTCTAAGAGCTGTGACTCTAGATCAGCGCCCTGTCTCAGTGACCCTGGCGCCCTGGCGCCGGCGCCGCACAGTTACGACTACTTATGTGATCCGCGCGCAGGCGGCGGTGGGGGCGGTGGTGGAGGAGCTGCGGGGGGCGGGGCGGCTGGCGGGGACGAACCGGACGGCGCGGGGCCGCCGCGACGCCCTCCGCGCCCTCGCCGCCCGCCTCGCCGACGCCGAGCTCGCAGCGCCCCTCCCGGTGCGCCCCACATGATCCTTGTTCATTATTTACTAGTACTTGGAGATCTAGAGAGCTAGTGACCTGAGGCCCCGGCCCACTGGAGCGCTTCCTCCTCTCACACTTCCTTCATCCCTCCCGCAGGACGTGCGGGAGGTCTGCGTGCGGCGCCTGGAGGATCTGGTGGCCGAGGGGCCCGCCGCCGCCAAGAAGCACTACACCCCGGCCCTCGCCGACTGCGCCGCCGCCCTCGTGCGCGATATTGACGCGGCTAATCCTTATCGTATCGAAATCCAACGTGCCTTTGCAGACGTGGTTGAACGAGCGCCTCGTGGAGGGCGGCGGCAAGGCCTTCGCGGTTCGGCCCTCTGCCCCGGCCGTCCCCTTGTCCCTTAGCTTCCGCCCTGACGCATGTGTGCAGGTCCCGTCCGTCAAGCGCAGCGACGACGCCGGCGAGGAAGAGGAAGAGGAAGAGGACGAGGCCGGGGAAGCAAGGGCGGCCCCGCGCGCCGTCGCCGACGCCGACGCCGACGCTGCGGAACAGGAGGCCGCGGCCGCGGCCGCGGAGCAAGCAGAGGAGGAGGAGGAGGAGGCCGACGAGGGCAGCCTGGAGGGGGTCCTCCAACGCGTGCGGCGCGCGCGGGCGGAGCTGGCGTCGGGCTCGGGATCGGACGCCGACGCGCCGGCGGGGGTCCGCCGCGTGGCGGAGCTGCTGGCGGGCGTGGACCTCCCGACTCCTGCACCGGTGCGCCGTTAAACGTTACATCTTTGTATTATTATTCTAAGATCTCATTGTTCGGCGCAGGACATGCGCGCCTACATCATCGCCCGGGCCGGCCAGCTCGCTTCGGGGGCCGCCGCCGGCACCGACGCCGAAGCCTGCTCCGCGTTCCTCGCGGAGTGGGGCGCCTCTCTGGGAGCCGCCTTCCGCATCGTCGGCGAGGATATGCTCGACAACGACGCGGTGAATGCAAGCTCTGAATTCGAAAGAGCTTGTCATGCACCTCTAGATCTAGATCCACAATCTAAATAGTATCGATATCCTATAATTACAGAGCTGCACCACTACATTCTAAAATCTATCTTATAGTTACAGAGACCGCTTCATCTTTACCTTTACATTAGGTTTTGTACTGCACCTCGACATTCTATAGCTAAGCATTCGCTTGCAGGTCCTGCTCGAGGCGCTGGTGGACGAGATGCAGGGGGAGGCGGCGCCGGCGCGGCGGAAGCGGCTCGCGGATCCGACGGCGCGCACCGCGCTGCTGGCATCCGTTGCATAGAAATTCATAGAATTCGAAGCTTAACAAGATTTACTGCTTTAAGCAGGCCTTAAGGCCTTAAGCTTAAAACAAAAGGCCTTAAGCTTAAACCACGACCGTACTTGCCTTTAACAACAAGACCGGCTCGCAGGCGCGCGCCGCGCCGCTGGCATCCGTTGCATAGAAATTCATAGAATTCGAAGCTTAACAAGAGTTAACAATTCATAGAATTCGAAGCTTGACAAGAGTTAACAATTCATAGAATTCGAAGCTTGACAAGAGTTAACAATTCATAGAATTCGAAGCTTGACAAGAGTTAACAATTCATAGAATTCGAAGCTTGACAAGAGTTAACAATTCATAGAATTCGAAGCTTGACAAGAGTTACTGCTTGAAGCTGATTCCATGTATAGCTTTAAGTACAAAGGACCTTAAAACAAGACCGCACTTGCCTTTAACAACAAGACCGGCTCGCAGGCGCGCGCCGCGCTGCTCTCCTCCGTCGCAAACCGCCTCGCGCGTCTGGACCCCGACGCGCCTCTCTTCGTCCGCGCCCTTTACTTTTGCGTTTCTTCTTCTTCGTCCCCTTACTCGTTTCGCTTTGCAGGACGTGCGCGCGGCGCTGCTGCTGCGGGCCGAGTCGCTGGCGGGCGAGCTCGAGGTCGAGCTCGAGGGCGCCGCGGCGAGCGGGAAGCTTAGGGCGTACGGCGGGTTCCTCGCCGAGTGCGAGGGCGCCCTGGTGCGCCGGATCCGAATTTCCAGATTTCCGAGCTCATCCGCACCTGACGCCGGCGCCGTCTGCAGGGCTGGCTCGCCGCGCTGGCCGCTGGCGAGGTGCCGCTCCTTCTCCTTCGCCGCCGCCTCTGCGCCTTCCTCCCATAGTAACTTCGTGCATATGATGCAGACCGGCGAGGGGGCGGCGTCGGCGGCCTCGGCCGAGTCTTCATCACTTTCCGTGGACGAAGCCGAGGAGGAGGAGGACGAGGAGGAGGGCGAGGATGGCGAGATGGCCGCTCGCGATCGCCCCGGCCCCGCGCAGCAGGCCAAGAGCTCGAGCCCGGCTTCGGCCGTGCCGCTGCACCCCGGCTTCGACCCGCGCCGCGCCCGCGAGGGCCGGCCCCTCGCCGCCGTCCTCAAGGACATCAGGGTACGATAACCCAAGGCTTCTATCTTAAGAACTTCTATGTGAGCAATGAGATTTATCCTTTCCGTTTCATTAACAGGACGCGGTCTCGTACTCGTGGTCGACCAGCGCCCAGGCCCCCGAGGTCCGTTTATATTCTGCTCCGTGTCTGCCCTTCTAGTCTGCCTTTTTGACGGTGCCGCTTTTGCAGGCGCGGCACGAGGGGGTGCGCTGCGTGGCGGAGATGCTGGCGTGGGTCGACATCCCGGGCCCTGTCCCCGTGCGCCCGCCCCGCCCCGCCCCGCCCTCCCGCTTCTAGATCTCGACCTCTCGCATTTATATTGCCTTGGTCTGACCGGCGTGCGCGCGGGCAGGACATGCGGGCGTACCTGGTGGACGGGGCGGGGCGCCTGGGGGCGGCGACGGCCGGCGAGGGCCGCGCCTTCCTCACCGAGTGGGGCAGCGTCCTGGTGCGTTCATCGACGCAGACCCCCGGGCTAGGCCCTCGTGAAGCTAGGCCGTGAAGCCAGCCCCCTCCCGCCTCTGCCGTGGACCGCCCCGGGCCCTCCGCCGCGCTAGTTCCTCGATGTCGCGGCTCGCGATCGCGATCGGGGCCGCTGCTGCCTTCCATCCAGCTGCTGCCCTGGACTGCTCCGCCGCTGCCGCCGTCCAGCCCGGCCCCTTAAAACATCCCGCCTCTGCTCGCTCGCTCGCTCGAGCTCGCTGGCTCACCCGCGGGCTGGGGTCGGGCAGGACGCGTCGCTGCGGATCGTGGGGGAGGACCTTGCTCACGAGGACGCCGTGCGCCCCCGGCCCCGCCCCGCCCCGGCCCGCCCCGCCCCGCCCCGGGCCTCCTCTCGCGCTCGTCAGAACGCACGATAAGCTCTTAGCCTCTAAGCTTCTTTCATCAAGTGCCTGAGCTCAATGTCCTCGAGCTCGCTCTCACTGTACGCGTCCCCCTAGGCGGCGCTGGAGGAGCTGGTGGAGGAGGCGTGGGAGGCCTCCCGGCCCCGCTCCGCCCTCGGCGACACCAAGGCCCGCCCCGTTGACTGACGCTCGGCGCCCGAGCTCGAAGACCTCATAGAATTCGAAGCTTAAGAAGATTTATTGCTCAAGGCAAATGCCATAGCTTAGAGTCCTGGAGTGCAAGCTTTAAGCCAAGACTTTAGCGAGATCTCCCAGCATTCTTGCCTTGAACTAACAAGATCGGATCGCAGGCGCGGGCGGCCTTCTTCCGGGGCTTCTCGCGGCGCATCGCCCGCCTCGACCCGGACGCCCCCCTCCCGGTCCGCCGCGGCGCCCCTTTGAAGAATCATTTGTTTTGTTGAATTCCATTTGCGTGCCTTCGTCTAGATCTAGATCTCCGCTAAGTTAGTTTAGTTGATCTTTAATTCATTTCATTTCTTTTGCATGTCTTCGTCCAGATCTCCGCTGAGTCGTTTAATTTCGCAGGACGTGCGGGCGGCGCTGCTGCTTCGCGCCGAGTCGCTGGCGGCGGCGGGGCCGGCCGCCTGCGAGCGTGCCTACGTCCCCTTCCTCGAGGAATGCGCCCGCGCCCTGGCGAGCGAGCCGTTCTTATCCCTGCAGCTGTCGCCAAAGATCGCTTCTGCTTACAGTTTCGTTGCAGGCGTGGCTGGACAGGACGCAGGGCGGGTCGAGCGCCGCGGGCCCCGCCGTGCGCTCGCGCGCGCGTTTCGCATTCGCGAAGCGAAGCGCGCGCTGAGCGGCCGCGCAGACGGAGTCCCCTTCGCCCAAGGCCGCGGTTTCCGTCGAGGTGCGTTCTCTTGGTTACGTTTCGCGGTCGTTCTCTTGGTTGATTTTCTTGATCTCGAGCAGCGGAAGTCGACGGGGGCGGGTGCCGCCACGGCGCCGAAGAAGCAGACCCCGCCGGCGCCCAAAGCCCCGACGGCCGTCGCCGAGGTGCGGGCGCCGAGCGAACTCTGCCGCCCGCTCTGAATTTAAGAATTTCGTGCACGCACAGGCTCCGGCGCCAAAGCAGAAGAAGCTGGGCAAGAGCGGGAGCTCGGGCGGCAAGCAGGTGCCGCATCTGCTTACAATCTCATGGATTCAGGCGAGGCGGAGACGGCTGATCACGACCGCCGGCGCCACCGCAGGCGCCCAGGGCGGAGGCGGCGCCGGTGGCCAAGCTCCCCGCCGACGGGCCGGGCGAACTGGCCAAGAACAGCATCGTGCCCCTGCCCAAGGACGAGGAGGGGGCCGAGGACGGGACCGAAGTGCGCGTTCGCGAAATTACAATGTTGAGCTCAAGCTCTCTAACTTGTTCCCGCGTCAGAGTTCGGGTGACGAGAAGGTCGAAGTGGTGCGGAAGGCGGACCCGTCGGCGAAGAACAGCATCGTGGCCCCGCCGCCGAAGCGCGCGGAGGACAGGGGCGAGCTCGAGCTAGAGGAGGCGGACGAGGGCGCGGAGGTCGCGGCGGCAGAGGCGGCGGAGGCCGAGCTGGCGCCCAAGTACGCTTCGGACGAGGCTGGCGTTGAGCAGGTGCGTTCTTTTGTGTTGGCCGTTCCTCTAGATTTTGCACGCGTGGCTCCTCATAATATCCTCTTCGAAGGCGACTGGCGAGCTCCGCGACGTGGATCTAGAGCCGGAAGTCAGCGGAAACGTGGCGGAGCAGGGCGGGCTGGCGCCCGCGGATCCGGAGGCGGATGCAAAGGAGGAAGCCATCGACGCAGCGCTCGAGGCTACGGAGCGGCCCGCGGCCGACGAGCTGGACTCGGCGCCGGAGACGCGTACGGTCGCGAAGGGCGAAGACGGCGGCGACGGCAACGGCGACGGAGCCGGCCTCGTTCCGGAGCGGGTGCGCGAGCGCGCCGCGCTCGTCCGGTCCGCTGCGGGTCTCGCTCACGGTCGGCGGCAGGAGCAGGTGCAGGCCTCCCGTCCGTTGGAGCGCGCTTCGACGCCTGAGCTCGAGCTCCTCGATCGGGAGGTCCGCTTCACATTCAACTCCTCAATCTCTTTAAAGATTCACAACGCTGACATGATTTTGCGCGCGTGCCGCGCAGGCTTCGGTTCCCGCCGTCGGTGCAGACGACTTCGCAGAGCTTGAGGAGAGAGCGGTGCGCAAGCAGGCAGACTTGCAGGTGAGGCCAGGACCCGGCCTCCGCCTCGCGCGGGAGTAACATCGCGCCGTGCAGCCGACGATGATCGGGACGCTGTACCCCGGGTTCGAGGCGGGCAGGGCGGCGGAGGCGCGGCCGCTGGCGGCGGTGCTGGAGGACGTGCGGCGGGGCGGGGCGTGGGCGGCGCGCGTGTGGCTCCCCGAGGCCCGCCACCGCAACGTCCGCCACGTCGCCGACATGCTCGCGCTTGCCGACCTCCCCGGCCCCGCCCCGGTCCGCCTCGCCTCCTCCCCGCTGTGAAGTTTCGCCGACGTTGTGTGTGGTTAGGACGTTTGCACGTACTTCGTCGCGCGGGCGGAGCGGCTTGCGGTGGGGCCGGCGTCGGCGGAGGAGTGCCGCGCGTTCCTGCACGAGTGCTGGGGCATTCTGGTGCGGGCGGCTGCGCGGCACACTCCGTGTTCCTGCGCGAGCTGAGCCGCTCGCGTCTCGCAGGACGGGGCGATGCGCGTCGCTGGGCCCGTCCTGCGCAAAGAGGACGCCGTGTGCCAATGTCGCCGTGTCTCTCTAGATCCTTATTTGCGTCGTGTCCGATTTCTGCGCGCGTCGTCGCAGAAGGCGTTGAACGCTCTGATCGACGAAGTGCGGCGGGCAGCGCGGAGCCCGTCGGCGCTGCAGGAGCCGGGCGCTCGGGAGGCGGTCCTCCTCGGCCTCGCGCAGCGCCTCTCCGACCTCGCCCCGAACCTTCCCCTTCCGGTGCGCGGCTACGCAGTTTAAATTTCGCTCACGCGAACATTCAATGATTGTACAAGTGGCGCCCAAGCTCAATGCTGAACTCCTTCGATTGGGCAGGACGTGCGGGCGGCGCTGGTGTCGCGGGCGCAGAAGCTGTGGGCGGCGGGGCCCGTGACCTGCGAGAAGGCCTACGAGCCCTTCCTGGCCAAGTGCACCAACGCCATGGTGCCCTCCGCCCTGCCTCGCTCTTTACAGTTCTAGATCCGTACGCGCTCCGCCTCACACGCGACGTCCAGGCGTGCCTTCTGGAAGGATCCGTCGCCCTTCCCGTCGCTGCAGCGCCGCCGACGGTGCGTCCTGCGCGTGCAGACTCCGCTGCGAGCTGCGAGCTGCCGGGTCTGTTCCGTCTAAACAACACGGCTGCAGGTCGAACCGGAGCCGGAGGCGCCCGTCGCCGCGGAGCCGTCGTCCTTCCTCGAGGAGGAGGAGGAGGAGAAGGAGGAGGAGACGGCTTCGAATTCGAAGGAGTTCACTCTGCGGGTCCGCGGCTCGCCGCCGCTTTCGCTCAGCATTTCGCATGCACATACTTAGTTTTAGACCGCCTTCCGTCCTACATACCCGCCTTCGCGAGTGCGCGACCGATCGCGCCGCTCATGCCGAACCGCTGCCCGGCAGCCCCTGGCGCCCGCCGACTTCATCCCCCCTCCGCGGCGCTCGCCCACTCCCGACCCGAAGCCGGAGGTGGGCCCTCGCAATTGCCTCCGTCCGCAAACGCAGCGCTGCGATGTCGGACGGCGCGCCTGAAAGCCTTACTCCTCTTTGCGCCGCAGGAGTTACTGCTTCGGCTCAGCCCGCCGCCCGCCGGCGCCGCCCTCCGCCGCTCCCCATCGCCTCTGTCTCCGCCGCCAACGCCGGCGCCCGAGGCACGCCCGCTGGCACCCGAGGCACGCGTTTCTTTTCAATCGGTTGGCGCGGCTCACGGACTCGGCCTCTGCAGGTGCCCCGGCGGCCGCCCACTCCGACCTCGCGCCAGCTTGAGGTGCGCATGCGGATCTAGAGTACGGCTTCTCCGTACGTCTGCGCCTCTCAACGGCAACTCGTTTGCAGGAGCTGCGTGCGGCAACGCGGGCCGTGCAGCGTGCCGCGGACGCCGAGGTGCGCGATATCGATGCGTCCTTGTGCTGACATCGCGGTTCCGCCCACGCGCCTCGCCACTTCCAGGCGACGATGATCGGCACGCTGTACCCCGGGTTCGAGGCGGGCAGGGCGGCGGAGGCGCGGCCGCTGGCGGCGGTGCTGGAGGACGTGCGGCGGGGCGGGGCGTGGGCGGCCCGCGTGTGGCTCCCCGAGGCCCGCCACCGCAACGTCCGCCACGTCGCCGACATGCTCGCGCTCGCAGACCTCCCCGGCCCCGCCCCGGTGCGCTTCGGCCCCTCTCCGCTTTGAAATTTCGCTGATGCTGTGTATGCATATTATTAGGACGTGTGCACGTACTTCGTCGCGCGGGCGGAGCGGCTGGCGGCGGGGCCGGCGTCGGCGGAGGAGTGCCGCGCGTTCCTGCACGAGTGCTGGGGCATCCTGGTGCGGCCGCGACCGGCGCCACGGCGCGCTCCGTGTCTCTCCACAAGCTGAGCCGCGCGCGTGCCGCAGGACGGGGCGATGCGCGTGTCTGCCTCCGCTTTACGCAAAGAGGACGCTGTGCGTTGCGCTTCCACCTGTTCTCTGTCTTCGCGTTTTCCGCCTTCATTTCCATTCCGTGTCGCGATCGCAGGAGGCCTTGAACGCGCTGATCGACGAAGTGCGGGCGGCGGAGCGGGCGGGCCCGCTGCTCTACGACGCCGGCGCGCGCGACGAGTTCCTCCGCGGCCTCGCGTGGCGCCTGGAGCAGCTGGGCCCCAACCTGTCCCTCCCCGTGCGCAGCGAAGCTTAAGCTTAAGCTTAAGAGCGAAGCTAAGCTTGAGGCTGACCGCCTTCGATTGGGCAGGACGCGCGGGCGGCGCTGGTGTCGCGGGCGCAGAAGCTGTGGGCGGCGGGGCCCGTGACCTGCGAGAAGGCCTACGAGCCCTTCCTCGCCAAGTGCAAGAACGCCATGGTGCCCTTCCTTTATGCTATTTACGCTATCCTTTGGTTTACATGGGCTGCCGCGGCTGCTGAACATTTAATCTCGCAGGATTGGCTCCTCGATAATTCTGACTCTTACAACTGGCTATAGTCGCATCCAAAAGCCAATTTACCTTCCTGCAATATGTCCGGCTCCAAAGGTGTATTACTATGACGCGTTCGTACGCATATCTCTTGTTGTAGATGCCGTGCTTTATATATGCTTTGCAGTCGTAACTGCACATGCATTATGTAACTTATTTACATGTGAACGAAGACAACGCTGCCTCACGGTCAACTGGAGAGACGGGGCGGCTACCTGCAGCTGGATCTCGGGAACGGCGGCGGGGAGCGGAAATTAAATGCGGGGTCGGAAACCGAGTCAGGGGCAGCTGCCTTCCTATAGCTAGCAGTCAAGCTCAAGCTCAAGGACGGCCTCGAGCTCGCGGCTAGACCTAGACCGAGGGCTCGAGCTCGAGGGGGCGGCGGGCGGTGACGCAGGTGACGTCGAGGGGCGTCTCGAAGGGGCCCTCGGGGTACCGCCCCTCCAGCTCCTGATCGAGCCGAACTCATAAAATGTGCGAATCAAAACTCCGAGCTCGATCGAATTTTGATAAGAAGTATATATAACATAAACTTATAGTTCTTATAGCTTATTATGGTTTGCTGCTTAACGCGCCTGGCAGACGGCGGCCCAGAGGCGCTCCTCCTCGTCCGGCCCCGCCAGCGACTCCGCCACCTGCGCACGCATGCATATGCGCACGCTCAGGCGCTTTCTTCAGACTCGTTTAATTTCTTTATAATTAATAGATTTAATTAGAATTCAGTTTAAAACAGATGATCGTGAGACTGCATTGATCGTGCGGGACGTACGAATGTGTAGGTTGGGCAGTTGCGGAGCATGCTGCAGGCCTGCCCCGTGGCGCCAGCTGCAACGGTCCCGTGCCCGTTCCCCACAAGTTGGCCCCGGCTTCCGAACGACGCCGCCCGCTTGAAGACCCGTGTCTGCGACGACGATTTCGCAGGGAAAGAATTGAGGCTGCGAAAATCGCCTTCCGTGCGAAAACGCTCGCCTCGAGGTCTTCGAAGCCCGCCGCGCGAATTTCGCGCTCCGTCTGCTCGACGCTCGCCATCGAGAGCGGCGCGGGCGCGCCCGGGCCGCCCAACGGCAGCTCGCGGTCCGGAAAGGCCCGCCGGAACGCGTCGGGGATCAGAAGAGGCGGCGGGATCGTGGAGATCCACGAAAGGAAGAGCGCGCCGCCGCCGGGGCGGAGCGCGCGAAGGAGCTCGCGGATGCCCTTCACGCGGTTCTCGTAGTGCATGCACACGAACGCGGCGGACGCGACGTCGAAGCGGCCATTTGCGAGGGGCCCCAGGTCCTGCGTAAACTTTGAATTCAAATTTTCTACGGCTTCGAATTTGATCAGGGCCGCACCTGCCCGTCGCGAGCGTCGGCGACGGTGACGCGCTCACGGACCTCCGGCTGCAGGCTAGAGAGATTTTCGCGCAGCCGGGAGAGGAATGCGGGCGAGATGTCGGTCGCGACCACTTCATGGCCGGCCTGCGAAATCAAAAACCTCAGCCAGCGCGCATTAATACTCCTTGCGCGCCGTCAGAATTTGACGCGCGCCTCGGCGAGCAGGAACGTCATCGCGCCGGTCCCTGCGCCGACGTCGAGGGCGCGCAGGGGCCGATCGATGCTGCCGAGCTCGATCTTCTTCAGCAAAAGGGGCAGGGCGTCCGCGCAGAACTCCCTCGTGACCGGCGCGATGTGCCTCGCGTACATCAGCGCCGCCTTGTCCCATACTGACGCGTACGCGCCGGCGCCACCCGGCCCGAGTCAGAGGTGCGTATATATCGCGCGCAGAGCGCGCCGTGCAGGTGTGGGGGTGCGGGCGCGCGGGGACTGGCGGCGGCGCGCCCTGCAGCGAAGGACGACGGGCACTCAGCTTCGCCTCGGGGGCCGCGCGAGGCAGCAGGGCGGGCGCGATCGTCTGCATGGTGCTCAGGCTGTTGCGCAATGGAGGAACTAAAACAAATGCAAATTGCATGTCGCCTCAAGTTAAGTTATCATTTATTCCCTAGAGCCACTATACCGGCCCCCAGTACATATAGCTCGATCCCCTCGAGCTCTAGATCTCCAGGCCTCGACCAGAGTCCATTCGAATTCTCCCCCTAGCTACTTCACTAATTATAAGTTATAATTAGTTTCCCCCGATTTAAATTCGAGTCGTCGACGTCCGATCCGCCCTTTGAATCCTCGAGCTCTCTCCTCAATTAGCTGGGCCAAACAGCGGCATTCGGGTCTTGGCCATCAAAGTAATATTCGTGATCTATTCACTCATCAGTTCAGACTTTCGACTGCGCGACTATGATACAAGAAATGCTGAGCGGCTGGCCTAAGACACGAAACAAAACCACGGATACTCATGATCAAAGGCCGGGAGGATGGCTGTTACTACGATAAACGTTAACGTATATCACGTAGCCTAGTAGCCTAGCGGCTATGCCCTAATTATAAAATGAACAACTTTGACAATATTCAGCATTTCGAAGTTCGAATGAGCACGCGAAAGGTATGCATATGGTCACGCTGGCTGCCTCGAGCGCGAGCTCGGTTCCTCATGATCTTAATGCCGAGAATCCGGATGCACCCGAGAATCCGAGGCCGGCGCTCTAGATATCCGGCTCCACGAGAGGCACCGCCTCCTCGTCCTGCAGAATGCGATCCGCCCAGCCCTCGCGCGCGTCCCGCCGATGCAGGTCCGAGTCGGGGCCCACGGCCGCGGGGGCCCGCGGCGCCGGCGTGCGCGCCGTGCCGAGAGACACCGCCTCTTCGTCCTGCTCGATGCGATCCGCCCAGCCCGAGTGCGCGTCCCGCGGCCGCAGGTCGGGGCCGACGACGCCCGCCGGCGCCGGCGCCGGGTCGTGCGCACGCGACGCATCGAGTTCCGTCATGGCAGCGCCGTGCGGCGGCATCACCCTTGGGGGGGCGTTCTGCGTGGGCGACAGGGCCGCTGCCGCCGCCTCGCGCGCGCGCTTCTCCCTGTTGGCCTTGATCTGCCCCGCCAAGGCCACAGACTGCCGAAGAGCGGGGCGCGCCCGTCAGTGCAGCGCGAAAATCCAAAGAGGCCATGAAGGAAATTTGAGGTCGCACCAGCTTTTCGCACGACTCTGTGATGGCCTCCCGGGTACCCTTCGGCTGCACCGTCCAGTTCACGCTCTGCGGCGCGGCTCGCGTCAGTTCGCGATCGGGAGCGCCAACCCTGCCTCTAGATCTTGCAATTGCGCCGCGAGATAGCAATCACCGTCAGCATCATCTGCAGTGGCCGTCAGACAAGATTGGACAGAATCTAGATCTAGACTGCGGGCCGGGGACGGCTCGCGCCTTGTGGTCTGTGCGGAGGTCGACTGTGGCCGGGTCCTCGATGAAGACGGGGAACTTGGAGATGCGCAGGATGTGGTGCGCGTACTGCGCGCGATTGGCCATATGCATTGGCATCGGTACCGGTACAGGGCAGGTCGGCGGGGCGCGCGCTGGCGAGCGCGAGCCTCGGAGCGTCGCGATCGTACCTGGAGCTCGTCGTCGCAGTTCTGGGAGGCGAAGTAGTTCTGCGCGGGCCGCGAAACAAACACAGGTCAATGAAGACTCTAATCATAACAAGCGTTGGTCATAGAAACCAGTAGGAAGCGCTGCGCAAGCCGCAGCCCCAATAGCGACCCCGCGCGCTCATGATCATACGCACTCTGCTCATGAAGCAGATGAAGACCTCGCTCGCCTCCATCGCTTGCTGCGGTCCAGCGTCAGCCAAGAGCAGCGAATTCGAAGCGCGTCTGCAATCTCAAAATTTATGGGGGCGCCGCACGCCACGCGTAAGCGCACCCCGATCACTTCCATCCAGCGGGAGCCCGTCTGGGTCGCCAGCTCGCGGTCGATCCTGCGCGCGGGGGCGGGGCGTCAGCGATGGCGGGATCGTGGCAGGCCGCGCCGAGCCGCGCGATACGCTGGGGCGCGCCAGATCTTGAGGCCCTTCTTGGCGAGGATGTCCACGTACGCGAAGACGCGCTCGGAGTCTCTGTGCGAGTACGACTGCGCGCGGGGGGCCGCGCTAGCGTCAGCTGTTGACAGGCTCGAGCTCGGCCCATCGATATCGATAACACGCCGACTCGGCGACAGGAAAAAGCCCCGGGGCCCATCGAAAAAATATTACTGGTAATGTGGAGGGCGGCGGGCCGGGGCGCACCACGAAAGCGTCCCACTCCTTATCGGCGCTCGGCAGCTTGGTTTTGTCGCTGAACGCGCCGTCCTCCATGGAAGACACGGTGTCCGTCCGTCGCACCACGCCGTGTGAAACGGGCGCGCTCCCGCCGCCACCGTCCACGTCCACCTTTATATTTGCCGGACCCGGATCCGCAACCTTTCCAGGCTCCGCCTTTGCCGTCTCCACCTTTGCCGCGGCAGGTTCCACTTTTACCGCCTCCGGATCCGCGGCCGCGACCGGCTTCAACAGCTGCAGAGCGTACGCGGTTGCTCGGACTCGGCCGCGTCGATCGCGAGGGCCGGTCCGTGCGCACGGGATCCGGAGCCACGGCCCTCGGCGACGCCCGCGAGCGGCGGCGCCAGTAGGCAAAGTAGAAGGCCAGAAGGCCGCCGAGGAGGAGGGCGCCCCCGACGCCGCCGACCACCGCAGCGATGATGACCGTCGAATCCGACGAGGGCGAGGGCGACGGTGCGGGAGTGGTCGATCCCGTGCCCGTGCCCGTGCCCATGACAGTCGTGGAGGCCGCGACGAAAGTCAGCTTCCCGCTCGCGTCTGCACGCGCGGCGTTGGCGACGGCGTCAGCGCGATGAAGGTAGAGGGGTGACTGGGCGTGTGCTGGCGGCGCGCACCGACGGAAGCCTCAGCGCTTCCAGAGGCGATCTGCGCGAAAGCCGGCGTTAAGCCTTCATGATTGAAGCCCTCGGCCTCGCAGATCGCGATCACGACATCTTCGTCGGTTGCACCTGCATGACCGATGTGGCGGACAGGCCCGCGATTGTGGTGCCCGCTTTGATGTTGTTCTGCGGTTTACGGCACGCATCAGCGCGTGCATGGCATGACGGCCTGGGCCATGGGAAACGGCGCGCGCGCCTGGATCCCGCTAACGAGGAAGGAAAGGGCCTCGTAGGCGCGGCCGTTCAATTGCAAGGAGCCGGAGGCGGGGCTGCCCGAGGGTCCCGCCGACGTCAACGGACGCGGCCAAAGCGGCGCCGGGCGCAGGTAGCTATAGCACCTGATGAGGGTCACGGGAACGATAACTGAGCCACAGCGGAGCGTCCCAAGGTTGGTCTGTGGGGGCGAGGCGAGTTTAATTTGAGAGATGCGGGTAGTCGACGTCGACATGGCGAGCGGGGTCGGGCGAGGCCACCTGCAGAGCAATGGCGGCGCGCTCCGTGGGAGACCTTGCAGGGAAGGACTTTGCGAAAAGCTCGAAGAGCCACTGCGCGCGCGTGTGCAAGCGGGTGATCATGAGCGGCGCCGACGCAGGCTCGAAATCGATGGAGAGACGGGCGCGCGCACGGCCTCTGCGTTGAACGAGGCGACAAAGGCGGAGCACGCCGACGTGGCGAACGTGAGCTCCAGCGTCGCGTATTCCACGGGCACCGTCGATGTCGCCTGCCGGTGCCGGTGCCGTGTCGCACGGTCGACTTTGAGCCGGGCCGCATGCGTACGGGCCGGGAAGGGGGTCGGGAATTGCGAACCGCTGTGCTGGAGCCGGACGGCGACGGAGAGGGGGAGGGCGCGGCAGTGGGCTGAGCGTTGCCGTTGCTGTTACTCGAGGACGTTGGGGAGCTCGAGGGCGTCGGTGAAGTCGCGGCGCCGGTATTGGATTGAGCAGAGCTCGGGGGCGTCGGGCTCGGCGAGGGGCTTGGGCTTGGCGACGGGCTCGGACTCGGGCTCGGCGACGGGCTCGGGCTTGGTGACGGGCTCGGTGACGGGCTGGGAGTTGGGTCGCCGGGACACCCGCTCGCGATCACAGCTGGATGATACCGCTCAGGGAAAGAAATGAAACGTTAGGATCATTGGGGCAAAGCAGACTTGTGGAAGAATAGAAGTTGCGATCCGAATTCGAAGAGAAGACGACGGCGGTTCCAACATTGGCGAGGTATCCCTCGGAGCCGTCTGCATGCAAGCAGAGTTGCGTTAATGCTGCGGAAATGGAGCGGCGGCGCCAAAGCCACGCACGCCATCTACTTGGAACCGCGACGGTCGACAGACGCTCCCAATGCGTCCCCTTCGGTATGCAGTCTGAGCGCGGGCTTAAGCTTACAGCAGGCTTGATCATGAGCTGTGATGAACAATTATGAAATTATAATTACAAGAGAGAGAACGAACTCGGGCGGAACACCCATGCATTGGCTGTACTCGGCGCATCCGCCACTTTGCCGTTGCTGTGAATCCCTTGGAGGACAACCTGAGGAGGCGCGGTTCAATATTAATGGCTCAAGCCGTGCATGTAATTGAAATGGCTAAGAGCAAACCATCGCGCTGGAGGAAACGGTCTGGACGGGCGACAAAGGTTAGATTAGAACAGCAGGGGCGAGAGGAATCGTCTGTATGTGAAGGATCTGATTCGTTACGCACCCAGCTCCTGCAACCGGAATTCAACGAGACGGCAAAGCGCGCCTGGTGGGGCGGAAAAGCGAGCTCGAGCGCACCAAGAGTAGGTACGAGGCGCCGGCCCGTTGGACGGCGTTGCCACCGCCGCCCATGACGGCGATGAAGCGCTCAAGTCCACCGTCCTGCCGTCGAGTTGTGTTGTCATTGCGAGCACTCGCGTGAATGCGTGAATGATTGCAAGCACGCACGCTATCATCGAATCATACTTAAACCATTCGTCCAATGCGGGACTTTTCCAATTGCCTCTGTACCGCGCAAGTTACTGGTACCGTGTGCGATGCCGTGGACCAGTCATCCTCTATATAGAGCCCAAGCTCGTTTCCCAGCCTGGTAGCAACGGCGCACCCGAAAGTGTACATCACAGAGCCGAACACCGCGCATGTCGAGCCCTCTTTCGGACGGGGCGCCGCGCGGTTCAAGTCAGTCTCGATCAGCTTGTAGTTCCACGTCTGGGTAGAGATGGTGTACTTCCAGAGGTCTGCACGCAGCGCAGAGATCTATTTGCTGAAATCGAGACGGGGAGCCACGTGGCACGTCGCATGGGTTTTGCGCACCGTTCTGCCAAGACCGGTCTGCAGCAGCTGGGTTCCCTGCGCCCACAGTGTGAGAATTGCGGACGTGGGCTCAGAATCGGATGATTATGAGGTGAGGCGCACAGGGACCGGTGCCGTAACCGAGCGCGATGTACAACGCGCCCGAATAATACACCTGTGGTGCCGTTAAGCGGCAGCCGATGGAGCGCAGCTGAATCCCGGCAGGCAGCTGCAGAGCCCGACCATGCAGTGGGAATTGCGAGTAAAGTTTGTCACGCCGAGATTCGTCCATACTTTCGTCGATACGTCTGCCGGAAGTTTATGCTCCGAATCCCTCAATCCTGCAGCTGCGAGGCGCCTGTGGTGGCCGCGCACCAAAGCTATCGAGCTGCTTTCCCTCGTCATTGCCTACAATTCCGCCGTGTGCTGAGCAGCAGCAGATAATGAGCAGCATGCGCAGCGCCTGTATATATATATGCAAGGCGCAGCCGTGGCGTCTGCGCACTCCATATCATCTTCACCCCGTCGGTTGCAATGCCCGCCTTGCCCTGCGCCACTTCTCGTCAAAAGCACCGTGCACGTGCAAATCACTGCAAGAACCAATGAGACACGGGCGCCGCACCCTCTTGGCGACGTCCGACGTGCCTCCGGATCCAGTGAACGTCAGCTGCGTGGCGTTGATGGAGGTGCAGCCTGTAAAACGCAACATGGTGTCGGTCCGTGCAATCGGCCGACCGCTCGCGCACAAATGCGCACCAGACGTGCACGAGAAGGACCAGTACGGGTCAGAGCAGACGGAGCCGCCGCAATCTCCTCCGATCATGTAGACTGCATCGCCGAGAGTGATGCTCTGCATGCGCAGACCACGTCAGCCACGGTTTGGCTATCGCATATTCAATTGCGATAGCCGAAGCTATATATAGCTATATAGCTAGAGTAACGTACCTGTGAAGCACGGCTCGACGACGGCCTGGCGGAAGTCGGTTTGGACGAGAGAGAGAGCGACGGGGCGCATGTCTCTGTGTACCCCGACACTGCGCATTCCACAAGCAGCACGGACCGTACCCGTAGTCAGGATATATTCGGGCAAAAGCTACTGGTCGGCATAAGCCGCACCGGTCGTGTAATAGAAAGAAGCGGAGGCGTTCGCCGGATAGTTCTCGCGGGTGGTACCCCCAAAAAGCACCCCAGCGGAGACGATGAGAGAAGGGGAAACCGTTACAGAGACAGATCCCTGCGCCCCCACTGCGAAACACAGGAAGCATGCAAGTCAACGCCAGGGTGAAAGCAGCGAGTCCGGGCAAGGCGCACTGATCGTGTTGGGGGTCCCCGCCGCCGTCAGCCGGACCCAGTGCTTGCCCTCCGACACGCAGTCTGTGTGAGCGCGGTCGACCTCAGTATTGGCCAGCGCTAGTGGCACCCCTTGAGCACTAAGAGTACAATGGGCGCACTGGTCGACAGAGCCCAAGACTCACTCTCGAACGCCACAATCTATTAAACCGAACAATTCCTTGTGATCAGCGCGAATTAAAGTAAGAAGATTGAGCGAAAGCTTGAGCCACGGGAGCCCACCAGCGTGCTTGCGGAAATTGCCTGCGCTCCGCCGTATGGTAGGCAAAGTAAGTGTACGAGAGAATTCGGAAAATTAAAGCGCGGGCGGGCAGGACCAGGGCGAGCTGCGCACCCAGCTCCTGCAATGACGGAAAGGTCAGCACGGCGATCTCGCGTTAGTGTTTCGGCTAGGCTGGGAAAGTTTCAAAGCGTTGCCGTGGCCACGCTCACCGCGCGTAGGCTGCCGCAGACGGGGCGACGGCGGGCGTGGCGATGCCAGTCCATGAGGGGGAAGAGGCGCTCAGATCGACCGTTCTGGCGTCTCGCAAGTCAGTTTGACACACGGAATGAATTCAGAAGGACACAACGTTAACGCACGCTAAGGTTGCGTCGTACGAGTACAAAGAAGATCCGGTGACCTTGTATCGGCCCCTAACGTGGCATTTCAGCACAGTCTCATCAGAAAATTTAAAGCACAGAGATGTATTGATTGAATTTCAAGAGCTGGATGCACACCCCCACGTGTACAGGACAGAGCCGAACAGCGCGCACACGGCGCCCTCCTTCGGGCGCGGCGCAGTGTGACTAAAGTCCGTCTCGATCAGCGCGTAGTTCCACACTTGAGAGGTCACGTTGTACTTCCACAGGTCTGCTCGGTTTGGATGATCGTTAGAGGGCAAAGAGTGCACGGCAACTGGCGCTGCAGCTAGCGCTGCCAAGCATGCGTACCGTTCTGGAACGCGTTGGAGGCACTCTCTGTAGCGCAAAGAAATGTGGTGTTCAGCATGTGCGAACACGCAATCGCAATGGTTCACATGCGGGGCGGGTCCCCGTACTCGTGCTGGTCCCGAATCCGAGGGCGACATATAACACGCCCGAGTAGTACACCTGCGCGCCGCTCACTGAGTCGGCGGAAGCAAATGGCGTGCGGGGTCGGGAGGCAGCTGCAAAGCCGGACCATGCAGTGCGAGTTGCGAACATACGTCGTTGCAGTTAGGCCTGTCCGCACCACCGTCGTAGCGTTCACGGCTATCAAGAGGTCAGCTCGGTTCCGCGGCGACCGGCGGCCCGATCGCGAGATGCATATATATGTGCGGACCGAAGGTATCAAAGTTCGCGGTCTCCGTCGATTTAAATCCGCCGTGCGCTGCGGCGAACGCGGCGGCGTCTGAGATGCGCCGCTGTCGGACAGGGAAGCGTCGGCCAACGCGCACTCCATATTGTTGAGGAGCCGTCTGTCGCGACCGCCGCCTTGCTCTGCGCCATTTCTTGTCAACGGCGCCGTGCAAATTATGATCGCTGAAAAACCATCGAGCGGCACACCGTGCTTTCGATGTCTGAAGTGCCACCAGTGAAGTTGAGCTTTGTCCCCGTCAAGGCGCTGCAATCTGCGCGGCGCCGGCGCATCGGCCTGCGGTGTTTGAGATGTCTTAGCCGCGTCGGCACAGCGAACCCGTGTTGCACGTGAAGGACCAGAACGGGTCTGTGCAGGTCCCGATTACTCCGGCGTTGTTGCATCGACCTCCCATCACGTAGAAAGTGCTTCCGATCCCGACACCCTACGCGAGAAGGGCTGGATCAGCGAGGCGCGATCATCAATTTTAAAGACTTGTGCTCATGATCGTATATACGCATGCACGAGCTCGCGAGAACCGTGCCTGAGTCTCGCGAGCGGAAGGCGCCGTGCTGGAGCCGGAGAGCGCAGCAGTGCGAGAGTTGAACCCGAGCGCGGGGAGCGAGCCCGAGCACGTCTCCGTGTACCCCGTCACTGCGCGCCGCGCGAGGCGCAGTGACCCTCGCGATCAGATTCCAAGCAATTGCAAGGCGATGGCCCCGTGCACTCGCGATCAGGGGCAAGTTCGAATTCTGCACCGGTTGCGGAGTAGGAAGCGGCCAAGGCGCTCGTCGCCGAATTCTCGCTGGTCGTACCCCCAAAGAGTATCCCAGCCGGGCCGCTCTGTAAGCGCTGGGCATTCGCCCCCACTGCCGAAGCAAAATCGGCACGGGTCAGACGTCGACGTCGCGGTGACAGCAGCGGGTCCCCATGCACGCAGGGCGCACTGAAGCTGGTGGGTGCCCCCGATGCCGCCAGCCGGACCCAGTGTTTGCCCTCCGACACGCAGTCTGAGGGGAGAGTCGACATGAACGAGCAGCGTGGACGAAATGCATATGGGCGCACTGGTTGACAGAGCCCAAGACTCCTGTCCCCATGCCACGATCTGGCGAAACAAACGAGCTCTCAGCAGCAACGCAAATTGAAGAGCGAGCCAAAGCTTCAGCTGTGAGATCCCGGAGCGTACCAGCGTGCTTGCAGATATCGCCTGCGATCCATGGCACGGTAGGTAACGTTAGCGCAAATTCGAAATTGCAGGGGAAGGAGGTACTGGGGCAAGCTGCGCACCCAGCTCCTGATCATGAGTAGACGACAAAGTGACAAGCCCTTGTCAGGTTTCAATCGGGCTGGGAAAGTTCTAAAGAGGTTCTCGGGCCCTAATTATAAGCACCATGCAAAGGCCGCCGCAGACGGGGCGACGGCGGGCGTGGCGACAAGCGTCCACGCGGGGGAAGAGGCGCTCAAATCAACCGTTCTTGCGACCGAAAACGTCGTCAGATGCACACACAAAGAAGCAAGGAGACACGTGCACAGCGCACGCAAGGGTGTTATCGGTTGCAAAAGACCATGCATGGCTGACGAACTGGCCGCTGTAAAGTGCTTGTCAGATATATATACTTACTGGTGCCGAGCGCAAGACGGGGCCGGGGCCTTCGAAATCTAGAGGCTAGGCTCACCCCCACGTGTACAGGACGGAGCCGAACACCGCGCACACGGCGCCCTCCTTCGGGCGCGGCGCAGTGCGACTAAAGTCCGTCTCGATCAGCGCGTAGTTCCACGTCTGGGTAGAGATGGTGTACTTCCACAAGTCTGCTCGGTTTGGATGAGCTCGAGAGGACAGAAAGCGCGAGACGCTGCGCTCCGCGGCCGTGCGCACCGTTCTGGAACCCGCCGGAGCTGCTCTCTGCAGCGCATGCGCACGAGAGTTACACGTTGGGAGAGGCACGAACTGGGACGTGTGCAATTGCAATGCGCACTTGTGCTGTTCCCCCAGCCGAGGGTGACGTACAGCGCGCCCAAGTAGTACACCTGCGGCGCAGCTGAGCGGCAGCCGATGGATTTTCCAGAGCGCCGCCGAATCCCGGAAGGCAGCAACGTTAACAGATCTAGAGACGGACCATGCAATGGGCGTTGCGAGCGTAGGTTGTTGCGGTCAAGCCAGTCCGCGTCATCGTGCTTATGTCTGGGCGGCCGCGGGGTGTCGGCTCGCAGCCGCACGTGCGCGTGGCTGCTGGCGGCCCATGGCCACGCCCGAGGCCGGAGCGGACCGAATTTGTCGAAGTTCCCGGCCTCTACGCCTGACGCGGTTCCACCGTGCGCTGCGACGAACGCGGCGGCTATTGAGTCGCGGCGCTGTTCGAATTCGGATATATAGCTATATATATATAGGGAAGCATCGGCCAACGCGCACTCCATATCGTTGAGGAGCCGTCCGTCGCGACCGCCGCCTTGCTCTGCGCCAGCGGCAGTCCTCGTCAACGGCGCCGTGTTGCGTGCATCGCTGAATCGCGTCGCGGCGAGCGCCGCACCCTCCTCTCGATTTCCGACGAACCGCCGGTGAAGGTGAGCTTCGTCGCCGTCATTGCGCTGCAATCTGCGCGGCGCCGGCGCATTGGCTTGCGGTACCGGTGTTTGATCTGAGCTGCATCAGCGCAGCGCACCGGTGCTGGTGTTGCACGTGAAGGACCAGTACGGGTCTGAGCATGTCCCAAGAGATCCGGCGTTGTTGCATCGGCCTCCCATCACATACAGGGTGCTTCCGATGGAGACGCCCTGAGCACCAAGCGAGTTACTGATAGCTTCGCGTCTATAGCTAGCTGGCTTAAGCTGAAGCTTATAAAAATTAAAGCTTGCGCCAGCCGCAGCTCATGATCAGTTGCAACCTCTTGGAAAGATGGAAAGAGATTCAATGATTCGCACCTGTGTCATACGAGCGGTAGGCGCGGTGGCGGAGCCATTGAGAGAGATGGAGGGCGAGGTGAAGGTGATTGACTGAGCCGCCGTTGCCTGCAGCCTGCAGCAAAGCAGCACAAGGCCGATGGCCAGCAGAGCGCTTTCGTTGGAGCTGGCGCTCTTGTTTACGCGAACCCGGGGTGGCCTCCGAATCCGCTGCGCATATGCATGCATATGCATCTGCTGCCCTAAGCCTGCAGCTGCAGCTGCACATGCATGCGCAGGCTGCGTAGCTGCGGCATCCGCCCGCGAATCCCTATGATTATGTATGTCATCACCCATCGCTATATATGCGCTAGCAGCTGCGGCGCCGCGGCGAGGCGGGGCCCACAGCCCGGATTCCCTATTCCGGTAGCTAATTATAAGCTTGAGCTTGGAAATGGGCTTCTCCGTTGATTAGTTGCAAGCTCCCTGCAGCTGGCCCCAGATGCTGGCCGCGGTGCAGGCCGAGCTATAGGTCAGGCCCCGGTGGCCGCGCCTCCGGTCCGGCCGCCGACGCTGCGCGCGCGCGGTTGAAGCCACGGCCGGTCCGGGCGGCCGCGATGCTGCAAGCCTGCAACTTAGCCTGCGGCGCGCTGCGCTGTGGCTGTGGCGCGAGGCTACGTCCCAAACGCTGCTGCAGTGCCTGAGTGCTCAGGGCCTCAGGCTGCCGCCCGGCCGCTGCGTCGCTGCTGCAGTGCAGTGCACAGTGCAGGCAGCTGAGGGCTAGGATTCCTATATAGCTAGGAGCCTAGGAAGCCGACGCCTAGGGGAAGCCAGGCAGCCTTTACAGTACCCGACGGCTTTTTCGGCGCAAGCCGTTAATTGATTCTAAGTTCCTGGCTCTCATACAAATTTCTGTTCGTACGTCTCGCTGCACAAAGAACGTATCGCACGCCCCGCAAAGACGCTAAAAAGGTGAAGAAGACTCATATCTCCAGACGTTTTTCTCAGAAGTTGAAAAGACGCCGTCGAAATGCGATTCCGGCTCCAAAAACAGCATGCTCACATAGTCCAATCTGATCGCGAATGTGTCGCTCAACACGACGCCCAATACAGAAGAGCGGGGGACTCCGATATCGATGTTCGCGAGTCCAATGAGGATGTAGTTGATGGGCAACATCATCAAAGTCGCCCCCACGCGCCAGGAGAGGAGCGCGGACATCGATCGCGAGGGTGGGGTACAGGGTGATACAAGGTGGGTACAGTACTAAACTCAACTCGGAACTAACTAAAGCTCAAGCCGCAGCTGGATGATCAAGCTCGTTCAAGCTCGTTGAGCTATAGCTCAAGCTCGTTAAGCTATAGCTCAAGCTCGTTGAGCTTTAGCTCAAGCTCCGATTGAAGCTCGTTGAGCTTTAGCTCAAGCTCAACGCCGAGCCCATCAAGCTTCGTGGCTCAAGCTTAAGCTCACAGCTCAAGCCACAACGGGTTGCGCCGAACTTTTGGCCGAAGGCCACCAACTTATTCTGTCGGGCCTTCCGGATCCGAGGCCTTCCCGGGTCCGTCGACTACTGTAGAACTAGTTAATTTAGTACAGAAAAATATCAGAACTTCGCTAAAACTGCCACTTTTAGCTGGTAGATCTTTAGTAGGTCAGTCTTCGCGGGGGCCGGCCCGGCCGGGCCGGCGGGGTTTTAAAATTTTGCAATTGTATGGCGGAGACGGCCCGGCGGGACTACCCCTACAAATTCTCGGCTTTAGCAGTTGGGAAATATTTAGTAGATCGCCCATACAAAACGTACATTTAACATTATATGTACTATATATAAATATACAGCCCACTAAATATTTCTAGCTCTCCATGATGAGACTCCATCGATCCAGAGATCATCGATATCCAGTATACGTAGTCATCGTCGTCTCGTGACTCTCGTCGTCGAGTCGACTCAGACTCGACTGTCGAGTCAGTGTCGACGTCGTCGTCGACTCGTCAACCGGCCGCGGTGCCAGGCTAGTAGGCTGAGGGCCTGAGGCTACCAGCCTGGCAGTACCGTCGCCCAGTCGCGCGCCGTCCAATACGGTCCAAAACGGTCCGATCCGCCGGGCCGGACGTCGACGTCGGTCCGGCCGCCACTGGCAGGCCGCCGCCTCCGCCGGCTCTCCGCGGCCGCGAGTCCGACGGTCGGCCGCGGATCCGGAGGCTCGAGCTCGGAGCGACGTCGGCGGCCGGCCCGGAGTCTGGGCCGGAGACTGGGCCGGAGTCTCGCGATCGCGATTGCAATTGCAATTGCAATTCAATGATTGCAATCGGAGTCGCGAACGGACGTCTTCAACAACCGTTGAACAACGGAGCCCATCGCTGCCCATGCCATGAATCGGCCCATGATGGCCACTGGCCCGGCCGGCGCCAGAGTTGCCAAAGTTGGCCTCGGAGTTGGAGGCTTGGAGCCAACTTGGACCGGGCGTCACCGACTCACCGGCGAGTCACCGCCGAGTCACCGGAGCCTCCGGAGTCCGGACGTCGACTCCGGACTCCGGAGGACCGGAGCCCAGCGGGTGAAACAGTCTTACAACGAAAATCAGCGCGTATTACTCCGTACCCCTATTTGAGGTACGATTTGATTGGTCGCCTGAATGGGTCGTCGAGTTTGGATATTTCTCTAAAAAGGTTAAAAAGAGGCGTAAAAAGTGCACGAAATTTGGAGACAGGTGGTGAAAATATATATTCGAAAATCTAGGGGGCCGGCCCGGCCAGCAAGCCGACGGGGAGGCCGGTCCCCGGCTCGGCTAGCTCTGCCCAACCGGCGCGAACACGGCGCTTCGTAGAGTCACGCGAACCGGCGCGCATCGCCCGCAAGGGGGTACCCCAGCGGAATCGCCTTCTCTGCTCCCTCCCCTACGCGCCTGAAGCTTGGCGCTTTCGAAGCTTGGTTGCGCCTGTAAGCTGCAGTCTCGGTCGCGGCCCACAGATCGGCGCCGTTGTCCCGCTCTGCGAAGCACCACCCACAGGTCGGCTTGACCATTCTTGCCGCCCTGGGCTCCAGCGCCGCCCAGCTGCCTCCGCGTGAAGCCTACGCATCCTTTGGTGCGCACTCTGTCGTTTGAAGGCCTCTGCGCTCGCCTCGACGGTCGCCGTCGCGCAGTTCCATGGAAACCAGCATCTGATGGTCCGCCCGCAGCAGCGCCGCCGGTCGCCCCGCCCCGCGCCACTGCGCAGCGCCGACCCATCAGCTGATGGTGCGCAGACACAGCGTGCCTGCGCTCTCCCCCAAGGCCGACTGGCTCAAGCCGGCTCAAGCCCTGGAGGGGGAGGGGGGAGGGCGTCGGAGGGGGGTGCCGGACGCAGCTGCGCGCCTGCAGCGCATTCGAATCGAAGCTGATAAGAAGCTTAAGCTATAAGCCTGCGACGGCAACGTGCATTAACAGACGCGCGCGCGCACACGTGCGTATAAGTACGTATACCGGTACCGGTACCCCTCGCGCGCGCGGCCGCGGCCCGTCCGCGTGCCGCGGCGCGGCACGGCCGCGCGCGGCCGGCCGCGGCCGCGCGTTCTCGTTATAATTACAATTGCGCAAAAGATGATAAGAGTATATGTACATGCGTTTCTTTGTGAATTCGAAGCTAAATATAAGCATTTCGCTGCGGTGCGAATGGCTTTCGAAACGGTACCCCCCCTCAGGCTTGCCGCAAGCCCGGCCAAGGGCTTGACCCCGCCGGGAGCCCAAGCCCTTGGGCCGGCCGGTCGACCGGCTTGGCTTGGCTTGACCGCGAGATCCCGGGGCTTGGCTTGGCTTAAGCCGACTTTTTGGCCGGCAAGCCGCACCCCTACTCCGGGAGGTCGGACTTGCAAGTTGCAAGTTGCAATTGCAAGTTTGCAACTCCGTTAAAACCTCTGAAACGAACTCGTTCAGATTTACAATGCATATGAATCTCGAAGATTTTTTGGCAAAAGCCCAACCGGGCAATGTTCGTATTAAGATCAACAACAGCCGCCCCGTCGCAGCCATCGACTGGGGGGGCACCTAGGCTAGCGCAAATGCTCTGCGGCATAGAAGGAAGACGTCCTGCTATCTTATCCTAGCTGTGAGCTATCTATCTGCAGCTTTAGGAGGGCCTGATGCGTTGGTGTCCTTGGCCCTGTGGAAAAAAGGGGGGGAGGGGGGAGGCGAGGCGCACGGGGTGCTGGGGGTCGGCGGGGGCGAGGCGTAGGGAGGGGGACACGGAGTACGCGGAGCGCTGGGCAGGGAGTGGGGTACACGGAGCGCTGGAGGGTGGCGGGGTGAGGCGCTGGGGTCGGGGAGCTGGGGGCGGGCGGGGGCGGGGCGGGCGGGGAGGGTGACGGGCCGGGAGCGGGGCGGGGCGCTGAGGGTCGGGGCAGGGCGCTGGAGCCGGAGGGCGGGGGCGGGGCGCTGGGGGCGGCGGGGGCGGGGCGCTGGGGGGCCGGAGGGCGGGGGCGGACGCTGGAGCCGGAGGGGGGGGGGCGGGGCGCTGGAGCCGGAGGGCGGGGGCGGGGCGCTGGAGCCGGAGGGCGGGGGCGGGCGCTGGGGGGCCGGAGGGCGGGGACGGGGCGCTGGAGCCGGAGGGGGGGGGGCGGGGCGCTGGAGCCGGAGGGCGGGGCGGGGCGCTGGAGCCGGAGGGCGGGGGCGGAGCACTGGAGCCGGAGGGTGGGGGCGGGGCGCTGGAGCCGGGGGGCGGGGGCGGGCGCTGGAGCCGGGGGCGGGGCGGGGCGCTGGAGCCGGAGGGCGGGGGCGGGGCGCTGGGGGGCCGGAGGGCGGGGACGGGGCGCTGGAGCCGGAGGGGGGGGGCGGGGCGCTGGAGCCGGAGGGCGGGGCGGGGCGCTGGAGCCGGAGGGCGGGGGCGGAGCACTGGAGCCGGAGGGTGGGGCGGGGCGCTGGAGCCGGGGGGGCGGGGGCGGGGCGCTGGAGCCGGGGGGCGGGGCGGGGCGCTGGAGCCGGGGGGGGGGCGGGGCGCTGGAGCCGGAGGGCGGGGCGGGGCGCTGGAGCCGGAGGGTGGGGCGGGGCGCTGGAGCCGGAGGGCGGGGGCGGGGCGCTGGAGCCGGGGGCGGGGCGGGGCGCTGGAGCCGGAGGGCGGGGCGGGGCGCTGGAGCCGGAGGGCGGGGCGGGGCGCTGGAGCCGGGGGCGGGGGCGGGGCGCTGGAGCCGGAGGGCGGGGGCGGGCGCTGGAGCCGGGGGGCGGGGGCGGGGCGCTGGCACCGGCGGCAGGGGCCGGTTTGGAGGCCGGGTCTGGGCGAGCCTCGTCTGGCCCCGGGGGGGGGGGGGGGGGGGGGGGACCGAGCGTACACGTCTCTGTACCGGCCTCGGGGAGGAGGAGTCCGGGTGGGCGCCCTTTGGGCCCAGGCCGGGGGAGAGGGGGCGGGGGCGTGGGCCCGCGGGGCCTGGGCTCTGGGCGGGGGAGGGACCGGCGCGGGGCGCTAGGGAGTTGGGCGTGGGCGCACCCCGCCGTAGTTGTACATCGGACGGCGCCGACGGCCCCGTCGCGCGGCGAGCTCGAGGCGGAGGAGAGAGGTCAAGATGCAGGTCGAGATCTGCAGGCGTGCGAGCACGTTCTGTAAGGATGGGGCGGCGCGCGCGGCGCCTGCAGCATGACGGCGGCATTCGAGGGACAGTACTAGTGGCGGCGGCGCGCGACGTCGACGGCGGGTGCGTCATCTTAGAGAGCTGGCGGTCATCGGGCATCGGCTATGCGGCGGGCGGCGTGTGGGTGGCCGGGCGGCGATGGCGGGAGCTCGGGCGAAGTCGAGGTGGTCGCTCGCACGCTTTAGGACTGCGACGCTATGCGGAAGATCTAGGGTGGCAGCGCGCTATCCGTATGTCCCGCGCGGGGCGCGGGCAAGGTCCTTGATATTCAAAAAGCGTCGGCGTCATGGCGAGGTCGGCGGGGCTCCACGTCGCTCCGGGGGCGGGCTGTCGGCTTCGGCAGTGATGCTGGACGGTAAGGTGCCCGCGTCGGCTGTCGGCTCGCGCTCGGCTGGGCTGGCTGGCGTTGTCGGTCTACGGGGGTCGGGTGGAGCTGGCGCGCGACTTTCCGAGCAGCTTGACACGCGGCGTTATCAGGCACCCACGGGTGGGAAGCCTGGCCCGCCGCGCTGCCGTAATCGTCGCGCTACCGCAAATTTTCCGTACCCCCCTCCCTTCCATGAATCTCGAAGATATGATTGATTCTGTCAGCAAAATTCCGAATTCGAAGCGGCGCACTTTACAGTACCCCAACGGCTCTTTGGTAATTTTTAATGGCGTTCCGGGGACCGGGATCCGAATTCCGCCCTCTGTTCAAATTTGAAGTAAATCGCATTATAAAGTGAACAAGGCACTTCAACATCGATATCATTCACATGCACTGTCAAGTCATGAATCTCATGATCATGATCAGTGTCGACTGCGACAGTGTCAAGTAAACTCGACGTCACTGTCAACATACTGCAAGCTCATGATCAAGTCTGCGACTGCGACGACAAGCTAGCTCGAATTAATTCAAGTTGCGCTGTTTACGAATCACGAGCACGTGCATCTGTACGAGCTCGAGAATCGTGTGATGAGGCTCGGAGTGTACATGTACGGCGCACTGTGCGTCGAAATGGGGTGTATACCCCGTCGGAAGCTTAAGGGCGCGTCACGTAGAACATTGATACATGTGCCGTCACACTGCGCATGCCGTGGTGTATATATATCAATGCGATCGCGACGTCCACTTTTGCAAAAAAAAATGGGGTGTATACCCCACCACTCTCAAGTTTTACTCGGCCAGCTAGCAGGGCCCAAGTAAAGTACCGTACCACCATAGCTTCGCTATACGATTGCCTGCGAAGTTTGACCAGGACGGTCGAAACAAAATACAGTCTACTGACAAATATCGCTCAGACTAGCTCAAGAAGTAACGGGAATACATGTACACGAATGAACAGCTCACCGCGGCAAGGCATACACTTTTCAAGGGCCTCACTACACTCTCTGTAATTATAACTCAGTGAAAGAAGAAAGTCCAGATTATCTTCAGCACGTACACAAATGAAAGGACACGGTCATACACACACTAACTATAATATTCTAATCTAGAGCTATATATAGCTAGACCAGCATGGGTATGAAGTTTGCGGTCCAGGTGGGGTCCTCGGGCCCCGAGAGGAGCCGCTCGAGGGGCCGCAGGCGCATCCCCGTCTCCTCCGCGATGCGCGTGGCCCGGTTGATGGCCGCCGCCGAGGCGGCCGGGTCCGCCCTGCGCGCGCGCGCGCGGATTAAGCTAGATCAAATTTGATTTGAAGCGGATTCGCTCAAGCATCTCAGCGCTAGCGGACCTGCGCTCGACGGCGGCGAGGCGGACGCACGCCATAGCCTGCACAGGCGCAGGCGCGATCAACTTAATTTCAGGCGCCGAGCCGGAGACGCGGGGTCCCGTAACAAATGCAAATAGAAATGTCACTCGCCTCGTAGGGGCGCAGGCCGCTCCGGGCGAAGGCGTCCCTGGAGGCCTGCAGGTGCCGCCGGCGGCGCTCGGGGCCGAGGCCGGGCCGCCCCGCCCGCGCCAGCTCCAGCAACGGCTCCGCCACCCGCTCGCTCTTGCGCATCGCCTTCAGCGCGCCCTCCACCTGATTGAAGCGTTAGAGTTGCTTTCTATAAGAGATTCAAGAAGCTATGTAGCTAAGTTGATGTTTGAACGTCTCACCCGGTCGACCAGGGCGGAGGCCTCCCGCGCCTCGCGCCTCGCGGCCTCGCGGGAGGACGCAGCCGGCGCCGCCGCCGGCCCCGCCGCGCCCTTGGGCGGCCCCGCCTCCGCCGCGGCGTACTCGCTCGCCGCGACGGCCGCCGAGCCCCGCCCGCAGCCGCAGAAGCTTAAGCCAAAGCTTGAGCCGCGGGGCGGGCCGCCCAGGCCCGAGGAGGAGAGGGCGGCGTGGGCCTCCGCCTCGCGCCAGGCCGCGTACTCCAGCACCACCGCGAGCGCCGCTGGCGAGAGAGGGAAAGTGAGCGGGACAGGCGGTGTCGTCCAGACAAAACGGTAGAAGCTGGAGCTCTTAGTTGTTCTTTTTAACTATCCCTGCCTTCTCTATTCTTCTTCTTAATGCGATTGCGGAGCGGGCGCACGGAAGGAGATCCAGATGGGGGAGCCCTGGGTGATGGCCAGCGCGAGGACGCCGGCCGCCGAAGACGCCATCGCCCCCGCCCGCCCCGTCCCCCGCCACTCCAGAAGGCTCTGCGCGCGGCGCCGGCCCGTGTTTAGTTGGGCGCTTGTGAAATTGTTATTCCACGCGCAAGCTTCAGCCAAGCCAAGCTTCAGCCAAGAGAATCAGCCGCCAAAGGAGCTAGAAGCTAGCTATAGCTTTCCAGAATGCGCTCTAGGATTCGCTTAAAGCTTCTCTGGAGGATCGGGGGGGGGGGGGGGTACCTCGGCGAGGGCGCGGGCGACGCCGATCCACTGCCAGCCGTGCTCCTGCTCCTCCTCCTGGGGGGCGGGAAGGGGTCTCAGCGGGAGGGGCCCAGCGGAGCTCACGCTAAGAGGGCTGGTGAAGAGAATCTAAGCTCTAGAGAGCGGGGCCCTTAGCTCAGCGGGAGGAGCCCAGCAAAGCTCACGCTGAGAGAAGGAGTGAGAGAGCCTAAGCGGGGCCTAAGCGAGCCGGGGTGGGGTCCCGGGGGTTGCGGGGGCCCGGGGGCGGGGCGGGGCGCGGTCGGGGCGGGGGCGGGCGGACGATCTCGAAGAGGTCGGAGAGCTGCTCGGCCGCCTCGTCGTCGTCCTGCGCGGGCGGGCGGGCGCGAGGGAGGCGGCCGGCGTGAGCTGAGAAGGGTGTGGGGTGTGGGCGAGGGGAAGGAAGGGGGGTACCTTCATGGTGAGGCCGAAGGTGGCGAGCGAGGCGCAGACGGCCGCGTACGCGTTGATTCCCACCCGCCTGACGGGGCCCCAGGGTGAGAACGGAGACGCGGGAGAGCCCTCAAGCTTTAGTGTGGCGGAGAAGCCTAAGATCTGAGCGGAGGCGGGGCGGGGGCGGGGCGGGGCGGGGGGGGGGTGGGGGCACCCGAAGTGGCCGACGAGCTCGAAGGCGACGCGCTTCATCTCCGCGAGCTCCCCCTGCGCGGAGGCGTGAGAAGGGAGGGGGGGGGGGGGGAGCGGGGGGAGAGAGGGAGGAGAGGGGTATATCTAGAAGGGCGCCGCCGGGCGGCGCCGGGGCTAGGAAAGAAGGGGGGAGGGGAGGGGGGGGGTTTGGGCCGCACGGTGAGGAGGAGGGAGCAGAGGTACGTCACCGCGTAGTCCGTCTGGAAGGGGCCTGCGCGAACGAAGGCGCGTCGGGAACGCGGCAGAAGAGGAACACAGCCTTCGGCTCTTGTGCCCTTGCCGCCGAGCTCGAGGCCGCTAGGCTGGCTCCCCCACTAGGCTAAATATATCTCCCGCCCCCCAACCTTCGCCTCCGCGCGCGCTATAAATAGCGCTCGCGCACCGTAGTAGCCGCCGAGCTCGAGGGTGCGGCGGAAGAGGGACGTCGCCTCCACGAAGCTGCCCGGAAGCAGCGCTGCAGGCCCGCCTGCCCCAGCACCCCCGCCCGCGCCTGCGGAGGCGCGAAGTCGGCGGGGCGGGGCGGGGCGGGAGGGGAAGGGCGGAGGGGCGGAGGGGCGGAGGGGAGGGCCGGGGAAGGAGTCGACGAGCTCGGCGAGGGCCTTTAAGAAGCTCAATGAAGAAATCAAGTAATAAAAGAAGTAACAAGCTAAGGAGACTAAGTCTGGTCGGGAGGGAGGGAGGGAGGGAGGGAGGGGGCCGCACGTCGGGGGCGTCGACGAGCTCGGCGAGGGCCTCGGCCCGCTCCAGCACCCGCCGGCTCTCCCCCGCCCGCCCCATCACTGCCGGGGCCGAGGCGCCGAGGCGCGTCAGCGGCGGGCCGCCTTTCTATCTTTGGGATGGGGCGGAGCGGGGCGGGGCGGGCGGGGCGGACGGAGGAGGACGGTAGAGAAGGTGGCGCTGATCCGCGCCAGGTTCACCGCCGCGATCTGCCCGACCGGACAAACGGATCTGCTCGACGGGGGGGGGGGGGGGGGGGGGGGGGGGCCGGGGGCGCCCTGGGGTACGGCACGCACCTCCCAGGGCAGGTCCTGCAGCATGTCCAGCGCCCGCACCACCTGCGAACGAAGCCTTGAAGTGAGCGAGCGGGCCGCCGCGGGCGCTGAAGCCGGGGCATCATAGGATGAGAGTAATAGCTAATCGGCTCAGATTAGCTTCTTATCGGCGTAGATTAGCTTCTCAGCGTAAAGTCAGCGAGCCGAGCGGTCTGTTAGGGATCGTGCGGACGGGCGGGCGGGCGGGCGGGCTCGCCTTGGCGCCGAAGAGGGCCCTCAGGCCCCGCCCCAGCTTGGCCTGGAGCATCCCCACCAGAATCAGGCAGTTCGCCGCCGCCGATCGGATCTGATGGGGGCGGGGGTACAGAGGAGGTGAATAATAGAGGTGAGGAGGGGTCGAGCGAGCGGCGGGCGCTCGCCTGGGAGCGGCGGGCCTCCTCGGGGCTGGCGGCCCGGCGGGAGGTGACGGCCGTGAGGGGCTCGCTGGCGTATCGCTTCAGGATCCGCCGCATCTGCTTCAGGATGCCTAGAAAAGAGGAAGACGTCAGAGAAGGACGTCACGGGTGGAGGAGGGAAGAAGAGGGGGGGACCGATGGCGGTGCCGACGGAGAGCTTCGAGGGGGGTATTGCCTCTCCCGCGCAGTCCAGCGCGAAAAGCTGCGGCGAAAAAGAAGTGGGCACAGAACCGCCGCGGCGAACGAGGGCGAAAACGGAAACGGGGGGTTACCGCGAGCTCCTGGGCGAACTCGAGCCGCCCAGGATGAACCTGGCTCATGTTAGTCAGCGACGGCGCGACCCGCGGTTCGAGTGGGGGTACAGGAGTTCTAGAGATCGAGCTCACTCGGCGAAGGCCCAGTTCCTAAGGCTCTCGACGAGCATGAGGCGCCAGCGGTGGGCTTCGTCGTCGTCGTGCCCGGGCCCCGGCCGGCCCTGCCGCGGGGCCAGGGGGCTCGCGTCGGGGAGCCAGCGCGAGGCCGCGAGCTCCGCCTCCAGCCTGTCCCCGGAGGTAAGCGGGCTTTCGCCAAGAGTCGCAGAGGGCGCGCTTCTAAGCAGGCGGCGGGGAAGCTCGAGATGAGAGCCCGCGTCTAAGCTCCAGTTTCTCGAAGGCGCGAGGGGGGAGGGGCGGGGCGGGCCTCGGGGGCAGGCGGGCGGGGAGGGCGGCGAGGTCGAGCCCCACGATGGTGATGACCATCTCCGCGAAGAAGCGCCGCGCCTGCGGGCAAAGCGAGGCCTCTCAGCAGGGCAGAAGCGCCTGAAGCAAGGCGAGGCAGGGCGCCTCAGGAGCTTCTCGTGCGTCATATCTTAAGGAAAGATAGAGATCTTAAGGAAAGACAGAGATCTTAAGGATCTGCCCCCATCTTAAGGATCTGCGCGGGGCGTCTCAGGAGCTTCTCGAGTCTATCTTGCCGAGTCGAGGCATTTGAGATCTAAAGGATCAGGGCGCCGCTCCGCCCCCGTTCGCCGTCGAACGCTCGCGATCAAGGCTCGGCGGGGCGCATGCATGCGGCGGGGCACCCATATTGGTCTTATAAGAGGTATTAGAGTTACAAGAAATCTGGACCTAAGCTCCTAAGCTCCTATGGATCTGGTATTGTCATTAGGGGCGGACCTCGGGCATGGCGCCGCGGAAGGAATTAGAGGTATTAGAGATCTGGACCTAAGGATATCAAAGATTATTAGGGGCGGACCTCGGGCATGGCGCCGCGGGAGACGGCGGCGGCGGCGGCGGCCTCCATGTGCGGCAGCGCCCGCTCCGCCTCCTCCGCCTGCCGCCAGTGCAGCCTGCGAGGAGGGCGAGGGGGGCGCCGGTCAGGCGGGGGCGAGGCGGGAGCGGGGAGGGGCGGGGGCGGGGGCGGGGCGGACGCGAGGTGCGTGGGGCCGGCGTCGGGCCCGGGGGCCTCCTCGAGGTAGCGCGCGTGCGCGGCGTGCACGTCGCGCCGCTGCGCCCGCGCCATCGACCCGTACAGCGCCTCCTGCGAGGACGACGAAGAAGCCTTTGAGAGAGGGGAAGCATTAAGAAGCATTTAGAGGGGAAGCCTTCAGAGGCAATTCGAGACGAAGCCGTCAGAGGAGGAGAAGAGGAGGAGGAGAGGAGAAGGGGGGCGGACGGACGGAAGCCGTCAGCGCCGCGGCGGGGCGGGGCGGGGCGCGGAGCACTAGAGCGCTGTCAAAACGCCGCAGAAGACTTTCGAGGAGAAGCCTTGAAGCCTACAGAAGCCTACTAGAGCGCCGCGGAAGGCTTTGATTTGACTTGCGAACTAGTGCTCGCCTGGACGAGGGCGCTAGAGGTCCTTTCGCTGACTTAAGGAGCGCTAGAGCCTTTGGAAGCCTTCATAATTAGAGGAGCAGCCTTCAGAGGAGAAGCCTTTAGAGGAGAAGCCTTGAGCGAACTCGCCTGGACGAGGGCGTAGAGGAGAAGCCTTTAGAAGCCATTAGAAGCCTCTAGAAGGCTTTGATTTTGAGACCTTTAGAGACTGATTTAGAGCGAGCTCGCCTGGACGAGGGCGCTAGAGGTCCTTTCGCTGACTTAAGGAGCGCCTTTAGAGAGGAGAACTTTGGAAGCCTTTCGCCTTCGGAAGCCTTTAGAGAGGAGAACTTTGGAAGCCTTGAGCGGACTCGCCTGGACGAGGGCGTGGTGCCAGCAGAAGCGGGCGGAGGGGGGCGGCCACGCCGCCTCCTCGAACGCCACGAAGGCCTCCCCGCCCGCCCTGCCCCCCGCCTTCTCCTGCACCCGGCCCCGCCCGTTGGACTCGAGCTCGACCGCCTCGCGGCGCGGCGGCGCACGCGGATGAGGCCGGCGGTGTAGAGTTCCCTTAGCGCGGAGGCGACGGCGGCGTCGCCCATCCCCGACGGGTCGGCCGCCGCCACCGCAGCAGGCGTGAACTCAGCTCCGATCACCTGAGGCCGGTGGGAGGGGGCGGGGTGGAGTTAGCGTCGCTCGCTGCAGTGCAGAGCGAGCAAGGTTGTCAGCCAGCCGGGCGCACCGAGGCGAGGCGGGCGGCGGCCTGCGCGGAGGGCGAGAGGCGGTCCACTCTCGAGAGCACGATCTGGCCGACCTGCGCTCGAATCCGCGCGGGTCGGTTTTGAAGCGGAAAAAGGTCCGCGTGTATCCCCCCGCACCGTGTCGGGGATCCCGCCGGGTGTCTGCTGCGACGGGGTCCCAGCGTGCAGGCAGAGCTGCGGGGGTACGTCGATTGCCGGCAGAAAAAGGGGGGCGGGGTACGGGTCGCTCACCTCGACGAGGTAGAGGGGTACGCCCCCGGACTTGTCGAGGACCGCCTCCACCGCTTGCTGCGGGTTCGGGTTCGAATCCGCGAGAAGAAGTTTTGTTTGTGCGCCGGTACAAGCCGCGCTGGCGCCGCACCGGCGCCCAGGAGGTGCCCTGCCTGGACGAGAGGGACTCCAGTAGGGCCCGGGACGACTCCCGCGAAAGAGGTCCCTGCCGGATTCGAACCTGAGTCCTCCGCGAACGGAGCCGGGGGGGAAGAAGCGGTCCGGGGTACCAGCGCGATGTGGAGGGGCCGCCAGGTCTGCTGCTGCTGGTGCTGGTGGCGCCCCGGTGTGGGCGGCTCGGTGCCGGCGGCGGATGCCGCGGCGACCGCGGCGGCGGCGGCGGACGCAAGGGATGCCTGTGACGCCGAGAGGAGCCTTGAGGGCCGCGGCGAGCCGTACGCGTCCGCCTGCCCCGCGCCATGCGGCGACGCGCCCGGCTGCGCCTGCACCTGCACCGGCGCCTGCGCCTGCGCCTGCGCCTGCGACTGGGTGTGGTAGATTGCTGAGGCCCTCCGGTGGCCCATCCCGTACCCCGACCTGCGACGCGAGCCAGCCGGTCAGTTGCAATCGATCAAGTCGTCGCGATCTTGGGCGGGGCGCAGAGAGCACAGGCGGCGCCGCGGCGGGGCCCGCCGATGAGGCCGAAGCCTCGACTTCTTTAAGCTTTTAGCTTCTAATCTCTCGGTCGGAGCTAAGAGTTCAGAACAAAAAGCTTGCTAGAGCTTCGGTCTAATCTCTCAGGCGCTCCAATCTCTAAATCGGGGGGCGGGGCGGGGCGCACAAGCGGCGGGGCCCGCCGATGAGGGCGACGAAGTCGCGCGGGGGCGACTGCAGCGGCCGCGTCGTGATGAAGATCTGGACCCGGGGCCCCGCCGTGAGCGGGGGCGGGGGCGAGGGCGGGAAGGGGCCGGGCGGGGGTCTAGCTTTCCGTTCCTCAGCTAAGAAAGCTGAGAAACGCTAGCCATCCAGCCAGCCAGCCAGCCAGGGCGGGCGCACGAGGATGCCGGGGCAAGCCTCGCGGACGTGCCGGAGGACGTAGAAGCTCGCCGAGTCGCACCAGTGCGCGTCCTGCGGGCCCCAGCTCGCCTCAGCGCCCCTCGACGGCCAGACCCCGATGGAAGGAAGCCTGAAGCTGAGCTGCGATCTAGTCCGGGGTCGGGGAGGCGGGTTCCGGATTCGAATTCGTAGGGCCTTATCCGATCCCCTGGAAACCACCGCGGAGCAGTGCGATGCGCTCTAGAAACCATCGCGAAGCTGAGCCGTGCGGGCGAGGCGGGGGGCGGGCCTCGAGGAACAGAGCGACGGGCTTGCGGCGGCCGCCGTGCTAAAGCTTCTAATGTCTCGATCATCGCTAAGCTTCTTAGAGCCTCTTAGAGCTAACGATCTTAAAGCTTAAACTCTCGGGACGGGGCGGGGCGGGGCCACGGGCCTCAGAGCTAAGCTTCTTAGAGCTTCTTAAAGCTGTAGATCTTAAAGCTTCTTAAAGCTTAAGGGGGGGCGGGCCTCGAGGAAGAGGGCCACGGGCCGGCGGCGCCCGCCGTGCCGCGCCGCCTCCTCCGCCTCCACCGCCACGATGAACCTGAGGCGGGGCCGGGCCGGGGTCGGCGGGCGCGGAGGCGGAGACGGAGGCGCGGGGGCGGGCGAGGTCAGAGGGCGGTTCGGTCCAGTGCAGGCCTAGGACTAGGCCTAGCACAGAGGCCAGGATCGCCGGCTGGCGGCTAGCTATAGATCGCCGGGGCCGGGGGCACCGCTGGAGGATGTCGGAGATGGCGCCGAGGCTCCGCACGCCGATGATGTCAAGCGTGCTCTTCAGCGCCCGCCGCGACCTGCCGCGAAGGGAAGACTCAGCGGAGAACAAGTTAGAGAGGAACGGAGGCGGGGCGCGGGCGCACGCGCTGCGGTAGCTGCGGCCGGAGGCGCCGGCGGGCCCGCGGGCGGCGGCGGCGCCGCCGCCGCCGTCCGAGCCGAGGCCCAGGGCGGGGTACAGGAAGGCGGCGTCGTCGGGGGGGAGGAGGCCCCGCGCCACCAGCTCCGCCTGCGGGGAGGGGAGGGGTGGGGGAGGGAAAAGGGGAGGGGGGAGATTAAAGAGGTGAGAAAGTGAGGGGAGAAAGTGAGAGACGGGTGGAGGGGAGGTAGAGGACGGACCTGCGAGCCGCCGGCCGAGGCCAGGACGCCGCGCAGGATCCACAGCGGCGTCCCCTGCGCCCCCGCCCGTCAAGGTCGAGCTCATCGGACCCCGACTCGGCGATCTAGGAAAATGGCTGGCGGGGCCGCGTTTCTTGGGCCCCGGCCGGAGGCTTTGGAGGGCGGGCGGGGGAGGGGGCGGGGAGGAGGGGCGCAGACCTCCTCGATGGGGTCGGCTGCGCCGCGGAGGACGGCGGCGCCGCGGGCCGAGCAGGCGCGCAGCACGGCCCGCGCCAGCGCCGACTTCCCCACCCCAGCCTCCCCTGCGGCGCGCCGGGTCAGGTCGCTTCAGCGGGCGGGCGTGTTCGTGTTTTCGTTCGGTTCCGAGGTTGAAGGCTTTAGCTCAAGCGCCAGGAAGACGCTCAAGCTTCTTAGGAGCTCTAGCTTACAATTAACCTGGATCTAGATCATCGGATCTAAATCTAGCCCGCCTTCCTCGAAAGCGTCAAGAAAACGCTCAAGCTTTCTCTAAGAAGACTCTAAGAAAGCGGGGTTTGCACCCTCGACGACAAGAGAGAAGACGGAGCTCACATGCTTGCTTAGTATATACGTAAATAGAGCTCACTAGACGCTCGAGCTTCTTTATTTACTGTGGCATTCGGGTTTCGAGGGGGGGTCTGGGGCACCCTCGACGACGACGGTGGTGCCGCGGGCGCGGTCGCAGAGGTCGGCGACGGCCTCCATCGCCGCCCCCAGCTCCTCGTCCCGCCCCTGCCAGGGAGGGGAGAGGGCGGGGGGTCAGGAGGAGGCCAGAAGAGGGGCGAAAGCGGGAGGCAGGCTAGAAGAAACGAGGAGCTCCAAACGAGGAGCTAGATCGGGCGAGGCGAGGGGTGGAGAGGAGCGGGGTGAGCAGGAATCTCGGGGGAAGCCAGCGAGCGAGCGAGCGAACTAGCTATCGATATCTAGCTAGAAGCTGGAAGCGGGTGGAGGGGGCAGATGCGAACGAGGGTCTAGAAGGGGAAGACAAACGCGAAAGTTGCTGGCGCGAGGCCGGGCGGCTGGCTAGCTAGCTCTCTAGAAGCTGGAAATTTGACGGATTTCTCTCTGGCGCGCTGACCACGAGCGGGGCGCGGAGGGAGCGGCTGCGGAAGGAGGCCGTCCGCGAGTGCTGCGAGCCCTTTCGGGACCTGGGAGGAGGGACGAGCTTAGCGCAGCTTGGAGTAGGGAGAGCAAAGCTTAGATTGAGCTTAGTTGGATCGTAGCGGACCGGTTGGACGGGGAGTTGTTGGAGTGGGGGCCCAGCCCCAGCGACAGGAGGCGCGAGGAGAGGACTTTTGGGGTCCCCGGGGCCAGAGGCGAGCCCTCCGCCGAAGACGACGAGAAGGCGGGCGGCAGCGGCGCCGCCGCGGAGACCACGAGGGGTACAGGCACGGCCATGCTCGCCGGCGCTGGCGCCGGCGTCGCCGCGGCGGAGGTGAACGATCGTCTGAACTCGAACGACTGCGGCGCGCGTAAGGAGCACGGGGGTAGGGGTGAGTGGGGAGGGGAAGGGGGGTACATACGTGGGGCCGGGAGCTGGCGCTGTCCCCCGAGACGCTGCCCGCTGTACCCTCCTCGGGCGCCTTCCGCTGGGGGCGGAACACCTGCGAACACAACGATCGCGACGGGGGCTACAGAAATAATACGGCCCTGCGCGGGTTCGAACCCGGACTGGCTTGTCGAAGCCCTTGGCGTGTACGGCGGGCATCTCCTCGAACCGCACCGTCTGCAGCCAGGACAGGGTGAGCTCCGAGGAGGACGCAAGGGGGGGTACAGCTTCTCGCGCACGGCCGTGCGGCGCCCGTCCTGCACGGCGGCGACGACGCCAGCGTCCACGAGGACCCTCCGCGCCTCCGCGCCCTTGCCCGAATCCGCCTTCGCGGCGCCCATGAGGCGCGCCGCAAGGATCTGAGCGGGCCGGGTTCAGGCGTTTTTGGGGTATGTTTTGGGGTACAGGCGGACCACGCAGTCGCCAATGACGGCGTACTCCTTCCGGCAGGGCGCGCCGAGGATGCCGACGAACGCCCTACCCCCCGCGACCTGCCCCGCAGCTTAGAAGAGGGGGGGGAGAAACAAGACCGCTTGGGGGGGTACGGGTGCGCACGCCGCAGGCGAGGGGCGCGCCCTCCTCGGCGAAGCTCTCCTCGAGGGCGAGGGCCGCCTGGACGGCCCGGCTCGCGTCGTCCTCGTGCGAGAAGCCGCCGGGCAGGCCGAACCCGAGGAGCGCCGACGCCCCCTTGTCGTCCCTGCGAGCGAAGGCGTGAGAACGAAGGCGGGGGGGGGGGGGGGGGGGGGGTAACGTGCAGCCAGAGCTTGTTGACAGCGGCCCCGTACTGCTGCGCCGCGGCGTGGACCGACCTCGCCACCTGCGGGTACGCGGTTGGGAGTGAAAAGGACAGGGGGTACAGCTAGCTAACGAATATGTCGACCAGGGGGGTACGACGCACCTCGCCGAAGCGGTCGGCGTTGGCCGAGGAGGGGGTGCCGACATCGATGTCTGGAAAGGAGGCTGGGGGTACCGGCTTCAGTACATGCGCGGGGGGTACAGAGATGCACAGGGAAGGGGTAGCGGACCGAAGACTACGTAGACCGTGCGAATCTGGCGGAGGAGACCCGGCATCAGAGGGGACGGGTACCCGTCGAAGCGGTGGGGGGTACCTGGTTAGTCCAGAACGCGCTGTTGGTCAGAAGCAGGCCGGTCTCACGCCAATCGCCGCCGGCCGCAAACTCTGCGGGGTACGTGGGCAGAGCGGACGAAGAGGGGGTACGTGAATCCGAACCGGGGACGAGGGAGATGGCGGCGGGGGCGTACGGGGCGAGGGCGGCGGCGGCGGGGGTAGAGCCCGCGGGGATCGGCGCGCCGCAGCCGCAGAGGGGCCCGACCGAGGCGGGGGGGGAGGGCGAGAGGGGGGGCGAAGTGCCCCCGGGTAGGAGGAGGAAGCTGGACCCGTGGGGGCGGGAAGGGAAGGAGGGGGGTAGAAGGGCGTGGGCCTCGGGGGATGCCACAATCTGGTCCCCCGAGCTCGCTTTTTGCGCCTCGCACACTACCCCCCGATCAGACAAGGGGAGGGGTAACCTTCGGGGGTACGGCACCCTGGCGGATGACGTCACCCGAGAAGACGGCGTGCGCCGATCGCTCCCCCCCGGAGATAAGGTGCGTCTCGAGGAGCCCGGCGCCTGGGTACGCAAATGAGAGGGCGCGGGCCGGGGTACTGCGCGGGGTGCGGTACCGAGGCCGGTGTGGACGACGAGGGAGTACCCGGCGCGGGCGAAGCGGATGCCCTGGACGTCGAGGGCGGCGCGGGCGGCGAGGGCCACCGCCTCGGGGAGCGTGCGGCCCGCCGCGGGGACGAACGCCACCACAGCGTCTGCGGCGCGCAAAGCTAAGCGATCGCAAAGCTAAGCTAAGCTAAGCTAAGCTGAGACTGATGGCCGCGCACCGCCGGCGAAGAAGAGGACGGAGGCCTCCCGCGCGTGGAGGAAGCGGACGAGCAGGCTGAAGTACTCGTTCAGGGCAGAGGTGAGGTTCTCCGAGGCCGCCGCGCCGTCGCTGTTCGTGAAGGAGCGCGCGAAGGACGAGAAGCCGCGGACTGTCGGGCGGGCGGGCGGTCAGGCGTCAGTCGGCGGCACGCGCGGCGCGCTTCCTTCACTTCTAAACCTCTAGACCTGCGAGAGCGTGGCAGGGGCGCAGGCATGCACCGTCCAGGAACAGGGCGGCACCCTCGCACGAGGACGTGGAGTCCCGCCCCTTCCTCAGCTCGGCCAGCTGCTGCAGGCAGGCCGGCGAGGCGAGGTGGCGGAACGGGAGGTACTGCAGCGCATCGCGTAGCGGCTCGTTAGGCGCCGCCGCGCCCGTGCCGCCCGGCTCCAGCCGCGGAGCGGGGCCCATCGGTAACGGCTGCGCGTGCAAGCCCCGCTCGGCGCTATTCCGGGCCGCAAGCTACCGACTCGCCATCGACGCCTGCTGCTGCAGCTCTGCCGCGAGAAGAGCCGGCTTATCCGCCGAGCTGCAGTGGCACGCGTGAGCCTCGGAGGCGCGACTGGTGTTGCTCGCTGTGCCTTCAGAGCCTGAGGCGTGCCTTCATAACCTGCTGCATATGCATGCGCAGTGACGCCGCAGTCGTGCATTGCTTGCAGGCTCCGAGAGCCCGGCGGCCTGCAGGCTTGCACTGCGGCAGGCTGCTGCGCATGCTGCCGCACTACCGCAGCCCCTGAGCCTGATCTAGGCTAGGCCTACGGGAATCTAGCCCGCTTCTTGGCCAATCTAGCTCATTTCTTAGTCAATCTTGGCTACTACAGTAGGTCCGGCGCCGCCGGATCGCCGGCCGGCGGGCTGACGGTCCATGCGCCCGTGAATCGGGTCGCTGATCTGAGGCTGAAAATCGGATCATTGGATCGTCATCAGATCACCGGATCATCAGATCATCGATATCGGCCCGGCTGCTGGTGCCGCGCGACTAATTATAACATGTACAGCCGCTAGGCTACTAGGCAACCTAGCACTAACTGCTCGCCCTAAGTAACTGCTGTACATCACAGTACATGTGACTGCCGGGCAGTGCCGGCGCAGTCGATTTGAAGGCGTAGCTATATATCTATTTATATAGGCCTGTAGGGGTACTCAGTGACTTCCGCGCATCTAGATCTTGAACAGCTGCAGGTGACAGTGACCACTGAATCAGGCACTGATCATGACCAGCTCGCGCCGCGGCAAACTAGGAAGCCTGAGCTGGCGTGCATGTCTCTATAGATCTCGCGAAGCAGCGCGCACCAGCACCGAGCTTGAGAGGACCTTCGGGCAGTCTGGATCGCGTCCGCGCGCATCGATCCAACGCGTTCGACGGTCGTCAGTCTGCTGTATACGTATGCGCGCTGCCTGCAGCTGCAGCTGCAGCTGCCAGTATCGATATATCGATCGCGATTCGGTGCCGCCAGATCCGAATTCGAGGCTTGCAAGCGCGGCGCCAGCAGCTGCAGCAGCGCAGCAGCAGCAGCCGAGGCATCGGAAGCGCGCTCGGATCCGGAGGCGCTGCTGATCGTGCAAAGCGTGCCCAGCCGCTGAGCAGCTCGAGGCTCAGCAGCGGTACAGGTTCGCAATTCATATATAGCTCTTCGATAACTCCCGGGTCGGGCGCGGCCGGCATGGGGCTGCAGCTGGCATACTCACTTGCGATTGCAATCGCTGCCGACGCCGCAGCCGCAGATCGTGATCGTGATCGCGATCAGCTGCAGGCACCTTCGGATTCGAATTCAGCACCAGCTGCAGCCGCACTACAAGCGGCAGCTTCCTGCAGCTGTGAGCGTGCCATCCGCATCTTTTTCTCCTCCACCTTTCGTGCGTATACGTATACGCCCCCTCGCTGCTTAAAGCCCCCGCCCCCCCCCCCACACCCCCGCCCCCTCACCCCACCCCCCCCCCCCCCCCTCGCCCCCCAGCCCGCGACCCCGGCCCTCGCCCCCTGCTCGGCACGCCTCCTCCCTCTCCCCTGGCCCACCTCCCCCTTTCTCCTTGTACAGGACGCGCTCTCGGTCTGGCCATGGGAGAGGGCTCCGGGGGCGCCCCACCCGGACATATGCATGGCGGAGACGCTGCACGCGATGGGCGCCCTCGCCGCCGCGCGGGGAGACCCGCAGCAGGCCCGCGCCCACCTCGAGGTGCGCGGCGGGCGCTGGCTGAGGCCTCGGCTCGCCCTGCCCGAGGCTTAGCCGAGGCCTAGGCCTTGGCCAAGGCCTAGGGCGCGCATAATTGCCCGAGGCCGTTTGTCGTGCATATCACTTAGCCTAGCAGCTATAGGACGAGAGCAAGTCTCGCCGAGGTCTTGCCGAGGCCGAGACGGCTATATAGCTAATCCCATCGTTCTGCAGAGGGCGCTGGCGATCAGGCGGGGCCGGCTCGCGGAGGGGCACCCCAAGACGCGCCGCAGCTCCGGCGCCCTCGCCGCCCTCGGCCCGGCGCCGGCGCTGGAACTCGCGGTCCATCCCCATGCCCATGGCCAGCTCAAGCCCGCGGCGTCGGATCCTGCTTTGGAGCACTCCTGAGCCAGGAGCGGAGCTCTTGAATTCGAAAGTGGAAGTCGAATTAATTTATAAAATATGTGCAAACCCTTATCTTATTACTCTTTGCGAGTGTTGCAGCGTAACCAGTGTGTTGATAGCAAGCCTGAAGCTGTGCTCGATTATAAAGAGTGGATCCGGAGTGCCGTGTGCACGTGCATGCGGCTGCCCCCTTGGGCAGCCCGGGCCGGGGCCCCCGCAGCGCTGTGTATGCCCTTATACATCACGATTTAGTTTGGATTCTGCCTTCGAATATTCGAATTTAGGCACGGCGCACTTCTAATCAGTGTGAGGCACATCAAACTCGATGTGAGGCACATCAAACTCGATTTAAACCTAAGCGAAAAAACGCTGAATGATTTCGCGCCGACATATATTTTTTAAAAGCTTGCCGCAGTCTACAGGCCCCTCGGCCTCACTTGTAGACGACGAGGTAGGTGGGGAGCGAGGCGTCGTCGGTGCGGGTCACCACCATGTGCCCGTTCACGGTCACGCCGCCCGCCGGCGCCCCCAGCGGCCCCACTGCCACCTGGCGAACGCTACTTTAAACCGAAAGAAAAACATGAAGAGAGATCTAGATCTAGAGGAGATCGATGAAAACGAATTTGCCACAGTGTGAAAAACTGTCACAGTGTCACAGTGTGACATTTTAAGCCTGAAACTGTCAAGCCTGAAACTGTCACAGTGTGCTTGATAATCAATAGTGCCATGTGCATGCAGCTGCCCCCCCCCCCCCCCCCCCCCGGCCGGGGCCCCCGCAGCGCTGTGTACGCCCTTCATCACGATTTAGTTTGGATTCTGCATTCGAAAATTCGAATTCAAGCACGGCGCACTTCTAATCAGTGTGGGGCACATCGAAATCGAATTGAATTCGAAGCTGAGCAACCAAAGCGCTGAACGATTTCGGGCCAACGAAGCCTTTCGCATCCCACAGGCCCCTAGGCCTCACTTGTAGACGACGAGGTAGGTGGGGAGCGAGGCGTCGTCGGTGCGCGTCACCACCATATGCCCGTTCACGGTCACGCCGCCCGCCCCCAGCGGTCCCACGGCCACCTGCCGAACGCGGCATTTAGCGGAAAGAAGAACATGAAGAGATAGATCTCAGTTTAGACTCTGCCCTGTCGGGCAAGATTTGCTTGCACTGGGTGTCCTATAGAAAGACATGAGATTTTAATCAGGTGTCCTATAGATTTAAAGCTAACTTAGTAAAAGAGAACGTGCCTTGGCGAGGAAAATGTACTTTACGGCGCCGTGGGTCGTCCAGTTTGCCGAGGAGACGTAGTAGCCATCCGAGTAGTTGGCGGTCGATGTAAAGTACGTGCCAGGCCCGTGCTGCAGGCCACCCGAGCTTGCTCGGGACACCAGGAATCCTTGGCGGAGGATGCTACAGACGTTGCAGCCGGAAGACGAGCACGGCGCTAGGCTGCCGCGGTCGCCGATGCTGCACGCCATCGACCTCGCGCCGTGCCAGCGCCGCCGCTCGTTGCCCACCTGCGCCAAGCGCTGCGCGTACCTGCGAAACTCGCTAAAGCTACATGCAAAATTTGCGGCGATATCGACATACATAATGGCATACCGCGCGGCTATGGCTGGCGCGCATTTGATTCGAATAACCGCCAGGACGGTTTTACTCGGCAAAGATTTTCGGAACTGAGGAAAGAGCGCGCGACGCAGCTTTTAGTGCGAGCAGAACCCAACCATGGCCAGTGAATATCGCAAGGTGAGCGCAATGCGAAAGCACCTGCTGCGAGACAGAAGCGTGCGAGGGATGCGTGGGGGGCAGCAGCGTGAGGACAGCGCCAGTCGAGTCCTTGTGCTGTGGGCTTCCCTCCACTGCCTTTTGCCCTGCGCCAAAAATTGAGATCACAATCAGGCGAGCACCGCACATTTACATAGACCATATCCAGGAGCACCGCAGCGCAGCGAACAGTAGTCGAACACCCGGCGGCTTGCGGTGTCCGTCGCGCAAGCGGCGCCGCAACCCGGTCGCGCGCAGAGAAGCCTCGCACCTGCGCGGAGGCTCGTCACGGCGTGCTCGTTGCTGAAGGCCCCGCGTAGCGCCGGCATCTTTTCATGAACGAACCGGTCAACCCGAGCGCCAGCTGGCAGAACCGAGACCCGCAGTGCGCCTTCAAAGGCTGGGCGTCGCGGGTGCAGCCGGCTGCGGTGCAGCTCATTTTTGCGCTCTCCCCGCAGCCTCGAAATTTAAATCTCCGCTCTCCCAAAATTCAGGCTACTTGCTGACTGTAATTTATAACTGCCGTAATTTTTGCAACTTCGGTTTTCTTCGGCCGAAACTCGCGGTTGCTTCTCTCAACGTTCTTTCCCTCTCCATTTCCCCCTCGTTTTGTACTCTCCATCGCTCTGTTTCTGCGACTCTCGCCGAAGGGACGTTAAAAAAAAAACTTGACCTGATTTTTGCGCGGCTCCTCTTTTTTCTCTTCTTAAATTTAGCTCGGCCGAAACTTGCGGTTTCGAACAGCCGCAGCTCTCCGTCCCACAGTTCCGGCCCAATCACTCCGTTCGGGCCGTGCGCTTCCCGCCGCCCGATCGATATCGCGATGGAGAACTCGCAGGAGATCGCGATTGTTCGCCGCTTTCGGAAGGACTGGGCGAAGGGGCGCATCGACCAGCGTGTCGACATTCTCGGCGCCTATTCGCTTTCGGCCGGCCCGGGTCTTGTCGAGCGGTTCGAAACGTACGGCAAGCAGTTAGAGCAGAGCGGGGCCAGCCGCAACGAGGTGCGATCGCGAGCTCATGCCGCGCCAACCGCTGCGCATGCGTATGCTCAGTCGATCTCACGCGCCGCGCACGTGCACGCGCCTGCTGCGAGAGCTCCGCTGCTGCTTATAATTATTTATAACTTGCGCTGTTACGTATACGTACAGCACGAGCGACATTACGGGGGTACGGAAAATTTGCGGTAGCGCGACGATTACGGCGGCGCAGCGGGCCAGGTTTCCCACCCGTGGGTTCCTGATAACGCTGCGTGTCAAGCTGCTCGGAAAGTCGCGCGCCAGCTCCACCCGACCCCCGTAGCCAGAACGCGCTAGATAGACCAGCCGGGCGTGCACGGACAGCCGACACGAGCACATCATCACCAAGCGCGACCGCCGAAGTCGATAGCCCGCCCCCGGAGCGCCAGGCAGCCCCGCCAACCTCGCCGCGTCATCTTTTTTGAATTCCACGGACCCCCGGACCTCACCTGCGCCCTGCGCGGAGCGCAAAGCACTCGCCCTGCCTCTCCCGATAGAAGATAAGAGCTCTTAAGCAACTGAACTGCCGCCCAGTCCCCGCGCATTGCGCCCCGATGCGGACACTCACTCGCTGCCTGTCACACCGCAGACATGAGCCGATCATCCACGGACGACACACCGGATGTCGCCGCCATGCCCGGCGAACGACGTAGACCGTGCTTGCGCGACGCTCGCCGGCGCCCAGGCCCCGCGGGCCCACGCCCCCGCCCCCTTTCCCCCGGACTGGGCCCAAAGGGCGCCCGCCTGGGCTCCTCCCCCCCGAGGCCGGTACAGAAGCGTGTACGCTCGGACCCCTGCCCCCCGTCCGCAGTCCGAGCCAGACGAGGCCCGCCCGGACCCGGCCTTCAAGCCGGCCCCCGCCTCCCGCCCCAGCGCCCCGCCCTCGCCCTCCGGCTCCAGCGCCCGCCCCGCCCTTCGGCTCCAGCGCCCGCCCCGCCCCCCAGCTCCAGCTCCCCGCCCCCACCTCCGGCCCCAGCGCCCCGCCCTCGCCCTCCGGCTCCTGCGCCCCGCCCCCGCCCTCCCGCCCCAGCGCCCCGCCCTCGCCCTCCGGCTCCAGCTCCCCGCCCCCGCCCTTCGGCTCCAGCATCCCGCCCCGCCCTCCAGCTCTAGCGCCCCGCCCCGCCCTCCGGCTCCAGCTCCCGCCCCGCCCTCCCGCCCAGCGCCCGCCCCGCCTCCGGCTCCAGCGCCCCGCCCCGCCCTCCGCCCCAGCGCCCCGCCCCGCCCTCCGGCTCCAGCCCCCCGCCCCGCCCTTCGGCTCCAGCGCCCCGCCCCGCCCCCAGCTCCAGCTCCCCGCCCCCGCCCTCCGGCCCAGCGCCCCGCCCTCGCCCTCTGGCTCCTGCGCCCCGCCCCGCCCTCCCGCCCCAGCGCCCCGCCCCGCCCTTCGGCTCCAGCGCCCCGCCCCGCCCCCAGCTCCAGCTCCCCGCCCCCGCCTCCGGCTCTAGCGCCCCGCCCCGCCCTCCGGCTCCAGCTCCCGCCCCGCCCTCCCGCCCAGCGCCCCGCCCTGCCCTCCGGCTCCAGCGCCCCGCCCCGCCCTTCGGCTCCAGCGCCCGCCCCGCCCCCAGCTCCAGCTCCCCGCCCTCGCCCTCCGGCTCCAGCGCCCCGCCCCCGCCCTCCTGCTCCAGCGCTCCGCCCTGCCCTCCTGCTCCAGCACCCCGCCCCTGCCCTCCGGCTCCAGCGCCCGCCCCGCTCCCAGCCCGTCACCCTTCCTGCCCGCCCCCCCAGCTTCCCGATTCCAGCGCCTCACTCCCGCCATCCTCCAGCGCTCCGTGTACCCCACTCCCTGCCCTTCTCCCCCTCCCTACGCCTCGCCCCCTGCCGACCTCCCGCACCCCGTGCGCCTCGCCTTCCCCCTCCCCTCCTTTTCCACAGGACCAAGAACACCAACGCCTCAGGCCCTCCTAAAGCCGCAGATCGATAGCTCCCAGCTAGGATAAGATAGCAGGACGTCTTCCCTCTATGCCGCAGAGCCTCAGAGCTAGCCTAGGTGCCCCCCCATGTCGACGTTAACGACGGGGCGGCGGTTGTTGTCATTAATATGAACATTGCCCGGTTGGGCTTTTGCAAAAAAACGTACAGCACGAGCATGAATTCGAATCTCGCGGTCGTACCACAGATAACTGCATGGCACGGGACTGGATTCTCTGGAGCTCTCGAATGTGCACGCAGCCGCTGCGGAGACTGCGCGGCGTGCTCGATCGTCGAGCGGGTGTGATGGATTTTTGCCGGATCGAGCTCGCGATCATGATCATGATTTGCAGGGGTTTGATCTAAACTTTGCGGTCTTCTCGCGCTACAATCTCGGATGGGGTGCGACTTTTAGTCCCAAGAGTTATAAATCTGATCGTGCCTGATCAACTGAGGCCTCATTCGGCATGAGCGACCAGGGCGCGGTATTTATTTCGCGGAGCACACCAGCAAGGCATTTGACTACCCTCTGGAAATGAAGGGCAACAAACAAAAGGCAATTCTAGTACCTAGTACCTTCTAATACCGCAAATTCTACCACCTTATGACTATGAAACCTGATTGAAGTATTTTCTTATCGTTTGTAACGCGCAGATCCGCGCCATGCTGCTCTGCAAGGTGGCGCTTGGGCGCGTCTACTCTACCGTCAAGGACGAGATCCGCTGGGAGACCCCGCCCCCCGGTACCAAGTACCTTTCCCAGAAGCTTAAGACATGACTTCATCGCTTATCACAATTGGAAGGGTTCGACTCCGTGAAGGGCGAGGTGGGCGGGCGTCTCAACTATCCCGAGGTATCAACTCTCAACTATATAAATTTACAATAAAAGCTCACTCCTCGACAGTTCTGCGTCTACACGGACCGCGCGGCGCTTCCCGTCGGAATGGTTCTCTACCGCGAGCGCTGAAAGCTTTGAAGTTGAGCTGGGGCTAAAGATTTCATCAGCTGGATCGATAAAAGCAGCTGCAGTGCACCGTACTACGTTCTAAAGCAGCTGCAGCTGCGTAGATATGTTCGAAGTATTCAAATAAAATAGTTGTTTGTACGCGTATACGTTCCCGTGACTTTGTTTGAATCACCGAAATTGCTCACGCGCTTATCTGGCCCTGCATTCTCTTTTCTATAGCTAGATCTAGATGAGCCGTTGCTTGGACCCATATGCGTTGTGCACCTCCCTTACTGCCCCGCTCTTGCGGCGAGCACATGCAAGCATCTCAAAATATCATTTGGCGGTTTATGAATGGCACATGCATATGCGACAGGAAGATGACGAAACCAATTGCAAATCTCGGAGTCTCAAGGGACAGCCATGATAAGCTCAAGCATACGCGCGCTCTCCTACGATCGGCGCAACATCCTGCGGACCTGCGCGCGCAAATGAAGCAATTAGAATCTAACTAGTAATATATATCTGAGATGCAAAGAAGGACCCGTACGCATGCGCACCTCCATGAGGATCTCCCCCAGCTGGTTCTGGCCGCTCCCGTCGCCGCCGTCGCCCCAGTAGCGGTCGTTGGCCGTGCGCTCCACCAGCTTCTTGGTCCCCGTAGCCAGCAGCTGCGAAACCGCAAGCCTAGTTTAATTTCCGCGTTTACATACGCCCCTTTGAAACCGCAAGCCTAGTTTAATTTCCGCGTTTACATACGCCCCTTTGAAACCGCAAGCCTAGTTTAATTTCCGCGTTTACGTACGCCCCTTTGAAACCGCAAGCCTAGTTTAATTTCCGCGTTTACGTACGCCCCTTTGAAACCGCAAGCCTAGTTTAATTTCCGCGTTTACGTACGCCCCTTTGAAACCGCAAGCCTAGTTTAATTTCCGCGTTTACGTACGCCCCTTTGAAACCGCAAGCCTAGTTTAATTTCCGCGTTTACGTACGCCCCTTTGAAACCGCAAGCACTTTGAAACCGCAAGCCTAGTTTAATTTCCGCGTTTACATACGCCCCTTTGAAACCGCAAGCCTAGTTTAATTTCCGCTTTTACGTACGCCCCTTTGAAACCGCAAGCCTAGTTTAATTTCCGCGTTTACATACGCCCCTTTGAATTTAACGACGCACCATATCCCGAAGCCGCTGGTTCTGGTAGAACTTGGCGAAGACCGCGACGTACATCACGAACTTTCGATACTCGTCCCAATCCGGCCGCATTAGCTCCTTCGTGCCGGCCTCGCGAGCGAGGTTGAGCGCGGCGCGAGGGGATGCAGCCGAGCAAACTCGCTCGGCAACGTCCACATTGCGGGTGCGGAATTTCTGGGCCTGCGGAACAACGAATGAGACTGCGCTGCAGCTGTTTGTATTCATTTTTTCTTTGCCTGATAATACCTGATAATAATGCTCAACCGTTTTCCAGCGAATTTGAGGGCCGGTACCGGTTCCTGCTTTCTTTGTCGAGAAGTCGAACCACTCCAGATCGAAGGGGGATCCCTGGAATTTAAATTGACGATTATTGATATGATATTTCACTAGCTATATAGAAGCACAATGCGTAGATGGTGTAAGCACCTCGTAGAAGTTTGTGAACGCATAGTAGCGCCAGTGCGCTTCGTAAAACCAGATCTCGTCGTGCGGCTGACCCGAAGGCGAAATCGGATGCGCCAAAACATTCCGATACGATTTCGATTCTGGAAAGCGCATTCCGTCGAAAAATAGCAAAACGCCAGGCGCCAAGGCGCACGGTATCCAAACCAGCCGTCGTCAACAACATTGTCGCGCGGGATATATCGCGCATTCAGAACCCGCACCTGCTCACGAAGCCGTCTCGATCTTTGCAAAGGACGCTGGGGGCAAACCTCACTTGTAAAAGAGAATACCGCTTACCTCATCTTTGCCCCACTCCCAACGAGCGCGTGTATTATCGGAACAATCGTCCGCCCGAACATACTGATCGAAAACGGTGGAGAACACCAATGGGCTCCGTATATTAGCGCAGGTGCAAGTTGCGCGGCCTGGTCATGAGGCTCCGGCCGCGGGATCTGGGTCGGGCAGACCTTGTAATGGAATTCGAAGGGCTCGCCTGGACGACGGAGAACGCTCGGCGAGAGATCGATCGTCCAGATATTAGCGTCGAAATACGACGTCGACCTGCAGCAAATTCTCAGTAGAGCTCAAGACGATGCATCCGCGCTTGCGCAAAGCCGCTGAGCTAAGCTGCAGCGCTAGCTGTGAGAAATACATATATAGGCGCGCGAACCTGAAACGGCTGAAATCCATCTTGTAGGCAAAGTCGACTTTCCAATCGCACCACGGACCAGTGATGAGGATGCGTTCTCCGCGCTCTGGAGCGCATCTGTAGTCGAAATATTGCGTGTGTGCTCTGACCACGAATTTGACTTCGGCCGGCCCCGGGCCGCGGGTCAGAGCCTTCCCATCGCGAGCTCGAGCTCGGTGCGCGCAGTGCTCGCGGGAACAGACCGGGCTGTGCATGCTCGACTGGCCTCCCACAACGTGATTGCTCGAGCTCGTTGTGCCCCGAAGCTCGCTTCTGTTTCGCTCTCCCGTCCGTCACAATTTTTCGCGCGCGCGAATAACGTACCGACGGGGCTTCCTCTGCATCGGCGTCTTGCTGTCCTGGACCACCCATCGCAACTTCCACTTGCAGGAAGGCGTCTTGCTGTAAGCTTAAGACAGCTGAGAAGCTAGAGGGTAAGGTTATAATTCAATGATTAGTTAGCCTAGTAAAAGCTAGGGGAATATTTAATGTCTCTGGAGGGACTTGCAGTTTTGGGAGTAGAATGATCTGATGAGAGGGGCTATAGCCTTAAATTACCAAGTTAGTAAGAATGACCGAAAAGGAACGAAACGAGAGAGAACAGGCCGAAAAGGACCCGGGAGTTTGATCATGAGAGCTTGAGTCGGTTATAATTAGAGAGCGAATTTCGACCGCAAGCTCAAATTAAAGCCGCGGCTGCAGTCGGGGAGAGACGAGAGGCGCCGCCTCGCGATCGGCGTGCACGTGATTCGATATCCTGAAGTTCTCTAGCTGGCACTGCAGCTGGTAACGTGCTGCAGCGCAGCTCGCGGATTTATGGATTTGCGCTCAATTCTCGCCGGCTGTTTCGACTGTCTCGGAACGATTATGCGGGGTCGAGCGACGTTCTCTCCGTCGACGTCGGCGGGGCCTTCTGCTCGCCGGCTTCTGACCGAACGCGGATCATTCGAGGCGCCCGCTGATGGTGCGCATAGACGTCTTTACGCCCGCATGGTTTCATGATCATCCTTTTCTAATTATGTTTTCTTCTGCGCGTGCGCGCGGGCCCAGATGGGCGTGCGCGAAACCCGAGCTCTCGCGACCATCGCTCTGGAATTCGCAACATATTCGCGCCTTTCGGTACATAATTCTAGATCTATGACGCTCTGCGCTGTACACGTCTGCAAATATCGCTCACTACTCGGGACGCCGACTTCGCAGGAAAGCGATGCCGTAATCTGGCGACGGTCAGGCCCGTTGATAATATGATAAGCCTCTGGGATGCTCTCTGTCCCACTTCTCATCTCGCTCGAATCGATTTCGCGATCGGCAATGCTTCGCGGGGAGAGCAGGCATCACCCGCCCCGGCCTCAGCAAATCGAGAGGGCGCGCCAGCCACGAGCCAGTCCACGTGCGGTTTTCGCTTCCCCTGATTTAATGCTGCATTCGTGTTCGAAACCACTGTCCATTCAGGTTTGATCAGATCCAGCGGCCTGCTCCTTCGTCTTCTTCGGAGGATTCCGTAGCAGATGAAGCAAGCGCTTTACATTTCAGCGACGCCTGTGTGAAGAGCTCATCCTCTTCGCACGAAACCGCCCCTAGGGTAAAATGGTATATATATATATGTATATGTGCTACAAGCTGGCAGTTAGGACTGAACTCGAATCTAAACGTGAATGTGGCCTTGCGCAGGCCGGGGCCCCTCGCCCCTAAGCCGAATTCGAAGCCGGCCCCGCCGGAGGGCACGATCTGGTTCTACAACCGAGACGAAGCCTTCTACGAGTTCACGAACTTCTTCCCGGTCAGAATGTGGGGAAATAATCTTAAAGAGCTAACCGCGCTGCCAACGTTAACAGGCTTCGTTCTGGCTTGCGAATTAAGACTTCGCTTCGAGGCGCCCCTTCGAAGGCGGAATCGCCCTCTTCTGGCGGACCTCGGAGCACTACTTTCAGGTGCTTGGGTTATTAGTTCCTTTATTTTTCGCGTTGACTCAGTGACATTTCGCAAAAAGGCGCAAAAGTTTGTCTCTCATTGGCCGCAGCATGCCGAGTCGATCCGACTGGCAGCGACCCCGCGGGACGCGTTTAATTTGGCCCGCGCACAGGGCGCGTTCCAGGCCTTGCAGCCCGGATGGGATGAAGTGAAGGACCGAGTAATGCTGGCGGCCGTGCGTGCCAAGTTCACCCAAAACAGCCGGCTGAAAGACAAGGTACGATCGCGAGCCTGAATTTGTGCATTCGCATCCATAATCAATCATTATTTTACATCCGTCGCAGCTTCTTGGGACCGCCGATGCCACTCTTGTCGAGCGCACAGCCAACGACCGCTACTGGGGCGACGGCGGCGACGGGAGCGGCCAGAACCGCCTCGGCGCAATCTTGATGGAGGTTCGCCCTTTAGTTTCGCGGTAGGCGAGTCAACAATACATTTCTTACACAACTATTATCTTTCAAGGTGCGCGAAGAGCTGCGGCGGCTGCAGAGGAAAACTCCGGAGAGTTCGGTCCGATCGCCGGGCGCGCCGACGTCGCCGTCGCCGTCGACATCGGCGTTCGGGACATTCGCCACGCATTCTCAGCGTCCCGAAATTGAGAACTCCGGATGGATAACGGTCGAGAGGGGTCGATCCAAGAACTCCGTCACAAAGAGGTCGGAGAGCCCGCATGTGATAAGTGTTCGAGCGCTACTAGGTTAACTCTGGCTATCCGAACATGAAATTATATAAGACGCTTGCGCTCGCATGCGCAGTTCGTCCAAGCGTTCGGAAGAGCCAATCGCAAGCGCTGCGCATGCGCCTGCCGAGCTGCATCCGGAGCGGCGGCGCGACGTTAGCTCCCACGAAACGCGTGAGCGACGCCACTCGAATTCACCGGCCAGTTCGAATTCCCGGCGATCGATCTCCGCGTCGAAACACTGCAAGCGGCGGTTCGCTCAAACTCGATATTTTCGTTCGTTAAATCAGCGGTGCCCTAAATTTAAAGCTAGGCGAAAATATAATTCTAGCGCCGGCTTCGCGATGCTATAGCTGTATATCATGTCCAAGCTGCAGGCTGGACGAGTCGACGTCGGAGGGCTCGGAGGAGGATCGCAACGTCGATGCAGCCCGCAGCAGCAGCGGCTCCCGGAAGAGGACCGCTCAGAACTCAACGTGCACGGTCGCCAAAGATTTAGGGCGCAATCGCTATCAAGCACCAATTGCAAGGTATGGCAGGCGTCATCGTTTCAAATTAAATAGCTTTCGATCTCGTTTCGCGCCTGAAGACATTTTCGCAGCCATGGGCAATCGCAGGAGCAATCGGAGAAGAAGGTTTTAGATGCGCACATGCAGCTGCAGCCGGCCGCAGCGTTAGCGGTGGCGGCCGCTGCAGTTCGCGAGTCGCCGATCGCCAGCCGCGAAACCAATGGCCACGGAGCAGCAGTTTTAAGCTCGGCTGCGCGAACCGCCGCAGGCTCACCAGCAGCGGAGGAGCGATCCCCGCAACTGCAGCAGGAGCAGGAGGCGAGCGTGCAGCCACAGCCGCAGATGCGTTTTTCAGAACCCACGGCGGACGGGGACGAGCTCGACGAGTCTGCGGTTGCGGAGTCTCGATATCGATCCGTGCCGCAAGGGCTTCCACAGAAATGTCGCGACAAGCTCGAGAAAGAAAGGCGCCGGAAGGAGGCCGCAGAACGTCGCTCTCTTAAGAAAAGGTAGCTCATTAAATAAGGTTACTCGCTTCTGCGGCGCGTGCATGTGTGACCTGGTTCGATTTCGCAGCAAGTCAAACCCGAGCTCGACACCAGTACCGCCTGCCACTGCAAGCACAGGGTGCGCAGAAACGACAACATTAAATCGAACTCCGAACGTAGCCACCGTCAACGATGACGTCGACGTCATGACGTCTCACCGGGTACTGGCGCAGAGCTCAAGACGCCCCCGCCCCTCAAGAAGTCGATGGGGAGGATCAAACCATCTCAGACGGCGGAGAGAATTCGAACAAACTTAACAGGTGAGTCCCTTCGAATTCAGTTCGATCAATCTACTCTTGCACCTTGCCGAAAATTAATAGTACACGTGCACCCGCAACCCACAGGTCAGTTGCAACAGACGTTAACGTCGACCTCCTGGCTCCGAAGTCCGCGCTTGCTCCAGCAGCAGTGGACGCGGATGGAGACGCGATCTTCACGGAGGCAGACGCGGCCGCGGCCGCCTCGAATTCGCCGCCCAGCTCGATCTCGCGATCGTGCGCCCCCGCGGACCCGCAAGCTTAAGTGATCCTCATGATGAATTCGCGATCGAATGATCGATTATAATAATATTAATGCAGTGCCAGCAGCTCGGAATCCGACGCAGACCTAGACATCGATGGCATGAAATCGGATGCGAGCTCAAGTAGAATGGAGCTGGCATAGATATGTAGCCTATCAATATCTAGATTCAGATCTAGATCTTGGATTTGTGCTTGGACGTCGACGTCACGGCGTTGGCTCTGCGGATTTAGAACGTCGGACTTCGAGAATTCGTTGTGGTTCGTGTGAAAAGGCACATAAACTAAAGCTTAAGGTCTTGCGATATCGATTCTTCTGCGATGGCACATATACTGGTGACCCGGCCGCGATTTTCGCGCCGGGGGTGCAAGGGGAACCGGGATCTAATGAAAGAGTCCTAGTGGCACGCACATGCGCGCGGCAGAACGACCGGTACCCCGGCCCAGTGCCGAGCGCAACAAGATCGCCCGGCCCGGCCGGCGTGCTTGGCTGCGGGCAGCGGCGCACGCGGTTCTGCGGTGTAAGCTCGATGTCGGCGGCGTGCTGAGCGCAGCAATTGCAAGAGCCTCGGAGAGCACGGTCTGGACGGCCGGGCGTGCTCGAGACAGCTAGGGAGAAGTGGTTCCATGCAGAACCGGTTATAATTAACCGCGCAAGGAAGAGCCCGGAGTGAGAGAGAAGTTGGTTTTCCCCTCGAAAACCACTTTTCGCGAGTTCGAGAGAGCTCTCGCGAGCTCGACTTTGACGCTCGACAGTCGAAGGCTGACCGGTCCACCGAGCCAATCGGATCGCGAATAAAGCATCATGTTTTTCTGGTGTTGCATACTGGACCTCGAAAACGGCCTCCTAGAAAAATTTTGGCTGAAGCGAGGGAACGGGAAGCAAGCTGGGAGAAGCCCTTCGGTCTTCGTCCCCCCTTGCAATAAACTAAAGAGGCCAGGCATTTATGAATCACACACACCGTGGCACGTGCACGCTGCCCCTTTAATTTCAAAAAGTACTGCGGCCTTCACAAAGACTGAAGCCGAAAGAACTTCAGGAGCCGATTGCAAAATTGTATTTGGAAGGCCGGCGTCGCGCCGCCGCGCGCGCGGCTCCGGCCTGGCGCCGGCGCGGCCCTCGTAATCGAGCTCACGGGCCTGCCTCGAGCTCGCGATCATCGGATGGCCTGTGAAGCTCAATTGCAAGCATACGCATGCTATACACAGCTAACGCTCCTGGCCCGTTGCGCCCGCCATCCCCCCCCCCCCCCTTCCCCCTCCCACCCCCCCACCCCCACCCACCCCACCCCCTGCCGGGGCGTCGGGCGCACGCGGGGCCGGGGCCGCCTCCGGCTCCGCCTCCGGCTCCGCCACGCCTGCAATGCAAACCTCGTCGCACCCCGCCCGCTCGCGGCCCTCGCCTTAAGCTTGTGTTCAAGCTCGCCGCCCGTGCCTATATACATGCGGCCCGGTCCTTGAACTTGCCTAGGCCTCCGGATCCCCGGTAACCGTCCGCCTGGCGGCCCCGCCCATGGCCGGGCCATCGCGGACCGCGGTTCTAGGCCTCGTAACTGCGGTACTTGGCCATATGCATGGCCTTTGGACATGGCTTTGGTCCTTGCAATTGGCCTCCCCGCCCCTGCACGCGGCCCGCATGCGCAGCCCTTATAATTAAAGTTTGCCGTTGCCGCTGCATGCATATGCTCGGTCCCGCCCGGGGCCTCGGAGCTCGAGCTCGCCGCTAGCGCCGCTCCTTGCAATTGATCATGCATGTGACCCGTTCTCCGTTGAACGTTTTCCCGGAGTCCCGGACCGTCGGACCTTTACCCCCGCCGGTCCGGATCCTCAAGCGCCTCATGATCATGAATCATGCTCTCCATCAAACTCGCTGCGCCCGATGCAGGCTGCAGCCCTCATCGCCCTCACTGGCTCGGGCCTAGCCTGAGCCAGGCTTGAGCTCCCGGGTCCCAGCCCGCCGGCGCCCGGCCCCTGCACACTGTGACAGTGGCTGCACTGGGCCTGCAGCCTGCAGGCCAGTGCCGCAGTGGAGGGCCACTACTGCGCAGTGCGCATGCATACTTAGTATGCCAACCGTACTAGTATACCTACCGGCCCGGCGGCGCCTGCATATGCATGGCCGGCGGCGCATCGCTCAGCGGCTAGCCTAGGCCTGCGGGCCAGGCCGCGGCCCGCGGGCGCCGGCGCCGCCGGCCTGGAGCGCTAGCGCTCGCGCGAATTAACGCCATGCCACGCGATCGCGATGACACGCACCGTTTCGAATTCGATCGGATCGGCGAATTCGAATGACGCGGCCGGCCGAAATTCACCATTTCCTGGCCGCAATTTGGCCGAAATTGAGCGCAAGGGGGGGGATTCACCGTCGGCGGCGTCGGTCTCGTGCCCGGCCACCGTGGCACGGTGGCACCGCCGCCGATCCTTCTCGAACCAGTTGCTTCATCAGCTTCCTAGCTTAGGCTAGCTAGCAAGACATCGACCGAGCGCAGCAGCCGGGCGAACGAAGAGATCGTGGGCGCCTGGGCCGAGATAAGTGACAGTTAGCCATCATCAGGGCGTAGCGTGCGGCGGCAAACAGATCCGCCGCGCGGCCGCGCCTGGAGTGCCGTTGGATTACTCCGGTCCTCATCCACGTACGCGTATACACACGAAGGCTTGAGCTCGAGGGCTGCAGCTAGCTTGCATTGAAATTGGCAGCAGCGATGCAGTCGGCGCGCCGCATCCATGTGGCCGCCGACAAGCACGATGAGGAGATGAAGAACATTGCAGTTGCGGGCGGCGAAGCGCCCGCCCCGCCGAGCCCGCGGCGGAACGCCGGCGCCGCGTCCTACTCCTCAGCGCCCACCGTCCGCGCCGTCCCTGGTCTCGCGGATGTCGACATGCATCCCGCGCCGGCGCCGGCGGCCCCGAAGCTCGTCGGCCTCGCACAGTATCCGGAAGAGGGGCAGAAGAGCTACCGCGCAATCAACACGGCAGACGATGGCGGGATGGTGCGTATTCTGTATTCCGCGCCATTCTACACCCCATAATGCACGCTCGGCCCTCATGCTCTCCACCGCAGGTCGAAATCGCGATGCCCTCGAGCTCGGCCGATTTCGACTTTCCCGAACGCATCCCGCCCCCGCGGCGCCGCTGGATTGAAGGCGAGCAATTGCAAAGCACTCCCGCGCTTTTCCGGCGGGCACTTGGCTTTAATTTGAATTCCGCTGACGCGACCCCGCCCGCGCCGCTCCAGGTCCCGTTGGCAAGTGGCCGCACCACCTCGACAACACCGTGATCCGCCTCCGCGCCGGCATGATCATGCTCGTTGCGATCACCCTGCTCGTTGCCGGGTGCGACCGCATCCTTATCCTGATTCCGTCGTTCGTAATCGTTCTGATCTCCGATTCCTGTGCGCACGCGAAGGTGGCACTACCGGTGGGAGGCGGAGCACGTCCTGACCGAGCTGAAGGGCGTCTGGTACGTCCTCATCGTCCAGGAGGTCGACTTTCTCCTCTGCGTCACACTGGGCCAGCTCCCTTACAGCCCGTGCGCCCCTTTTCGAACCCCGATCCCATCGATCCGAGTTGATCTGTGCGTCCGACGGTCGTGCAGGTACGCGCTGATCGCGAACGCGGTGCTCTGGGCGCTGCGCGTGCCCCCGCAGCCGACGGGGAGCTCCTGCAAGCGCCTCGCGTTCCTCCTCGCCCTCATCATGAACACCGTCGTCCTCGGCGTCCGGTGCGCCTTCGACGAATTTTCCCGCTCGCCGGCCCTCCGAACCAATTCTAGATCTTCTGATCGCGGGTCTGCCTGCCTTGCAGCTTCGGGGCCCCCGGCAAGATGTTCCCCTTCCCCCTCGTCATGATGTCCCTCGGCGGCGGGCTCGCCGCCTTCTTCGACATCTGGTGAGACGAGCTTTAGTTCGCTTTAGTTTACCGAGCTCGAGCTCGAGCGCCGCCGGCGGCTGACGCGGGCTCGGGCGGCAGCGTCGGCTGCTACTACTTCCGCTGGTACCACGCGACGCGGCGCTGGATCATCACGCGCAGGAAGAAGCGGGCGCTGCGGCGGGAGGTCCCCACCCGCATCGCCCGCGACAACGAGCCGACGTGGCAGCACGGCTACCAGGCGCGGCCCGACGGCTTGTTCCCTTATATAAGCCGGCTTGTTCCTTATGAGCCGGCTGATCGTTTCTTCTCGCGATTGCGCAGTACGACCTGATCGTCATCGGCGGCGGCTCGGGCGGCCTGGCGGCCGCCAAGGAGGCGGCCAAGCTGAACCAGCACGTCGCCATTTTGGACTTCGTCACTCCCTCCCCGCAGGGCACCAAGTGGGGCCTCGGCGGCACCTGTGTCGTGCGCGCGCTCGTTTGGTTCCGTTTCCGTTCGTTTGCAGGCGCTAACTTCTTCGGCCTCGGCAGAACGTGGGATGCATCCCTAAGAAGCTCTACCACACGGCCGCCATCATGGGCGAGCGAGCCTTTCGTTCCAACCTTTAATTTGTCGCCTGCAGCTGACGCCGCGGCGAATCGGACAGGGGAGCACATCCTGCACAACGCGGCGGCGTACGGGTGGCGCGGGTGCGCGATGACGCCCGACCACAGCTGGCCGGCCCTGCGCGAGCGCATCGGCGCCCACATCGCCAGCCTCAACAAGGGGTCCGCCGCTCCTGCCCCTTGAGCCTTGAGCCTTGATCTCCGCGCCCCGCTAATTATAATGCCCTCTCCCGTCCGGCGCGGCCAGGTACGAGACGGCCCTGGGCAAGGCGAAGGTCCAGTACATCAACGCCCGTGGGCGCTTCCTCGACCGCCACACCGTCGAGTGCACCTTCGCCAACGGCAGCAAGGTGCCGTTGTATACGAGCGTGCTGGTGCCGGTGGCGGGACTGACGCGGGAGTTTCGGCAGATGAGCATCACCGGGCGGCGCGTCCTCATCGCCGTCGGCGGTGCGCTCGACCGATCGCGACGCCGACAAGCTGAAATCGACTTCCCTCCGCGCGCGATTGCGCAGGGCGCCCCAAGTTCCCGTCGGACTGCCCCGGGGCCCGGGAGTACGGCATCTCCAGCGACGACATCTTCTGGCTCGAGAAGAGCCCCGGTCCGCGTCCGCCTGCCCTAACCGCCCGCCCACTCCATCCCACCCCACGCCCCGCCCCCCGCGCCTCTCGCCTTGGCGAGCTCGGCTGACGATGAAGTCGACGCCCCCGCCCCGCCCCGCCCCGCCGCGCAGGCAAGACCCTGGTCGTGGGCGCCTCGTACATCGCGCTCGAGTCGGCCGGCTTCCTCCGCGGCCTCGGCCTCGACACCACCGTCATGGCCCGGTACCGCCCCCCTTCCCCGCCCTCTGAAGTCGGGCGTTCCTAATTATAACCACCCCTGTCCTCTCTCTTTCCAGGGGCGAGTTCCTCCGCGGGTTCGACAAGGACATGGCGAAGCGGATCGTGCAGAACATGCGCATCGAGGGCGTCAAGTTCGTCCAGGGGTACGCCCTTTCCTCCGAATTCGAATCCGAGTCCGAACTCGAATTGAATGTTGTGTGCAGGGCCGTCCCCTCGAGCATCTCGAGGGACGCGGCGGGGGCGCTCACCGTCACCTGGAAGGCTTCTTCGGGCGGGGGCGGCGGGGGCAAGGCCGGCAAGGGCGGCCCCTCGTCGACCGGGGCGCCCGAGGAGGGCCGCGGTGCGCCCAGGCCCCGCCCACGCTTAGCCTCGCTCCCGTCTAGCCTCGCCTCGCTTCCACCCGCCGCCCGGCTTTAGCCTGGCGCCAGCCTCGCCTCGCTCGCCCCGGCCCCGCCCAAGCCTAGCCTCTCCTCGCCTCGCCTCGCTCGCACCCGCCGACCGGCCTCACGCCTCGGACCGGTCTTATCACCAGAGGTCTTCGACACGGTGCTGTTCGCCATCGGGCGGGAGCCGGCGATCGGCGAGCTGAACCTCTCCGCCATCGGCGTCCAAGTCAACAAGGAGTCTGGCAAGGTCCTTAAACCTTAATTCAATGATTCTCCTTTTGAATCTTTCTTGACGCCTTTCTTGTAAAGGCTCTAACTGTTTTGGGACCGCATGCAGATCCTTGTGGACAAGTACGAGCAGACGAGCGCCCCCGGTCAGCTGCGGCGGTCCCCCCGGCGGCCGTGCCAGCGGCGCCCCGGCCCGTCTGACGCGGGCGGCCGTGCATGTGGCAGGCGTGTACGCCATCGGCGACGTGATCCACGGCGGCATCGAGCTCACGCCCGTCGCCATCCAGGTACCGTGGCTGCCCCTTTAAGCTTCTTCCTGGCCTTAAGCTTCTTCTTGGCCGGTCCTGACTGGCGCCCCCCCGCAACCTCCCCGTGCGCAGGCCGGCATCCTCCTCGCCCGGCGCCTCTACGGCAACGTGCGCTCAAGCTCTGGCTTCGTTCGAGCTAAGCTCCGCTGACGTGCGCCCCTGTCCTGCCCTGCCCCCGCGCAGAGCACGCGCCGCATGCACTACTCCATGATCCCCACGACGGTGAGTTATAATTATCGAAGCCTGAGCTCGAACTAACGAACGAACGAACGGACCTCAGGTCTTCACGCCGGTGGAGTACGGATCGATCGGCCTCTCCGAGGAGCGCGCCATCGAGGTACTCTAATCACATAAGAATGTTATATGTGTTTGCTTGAGAAGCATCCCGACTTGACTTAGCCCACCCTTTCAGGTCTTCGGCGAGGAGAACATCGAGGGTGCGCGCGCCCCCGCCCATGCCCAGAGCCCCAGGGATTCCAGCCCTTCTTTCCGCCCTTCTTTTCCTTCTTTTCCTTCCTTTACTTCTGTTCCTTCTGTCCCCGCCCCGAGGCCTAGACCTGCTAGACTCGTCTGCCAGGCCAACGAGGCAACGAGCCCTCTCCGCTTACCATTAGCCGCAGTAGCCGATCGGATCTGATCCGATCTGATCTGACGCGGGCGCCCCCCCCCCCCCCCCCCCCCCCTCCCTCCCCGCGCAGTGTACCACTCGGAGTTCACGCCCCTGGAGAACTTCCTCCCGGAGTCCCCTACCACTGCTACGCAAAGGCCCGCCCCGCCCCGCCCCGATCCGCCCCCCGCCCCACCCCCCCCCCCTCCCCCCCCCCCCCGCCCCGCCCCGCCCGCCCCGCCCTGCCCCGCCCCATCCCCTCCCCCCGCTGCCCGCCCGCACGCCCCACCCGCCTCCGCCCCGCCGCCGCTTACAATTAGTACCTAGCTCCTCCGCGCCCTCCTAGCCTTCTCCTGCCCCCTACTCTTCACCAAATCTCCTCTAAATCGAACTTCTTCTTCTCCTCCTTCTTCTGAGCCCTCGTCCTCTGCGTGCAGATCCTGGTGAACTACGAGGACCGGGGCCGCATCGTGGGCTTCCACTATCTCGGGCCCAACGCGGGGGAGGTCACCCAGGGCTTCGCCACCGCCTTTCTCAAGGTGACCGAAACAAACGTTAGAAACGTTGGAGAATCGAAGAAAGAAGCACATAAATTAATTAATTAAATGAAAGATAGATGATCATGAGAAACGGCCCTGCGCGCGCGGCCTAAACGTTAAGATTCTCGATTCTCGAACTCTTGGGGCTCACCTGAGCTTCGCGGCCCCAGGGCATGACCTACGACGAGTGGCTGGGGACGACCGGCATCCACCCCACCGTGCGCCCCCCCCCCCCCCCCCCCCCCCCCCCGGGTCCCCAAAAGCTGAAGAGAGAGACCCCTTCTGGGCTAGGCCCCGGCCCGGCCCACCCGGCCCGGCCCGCCCCGCCCGCCCCGCCCGGCCCTGCCCCGCCTGGGTCCCCTAGAGAGAGAGAGAGAGAGAGAGGGGGGGGGGGGGGGGGGGGGGAGGACCCGTACAAGGCTAGTCCCCTAAAAGTAGTCCCCTAAAAGATAGGCCGCCCCGCCCCGCCCCGCCCCGCCCGGCCATCTCCAGCTCCGATCCAGCTTCGACTTCGTTTCCCCCCTCTAAACTCACCGGCTCCGGCTGGCTCGAGCAGGCGGCGGAGGAGATGGTCCTCCTGAAGCGCAGCAAGCGCTCGGGGGAGGACGCCCGCAAGACGGGCTGCTGAGGTTAAGCCCGGGCGCTCCCCGGCCGTCCGTCCGCGGCTTCAGCCGCGGAGGGCCGGCCCGCGCCCGGGCTTCCCGCCTCGTCTCTCTCTCCTGCCGCTCGGCCTCTTATATTAGTTCAGTCTCACAAGCCTTTTAAAAGTAGCTATAGCTTAGCGTAGCCTTCCGAGCGCGACACGTCCTCGTCGACTTCTCGGCGGCGCACAATGAAGGGGGCCCCGCAAACGCGCCACCGCGTCGGGGCCCCCTGACACGCCCGCCGATCGAGGTCCGAGGCCGGCCGTCGATGTATTTTCTGTAGACTTCGGTGCCCCCCGGCCCCATGACCATCAGCCATGATTTAAATTCGAACCTCGAACCTGCACATAGTTGTCCTGTATTTCGAATTCACTTATTTGCGATAGTGCTTGCGATCAACTCCGCCCCGCTTTCAGCTCCCTACTGTACATGCAGACAAATTGCAACGTCAGCTTAAGCTTCTGGACATCTAGATCTAGATCTAGATCTCTGATCACGAGCGAGCATTGTACGCGTGTAAATGTCTGAATAATTGAGGATCGATCGATTTCTGCTTTATCCCCAGCGGCGAGAAGGGCTTCGAGAATCCGGAGTAATCATGCAATTTTCGCGGAGCTCAAGCTAAGGCCAGCCCCTGGGGCGGGGGTTATATAATTAAGCTCGCGGCTGGGGGGCTCGCGCGCCCGCGCAATCAGCTTCGATGGTTTCAAATTCTAAACAAATTCACTCAGCTTGGCTAACGCTATAGCTATATATATATAGCTAGGTATCAAGATCATCGGATCTGGGGTCAACTATTTACATTACTGGTCTACATCTTCCTAAAGCTCGAAAGTCGAATTCTAAAAGCCTCTAGATCTGGATCGATCATGATCTGCTCATTGGATACGGCGATCGATCGCGCATGCGCCCGGCGGCCGCATACTTTTCTTGCACCGACCGGGGGAGGGGGGCGGGGAAGGGGGGGGAAGGGAGGGGAGGAGGGGGGGGAGGGGGGGGGCACCTACTGGCCGGGCTTCGAATTCAGAAATAGCTACATGGATAGCTAGATCTAGTGCTTGAGCCAGATGCGCGTGTAGTAGTCCATTTGGGCCTCGCGGTCGAAGGAGGCCCGCTGCACGGCCGGGTGCGCCTCCAGGCGCCTGAAGTAGCCCCACACGGGCTCGAAGTCGGGCCTGCGCGCGGCGCGGCGATCAGATCGGATCGGATCGGATCGGATCGGATCAGATCAGATCAGATCAGATTAGATTAGATTATATCAGATCAGATCGAATCGGAAGTTAAGAGGGGCCCTAGGACGCCAAGCGCGCGCTTGCGATCTCCGGACATTTCGTTTTATTCCTCTTTTGAGCCGATTCGCCTTCGAATTCAGGCAGGGCTCTAGCTAGCAACCAAAACATGGCGCACCCGTCCGGGATGCCGTGGCCGCGCCACGCCCTCCCGACGTGCTCGAGGCGCTGCAGGATCGGCACCAGCGCGCAGTCCACCTGGATCAAATTTCAGATCGACCGGACCGGATGACACGCAGAGATAATTATATAAGATGGCATGGGGGAGATCGAGGCTGCAGCTGCGCACCAGCGTGACGGTGGGGCTGCGGAAGATCGGCTCGGCCCGCACGCCGGCCGCGAGGTGCCGCAGCTTGTCCGCGATCGCCTCCACCAGCTTCGGGCGGTCCGCCTCCTCTGCGGGGCAAGGCAGATTAAATTAAAGGCGCCCGCTCAGAAGCGATCTTCTTCTTCTTCTTCTCTCTTCTTCAGAAGCTTATTTAAGTGGCGGGGCGGAAGCTTAAGCGAAGGGGGCCCACCCTTGGCTCGGAGGAGAGCCATGACGGCGGGGTGCAGCTCCGAGCCGGCCCACTCGACCCACAGCCGCACCTGCGCCCTGCCCGGCCCCGCCCGCGTCAGCGCTTGCAATTGCATTTGTTGGGCCTAGCTATAGTTTGTAATATATAATTATAAGAGCTCAAGGCAGCTTCGAATTCGGCGCAGCGCGCGCTAGTGCTCGAGCGCTCGAGCTCTACGAGCGCGGGCCGGTCCGGCCGGATCCGGACGTTGAGAAAGGCCTAGGGCGAGCCCGGAGAAGGGGGCGGGGGGCGGGGGGCCGGGGGAGGGGGGGCCGGGGCGGGGCGGACCGCTCGAAGGGGTCGCTGGGGAGGAGCGAGGGCTGCGCCGGCGAGCCCGGGAACGCGTCCTCCTGCGCGGCGCGGCGTTGAACTCTTTAAGAAAGCTTTAATTTTAAGCAAGCAAGCTTAATCCCCCCGGCTTCGGGCTTGCTTCGGATTCTTCTTCCTAATAGCTATAGCTAGGCCTTCCACGGCCGGCGTGCGCATCGCCAGCCGCTGAGCTGTAGTACCACGCGCGGGGTAGATTCCGCCGAGCTGGCAGGACCGGACCGGGGCGCACCAGGTAGTAGATCTGGACGAGGCTCTCGCGCATGTGCCGCCCGTTGTGCACTGCAGGGCGGGGCGGGGCGGGGCGGGCCGGGAGGGTTTAGGCGCCGGTGCGGCTACTCGGACCGCCGGGCCGGATTCAACTATATCCAACGAGGCGCGCAGCCTAATTGGAGGCATAGATAAGGTACTACGGTGCCTAGATGCATGCCTAGATGCATGCCGCAGTTTGGCAATTATAATTAATATTAATATTGCAGGCGCACCCAACACTGGGACCTGCCCCTTAGGGTTGAGCTTAAGGAACCTGCGGGCGAAAAGGAGAGGACTCGTTCAGGCCACGCAACAAGCAAGGATAGCACAGACGCATTCTGAGTCTAGATCTCCTGCGATCGCGCTCATGATCACCATTCGGGCTTGTTCAATCCGTCGATGAGCTCAAACTCGTGCTTGATGCCGCGGGCGTGAAGCGCCAGCCACACGCGCTGAGTAAACGGGCACCCCCTGCGCATGCGAAGGCGCGGGCGCGTTAGCAAAAGCAATCTGAGAGCTGCCGCGGCGTAGCTGCAGCTGCGCATTTTGAAGAAGAGCGCGTACACCCAACCGATGAGCTTGAGATCTCCGGCACCGGCACCGGTACCCGCGGCGCCGGAACCGCCAGCGTGAGCGCCGGGGCCTGCGCACGTGCACGTAGCCATAATATATCATATTAATGGGCAATTGCGATCCGCAGCCGATGATTGAGCGTCGCGCGCGCATGCGCGTGCCGCAGCGCACCTGACGTCGCCGCGCCCGGTGCAGGCGCAGCTTGCTTTGCAGCACCTCCTCCCATGCTGGCGCGCGCGTTCTAATTATCTACAGCTCTGGCCTGGGACTGGACGTTTAACTGCCGTGCACGCGGTTCGACGTCGACGTCGACGGTCAAGTTATATACTTAGATCAAGAGTTATACAATTAGCTGTGCCGCGCCGCGCGCGCGCGCGAGTCCAAGCTGCTGCTGCTTCTGCTGCTGCTGTCTCCCGGCCGCGCCGCGGACCGCGGGCCCGTCTAGCTATAGCAAAAGCCCCTTGAAGATCTGACGTCCTGCAGCTGCAGGCTGCAGCTGCTCGGACCGAACGCGAGTCGGCTAGCTGTGCCTGACACTGTGACAGCGCTTTGGCAGGCAATGGCAGGCATTGGCAGCCGCGCTGACCCGCGCAGGCGGCGCGGCGGCGGCGGCGCCGGCGCCGCTCCGATCGCTGCTCCGATGCATACGTATGCGTACCCGGAATCCCGATCGTCATTTCCCGCGCAAATTTCTCGAAATGTGCTGGAAAACAGGAAAACTTGGGAAAACTGAAGCCAAAGGAAGCCAAGTGACTCAAGAAACTTCACGTGGGTGTCCCACCCGTGCGCCGCCTGCGCCATTCCCTTTACGCAACTGCCCCTATCTAACCCGGGCCCTTCGCTGAGGTTCGCTCATAATTCCAGCGCATAAATTTTTTAAAAGCCAGGAGCGCGCCACCGTCCTCACTCTTTGCGGGCAGCAAAGCCAGCTCTCTCCTAGTCTCATCAAGCGAAGACTTCCAACATGTGCCGCCAAGTCCAGTGGTGCGTGTGCATGGCCATGGCTGCGCGCGCGCGCACATATGCATGCGCGCGCGCTCGCTCAAGATCTTCGTCGCGAAAGCTGACGTGTGCACCCCTCGCCATCGCGCAGTCCCTCGTGCGGCAAGGTCTCGTGGGCAGGCTGCGGCCAGCACCTCCAGACCATCATGGCGCAGGTCCCGGCGGACAAGCGCTGCCACTGCCCGAGTGAGCTGCCGCCCGGCCCCGGCCGCCCGCTAAGATTCCTAAGCGTGGGAAATCTAGGCACGCACTGGCCAGCCGCCGAGCATAGCGAAGAGGGGCGCCCGATCCAGAAGAAGAGCTCGTTCTGCGTCGTCTCGTGATTCGTTCGAATTCTGACGAGCACCCGCGCGCCCGATCAGCGACCAAGTGGCCGGCAGAGGGCGGCAAGTGATCTATGAGCGCCGCACGCGCGCTTCGCTCGCGCGGACGTCGACGCGTACGCCGACTTTGGAGCCTGGCCCAGGCCAGAGGCGCGTCACCTACCGACCAGCTCGCAAGCTCAGCTCAGCCGCCGACACTCACGAGTAGCGAACCCCTCGAAACGCTGGAGTAATTGCTTAGTTTAGCGCGTATAGTGTAGCTTTAAATTTAGGCATCACAGGCGGCAGCTGCAGGTGAATGTATCATAGTATGATTGATCAAGAACACTGATTTATGAGTACGAGTTTTCGGAGACTTGCACGTTCACGGTTCACCTGGCTTCGGGCTCGGCCGGGCGGCCGGCCGGGACCGGGACCGGGGCCCGGGCCCCCCGGGGGGCTCCGGGGAGACTCGGCGGCCGCGGAGCTCGAGTGGCTGGGGTGCGGCTCAGGGCTCGGTGGCCTGCGCATATATACGGGACCGGATCGGGGGGGGGGCGCGGCCGGGCCCTTAGAGCCTGTCCGAGGATCCCGGAGCGAAGATTTCGAGGAGCGCCCGCGCCGCGCAGCCTGCCGAAGTGCATGCATATGGCAGCTTCGAATTCCTCGCCCGGTGACCCCTTAGGCCCCCCGGTCCCTCCGGTGGCAGTGGAACCGCGCGCAGTCCACGCCAACGTTAACGTTCAGCGTGCAATTGAATCTAACGGTTAACACCGCCGCACATGTACAGCGGCGCGCGGCCCGGGAGCCGCCGGGCGGGTCCTCCTCGCCGCGCAGGACCAGAGGCCAAGGCCTAGCTAGCTAGCTAGCTAGCTAGCCCTTGCCCTTCTGCTGCCCCTTCCTCTGCTTCGTTGGAGCCCCCGCCGGCGCCGCCACCGCCGCCGCGGCGCGCTGCTGCTGCTGCTTGGCCGCCACAGGCGCCGCGGCCGCAGCGGCGGGGGCGGGCCCCGGGGCCCCCTTTCGCTTCGAGGCCGCCCCGGCAGCCTTGGGCGCCTCGGCGGCTCGCCGGGCCGCCTCCGCTTTCGCCTCCGCCTCCGCCTCGCGCCGCACCCGCTCCGCCTGGCCCGGGGTTTCGACAACTCAGGTACAACTACGGAAGGGACGGGTAGGGACGGGTCGCCGCTCACCGCCTCGGCGGCCTCGCGGCGCTCGCGGTCGGCCTGCTGCGCGTTGTAGCGCCGCAGGAGCGCCGCCATACGCCGCATCTCCCGCTGCGCCTGCCCGCCCCGCCCCGCCCCGCCCCGCGTCAGCCGGCGCCAGCCCCAGCTCGCTTGCGCTTTCAGCGGCTTGGGCGGCCGATCCTCCAGGCGGGATTCATCAAAGACGGCTCATGTAAAGTTTAGGGCGGCTCTTGGGACTGTTTGCATTATGTTTCTTCCCTTCCATATTGCAGGGGGGGGGGGATGAGGGGCGGGGTACGCGGACCTGGGCGTGCTCGCGGAAGGCGGCCGCCTCGCGGAACTGCCGCCGGAGGGCCGCCCCCGCCTCCCGCGCCACCTCGCCCCCGCCCGCCGCTGCCCCGCCCCCTCAGCGCGGCGCGGAAGAGGACAGGAAAGGAGAGGAGAGGAGGAGAGGAGGGGAAAGCAAGCAAGGCCCGGGCCTGGCCGCCTAGGAAGCAGTAGTAGCGTGGCGTGTCCCTAGGTCTGGACCGAGCCTAGGCCAAGCACAGAGGGACTAGGGCGGGGTCCTTTTTGGTGACGCAAGCTCGGGCAAGGCCGAGCGAGCGAGCCCGCGCTCGAGATCGAACTCGCGGGCGGGGCGGGGCTCGAGCCCGCGCACGCACCGGCATCGAGGGCGTCGGCGAGCGAGGCGACCTCCTCCACGTGCGGGCGCCGCGGGTCCACGTGCGCCGCCGGCGTCACGAACGGCGCCTTCCCCTTCCCCTTCTTCGCCGAGGCGTTCTGGAGGAGAAGGAGGAGGAGGGGGTTAAGAAGAGAAGGGGCGGGGCGGGGGCGGGGGCGGGCGGGCTTGCCTTGGCGATGCGGGCGTGGAGCGGGTGCTGGCGGGGGGGCTGCAGGGGCGGCTGGAAGAGGGGCGGGGCCTCCCCCGAGCCCGGCGCCCGATCCCGCTCCACGTCTAGCATCCCGATGTAGTCCCGCGGCCGCTGCGGCGAAAATTAAGACTAAGCAGCAAAAGGGAAAAAAAGAAGGACCTTTGAGGCCAGGTGGGCGGGCGGGCGCTGCGAGTTGGCCACCAGCGCCGCGAACCGCGCCACGTAAGGGTGGTAGTGCCGCTGGGAGGTGGGGTGTAGGGGAATTCAGGACAGGGGAAGGGGATGAGGGAGGGGGGTACGCGCACCTGGAGGGCGGAGAGCTCCCAGAGGGTCGAGGAGAAGGGGTTGCTGTGCTCCGGATCGTCCACCTGGAGGGTACGGCATCGATAAGGTCCGGGGTACATGAAGGGAGCGGCTCCGGGGGGTACCTGGGGGAGGTAGACGCCCGCAGCGACGGGGTGGTCCGAGTCAAGCAGCTGCTGCGCCTTGGGGTACTTGAACAGCAGCTCCTGGGGGTACCGCATTAGCAAAAGGTCCGGGGAGAAAGTTGGGGGGTACGGCGCGCCTGGACGAGGGAGAGGAGAGCCACGGCCTCTGGGGGGTGCACGTGCAGCGCCAGGGTACAGAGCCTCTTCACGAAGCCCGCCGCGCGCGTCAGGTCCACCTGCGTATCCCCATGTAAAGGGCCCGGCGGGGTACAGAAAAAGGGGGCGGGGTACGGGGTCACCTGGCGGCGGTCGAGGAGGCAGACCTCGAGGGCCTCCAGGGCGGCCCGGAGGGCCCGATCCATGTACCCCTCCGCCCCCGAGCTGGGCCCGGCCTGCTGGCCCGCCGCCGGGGCCCGCCGCCGTCTCCGCCGCCCGCCCTCGCGGGCGCCCGGTCCCCCCTCGCCCTCCTCCCCCTCGCCGTCGCTGGGGTCCTCGCCGAGGGTGCGGGGGGTACCCCCCACTCCGTGCGCGCCGCTCGGGAGCCAGGCGAGGGGCATCAGGAGGGCGTACAGCTCCCTGTAGTACTCCTTCAGGTCCACGTTCAGCGCCTCGCCTTCGAAGAAGAACAAAGAAGGTCAAGGGGAGATCAAATTAGAAAGAAGAAAGAAAGCGGTACCCACCCTGGCCGGCGAGGGTGCGGAAGGCGGCCAAGATGCAGAGGAGGGCGTGGTAGGGGGCGAGGGGCGGGCCCCGGGCGGCGGCTGGGCCCTCGGCGCCCTCCCGCTGCGAGCCCGCCGCCACCAGCTCCTGCGCAGGGCGGGCGGGCGCGTCAGGAGGAGGGGAGGGGGCGCGGCCTAAGCCACGAAAGTCGTGGCTTCGCCACGGAGAGGCGGGCGCGTCAAGAGCGTCAGGAGGGGGACAGCTTTCCCCGGCTTTCTTCGCCTAGGGCCTTCTGAAAGGCGCTCGCCTAGCCTAGCCTCGGACACTATCTGTGCCCAGCCCGCCCGGCCTAGCCATCGCCCGCGCAGCGCCCGGGGGACCAGACCTTGAGGGCGTCGAGGAGGGCGAGGAGGAGCTCGATGTTGACGAGGTGCGCGAACCTGCAGGGGGGGAGGGACCCCGCGCTCAGGTCGAGGCAGCGGGGCGGGGGCGGGAGGGGGCGTAGACTGGAAAGGAGCTCCGGGGCTGGCGAGGAGCTCCGGGGCGGGGCGGGGCGGGGCGGGGCGGGGCGCACTTGGCGATGCCCTCGAGGACGGGCCCCAGCAGCGGCGCCCGCACCTGCCGCCCCGCCCCCGCCCGCGTCAGACGGCCGCCCGGCAGCTGGGCTAGGCTAGGCTAGGCTAGGCTAGGCTAGACGCCTGCCCGCGTCAGACGCCCGGCCGCCCGGCAGCTGGGCTAGGCTAGGCCCGCCCGCGCCACGGGACGGCATGGGCGAGAGGCCGTCCGGCAGCTGGGCTAGAGGCGGGGGCCGGGCGGGGCGCGGGAGGGCGCACGGCGGGGTTCTTGAGGATGGAGAAGTAGATGACGAAGACGGCCTTCAGCATCTCCGAGTTCTGCGGGAGGGGGGGAGCCTCCACGTCAGGCGCACCCCCTCCCCGCCTCTTCTTAGCTGTCCGCTCTTCTCGTCGGGCCGATTGCGGCCGGACGCCCCCCCGTCCTCGCCCTCGCCCCCGCCCTCGCCCGCGATCTCCTCTCCCCTCTCGGCTCTGCTAGCTATAGGGCGGGGGCGCAGAGCCGGGCGGACGTTGCGGGCGACGGTCTCGGGGTCCGCCGTCGCGTCCGCCTCCGCCATGTCCTCCCTGCAGGGGGGAGAGGGCGGGGCGTTAGAAGGAGCGGGGGGGAGAGGGCGGGGCTCTCTCTTTGCCGGGCTTTAGAGAGACCGGGCATCCCAACAGGGGGTCCTTAGCTCTTAGACTCGCCCGGGGCGCACCGGAGCTGCCGCTCGGCCTCGGCCTCCTCCGGGCTGACCTCCTTGCGCTTCCCGCCCCCGTCCTTGCGGCCCCCCGCCGCCCCCTTCTTCCACCAGTTCGCCGGGCCCTGCTGCTTCAGGTGCAGCCGCTTCAGCAGCGCCACCGCCTGCGAACGAAGAGCGGAGTCAAGGAAGGAAGACAGAAAGCGTGGAGGAGGAGAAGGCAAACACGAGCGCACGTCTGGGGAGCGGAGGCGGTAGCCCTTGCGCTCCATGGCGCCCTGGAGCGCGCGGACGGCCTCGAGGCTCGCCCCGCCCTCCGCGTCCCGCTGGAAGAGCCGCCCCAGCGCCTCGCACGCCGTGTTCCGCACCTGACAGAAGCTTAGAAGAAGAACCTATCTCCTTTCTTAAGATGAATTAGATAAGCGCCTCGGGAACGGGCGAGTCGCAGCGCTGGGCGAGGCCCGTGACGAGGTTGGAGCGGAAGTTGAAGTGCGGGGCGGACACGAGGAGCTCGCCCATGCACTTCACGGCGAGGCGGCCCATGCGCGCCCGCCCCGCCGCCTGCGCCCGCGCCCCGGGGGCCTTCCCGCGCCGCGGGCCCAGCTCCGCGTCCTGCGGCGCGTCAAAGGCGAAGGGGAGGGGAGGGGGGGTACGCCATTCGCTCGCGCCTTGGCGAGGGCGTCGAGGGTCTGTAGGAAGCGCTGGTAGGCGGCGAGGAGGGAGGCCTCGTAGTCGCGGAGCCGCTGCACGTCCTTGCTCACCTTCATCTGCTCGCCCGCCCGCCGCCGTCAGCCCCGGCGGCTGAGCTAAGCCCCGGCAGCTAAGCTTGGCCGCGACAGAGACCATTAGAGACCGTCCGCCCCGCTAACTAGAGACCATTAGAGACCATTAGAGGCAAAGCCTCACCCGCCCCCGCTCGCCGTCAGATGCGCGAACCAAGCCTGGCCGCTAAGCCAAGCCAAGCCCCGGCGGCAAAGAGACCATTAGGACCTAGAGGCCGCCCGCCCCGCTAACTAGAGACCATTAGCCACGCCAACTAAGCCTGGCCGCCCGCCCCGCCCCGAGCCAAGCTAAGCCCCGGCGGCCAAGCTTGGCCCCGGCGGCTAAGCTTGGCCGCGAGGACGCGGGGGCAGTAGCTAGGGCAGCTGAGCCAGGCTGGGCCGCCCGCCCCCGGCCGAGCAAAGGAAGCCGAGCAAGGCCGAGCAAATCTAGCCAGCCAGCCAGCCGGCCGGCCGGCCAGCCAAGCCGGTCTACCTCGCTCTACCTCTACCCCCGCCCCTCTCTCTCTCTCCCCGCGCGCACCTCGAGCTCCTTGGCGGTGGGGGGGCGGATGCGGTAGCCCGGGATGACGTCGCGGAGGACGTCGAGCTCGGAGAGGAGCGCCAGGCGCCGCACGGCCGGCGAGGGCTCGCCCCCCGCCAGCATGTGGTGCACCTCGTTCAGCTTCTTGATCTGCCCGCCCGCCCGCACGCCCCGCTCAGCTTCTTGATGGGCCGACCGGACGGGGGCGGCGGCGAGCGTAGCGCCGGCCTGGTAGAGGGCCGAGGTGGCTGATGGGGTGGAGGCTAGCGAGGGTTCCTAGCTAGGCTCGGCTTCTTGACGGGCTGGCGCTAGCGTGGCGCCGGTCTGGTAGGGGCCAAGAAGGCGGAGGGTGGCGAGGGCACGATGGAACGGGGGGCAAGAGGGGTCGGCGGCGAGCGTGGCGCCAGTCTAGTAGAAGGCCGGGACGAGCGAGCGTTCTTCTCTGGAGGCGAGGGGCCGGGGGCGGGCGGGCGAACGTTCTTCTCGGGCTCCTCGACGATGGCCGTGCAGAGCAGCGCCATGCGCATCTTCGCCTTCTCCACCCGGTCCTGCGGGCCGGGCCGGGCCGGGGCGGGGGGGCGGCTCAGGCTCAGGGAAGCTGAGGGCAGGGGCGGACAGGACGGACCTGCTCGGCCGCGAACTCGGCCGCCTCCTTCAGGCCTGCCCCGAAACGTCGTGAGGACGAGTTTACGCGGAGCGCGGCGCGTGCGGCGGGCGGCAGTGGCGTTCGGTGAGCTCTTCGAGTGCAGGATGTAGAGCGCGTGCGGGCGTGCGCGGGCGCGCCTAGGGAGCCTAGGGACTAGGGGCACGGGGCGGAGAGACAGGGACTAGGGCGCAGGGCGTGGAGCCGGGCGGGCGCGCGCGCACCGCTCTCGCGCTCGCTGGGCGGCGGCACGGCGCGCTGCCTCACGGCCGGCGCCGCGTCCCCCTCGCTGCCCTCCTCCTCCTCCCCGTCTTCATCGCCTTCCTCCTCGTCCTCGTCCCCGCTCTCCTCCGCGCCGCTCCCGGGCCCGTCCTCGTCCTTGTCCATACCCCCCTCGTCCTCGCCCCCGCTGCCCTCATCCTCCCCCTCCTCCTCCTCCTCCTCCTCCTGCTTTTGCTTGGGCGCCGGGCGCGGCTGCGGCCGGCCCTTGGGCCCCCGTGCTGCGCGCGGCGTCGGCGAAAGCTGGGGGGGGGGGGGGGGGGGGGAGGGCGGGAGGGGTTCGGGTCTCAGCGCACCCTCGGCTGCGGCGGGCTGGGGCGGGGCGACGAGGGCGCCGCTGGCGTTGCGGATGGGCAGCCGCGGTGCGCGCTCCTTTTCGGCCTCGTCCCACGTCTTGGCCTTGGGGCGGGGGCCCTCGAAAGCGCCCCCCTCCTCCCCGTCCTCATCCTCGCCCTCCTCGCCCCCCTCCGCCTTGCGCTTCTTCTCGCGGCGCGAGAGCGCCTTCTTGCGCTCCTTGTACCTGCGCGCGCGGCGTGAGCGGCCGGAGCGCGCGCGCGCGCTCGCGCACAACGGGAGGCGGGCGCACGTCATGATGTTGGGGATGGCCGAGCCGGCGAGGAACGCGGGCACCGCGTCGACGTCGTCCTCGTCGGACATCGGAAGATCCTCGTCGCTCTCCTCCGCTGCGGGCGCCTTCGCGGGCGCCTCGCCGGGCCCCTTCTTCGCGCGCGGCTTGCGCTTCTTCGGACCGGCCTCCTGCTTCGGCTGCGCGCCCGCGGGGCGGCCTCCCGGCCCGCGCGGCTTCGGCGCATCGCTGCCTCTGCCCTGCGGGCCGCCGCCCTTCTGCTTCTGTGCGCGATCGCGCTCTTAGTCGCGAGCTAGCGTCGCGGCTGGCGGAGGGCGGGCGCGTACGCCAGCCTTGCCCTTCTGGATCGCTAGCTTGTGCTTCGGGATGCCGCCTCCGGGCGACGAGGCGCTCGGCCGCCCAGCGCCACCCTTGCCCGGCGACTTGCCGCCCTTGCCTGTGGGCTTTCCCTGTACGATCCCGCACGTCACCCGCTGTGCGAGATCACCACCGGAGCGCGCGGCATGCGCACCATGGCTTCGCTTCCTTTTTTTCGAGGAGGGTACACCTGTCTGGGAGCTCGGCTTGGCGAGGTCGCATCGCGAGAGAGAAGCACGCAGAAGAGCAGGTATCGTTCGCAGCAGGCAGATCGGCCGTACTGAGTGGGCTCTGCGATGGTGCGTGGGAATGCGCCCGCTTCTTCCTCGCATCCGGGCTCAAGCTCGCCCAGAACGACGAAGAAATCGACTTAGACGCGCCCGTGGCGCCCGCGAAGGGCCGCAAGCGTGCCGCGGATGCCGAGCAGGTCCGCGGCTAGCGTTCGCCGCGGCGGGGCGATCCCGGCCGGCCTTTGACGCTCGAGGGTGCTGCTTGTGCAGAACGAGGAGGAGATCAACCTCGATGGGCCCTCCGGGAGCTCTGAGCCGACAGCGGACGACGCCGCCCCGCCCCAGATGACCGAGCGGGAGCGGAAGCTCTTCGAGCTCCGCATGAAGCTGGTGCGGGCCGCCGCATCTGTCGAGGCTTCACGCCCTGCGCTCACGACCCGCCGCGCACGCCACGACGCGCCCCCGAGCAGAACCAGGCCCGGAAGATGAACTACAAGGAGGTGGTGGACGAGGACAAGCGCTCGCACATGACGAAGAAGGCCGTTGAGGCCTCCTATCGCTTCGAGAAGCGGAAGGCGCGCCCTCCCGCCCGCCCGCCCGCCGCCCCCTCGCTCCTGGCGCTCGATTGAGCCTTGCGCCGCAGGAGGCGGCAGAGGAGGAGGGCGTGGACCCCGACAAGTACTACCTGCACGAGACCGCGGAGCAGGCGATGGCGCGCGAGTCGAAGAAGGGCAAGAACAAGGGCGTCTCCGACCGTGCGCCCCGCGCCGCGCCGCGCCGCGCAGCCGCCCGCGCCCCGCCGATGCCCCGCCAGAGTTCACGCCGGAGGCGCTGTATCGCTCGTACAAGAAGCGCTCGTTGAAGACCGAGGTCGACACGGAGATGTACGCGAACGACAAGCAGGTGGGGCCCGCCCCGCCCCGGCGCCCCGCGGCCCGCGGCCCGCTCTTTCGCTCGCCCCCCGCGCGCCCTCCGACGCCGGCGCCCCGCGCAGCTGAACAAGGACAAGGAGCTTGGCGTGAACGACCTGAGCTACGGCGACCACACGGACCTGTCCCGCAAGCAGGCGAGCGAGAGCCCGGCCCCGCGCAGAACTCACTCCCGTTCTTCTCCTTCGCTTTCCACCCAAACTAACCGCGAGTCAGGTGGACCGCATGGTCGACGAGCTCCGCCGGCAGTGCGCCCCGCCCCGTACCCCCCGCCTTGCCTCCCCCGCGGCTCTCTCTGAGCCGGTACCCCCCCCTGCAGCGTGGAGAAGCGCGAGAAGTTCAGCCGGCGGCGGCCGTTCTCCGAGGACCAGGACGTCGACTACATCAACGAGCGCAACTACGTCTTCAACAAGAAGGCGCGCATGCGTACCCCCGCACCTCTTCCCCCCTCCCCTCCCCGCTCCCCCGGTTCCCTTCGTCTGACCCGAGTACCAAAACAGATCGAGCGGTACTACGGCCAGTACACGGCGGAGATCAAGGCCAACCTGGAGCGGGGTACCGCCCTCCCCAACCATTAGGCGTACCGCGATCTGGCGTGATCGAATCGGAGAATCTGTACCCCGGCGCCCCCGCCGGTTGTGCCGGACGCCCAGCCCGCCCGCCCCTCCGGCCCCCCTGTACATCCAATCCCGAAGCCGGCGGCAGCGGCCGTATGAAATGCTTTCGTGCTGGCCGGGTCGAGGGGCGGGGGACAAGAAAGGGGGAGGGGGAAGAGGGAGGGAAGAAGGGGTCATGCTTGCGAGTGCCGGAGGCGGGCGCCGGGGGAGGGGGGCGCCTGGACGAGGGAGGGACCCCCCCCGTCGTCAACCCAGTGAGATATTGTACCCGGGATGGGGGCGGATAGATGCGAGGAGCCGCCGGGCGCGGCGGAGTGGTGGTGGGAGATGGGGGGAAGGTGCCCGCCGGCGTGGACGGGCGTGCCGGGGCCCGAGGGCGCGTGGGAGGAGCCTGCAGAGGCGCCCAGGGCGGTGAGCTGCGGGAAGGCGACCGGTCAACCCTCGGGCGGCGTGGACCACGCCCGCGACCCGCCCCCGCCGTGCCGCACTTGCGCCGAGGTTGCCGCCGCCGCCGGCGCCGGCGCCGGAGCCGGCGCAGCCGCCGCCTCGTGGTGATCGACGACCGGGGGCTCCGGGGGCGTCGGGGAGGCCCGCCCGCGGCGCCGCCCGTGCGCCGAGGGCGGCGGCATCGGCTTGCGGCGGTGCACGAGCACTGAGGTGTAGGCGCCCGCCCCGGCCGTGAGGGCGAAGATGAGGGGTAGAGAGACATGGCAGCCCTCCGAGTTGCGGTTCGCCAGCGAGATGAGGCTCGCGCCCTGCGGGGGGTACGTGTCGGCGGCCCGGATCGCGGAGGTGGGGCGGGGGGGGGGGGGGGGGGGGGGGAGCGAGCGCACGATGTGGAGGACGGTCACAACGATAGGTTGAACGAAGCTGCGGCGGCGCGGGGGATGAGGGGCGAGGCGGCCGGCGTCGGGGCGGGGGCAAGAGTGCGGCCTCTCCTCCCACCCGGGGTACGCGAACGAACCTGCGGCGGAAGTACCCGTCGAAGGCGGCGACCATGTAGAATACGTGGAGAAGGAGGTGGCACCCCGCCTGGAACGCTGTACCCGGCGCCCCGGATCAAATGTCATGCATCCCGGGCGGCGGGGAAGAGGAGGGGTACCGGAGGCGAGGAAGAAGGAGATGCGGGGGCAGGACTCCATGTAGAGATCGCCGGGCCCCGTCGCGTTGAACAGGAGGCCGACGTACATGACCAGGACGTAGATGACGCCCCATCCCAGCCCGCTCGCTGCAGCGCGCTGGAACGGGGCGGAGCGGTGCGAAGCGGACGCGGGCGTGGGTCCCGGGCGCACCGATGGCGGACATGAGGCCGTCCGTGAGCGCCGCGGTGCTCCCCGCCATCTTGGAGAAGCCCCGCTCCGCGGCGCTGCGTGCGGCGTCAGCGCGGGCGGCGCGCGGCGAGGGCGGGGCGCGCACATGTACAGGCGGAAGTAGCCGTAGCGAAGGATCTCCTGCAGGATCGCCGAGTACACCACGATGAACCCCCAGGTGCTCTGAATCGGCGGTACGATGTACCAGAAGATGGACGCAAGCAGCACCGAGAATAACCAGAAGAATGAACTGCGCGGCGGCGTACGGGCGGTCGGATCGCGTTGCAGCGACAAGAGTGGCGGCCTGACGCGGGCCGAACACGTAGAGGATCTGGTTCGGGCGGCAGACCTTCCTATCATGACCACAGGCAGGTAGCTCTTCTTCGTGATGATGGTCAGGAAGATTGCGAAGGCCGGACCGAGCGCCACGAACAAGCAGCCGAAGAAAGTGAGGAGCGCCATCCCCGTGCGCCTCCGCCGAGCACCGCGGCCCCTCCGGCGCGCCGCCTGTGCGTAGAGCTGGTCTGTGTCGGTCGCGGCTGGATAGTTGAGGTTTTCGCTGCTTCGAGACCTCGAGTGTACCCCAGAACCGCAGCTCGTCTTTGCGCCGAGCCCAGGAGCGAGCGATCCGTTGCGATCTTCGGCGGCGAGAGCGCGGAACAAACCACTCGGGCGCGGCGCCACTCGCTCGGCTGAGGGCCGCTCTGACCACCGCTTCCAATGTACGGCGGCGGTCCGAGAGGGCCACCGGGCGGATTCGGAGGCCCCGGAGGTCCCGGAGGCTTCGGCGGAGGCGGCGGGAACTACGGGCCGTGGCGCGATGGCCCGCGAGGGCCTCCCGGGGCGAACGACGACTTCTTCGACGGGAGGAGGATGCGTAAGACGCCTCTCGTGCGTCGCACGGTCGACTACACCTCGGACATCGTCCGCTGGCTCACGGCAAGCCTGGCGCCGCGCGCTCGCTTCGCGCTCTAGCTGACGCCTGGCAGGACCGGGCGCACCAGCGCGATTACAGAGACCGGCCGGCGATCATCGCGGAACCCTCGTACATAAAGGCGGTGCGCGGGGGCCTGCGGCCCTCGCGGTCCAGCGCTCGCTCACTCCCGCCCGCAGCTCCAGCCGCCCGCGGCTCTCAGCGACGACCCTCTCACTTCCGTGACGACGAAGTTCGTGCACACGTCGACGAACAAGATGCGCTGCCCCATCAACTGCCTGCGGGTGCGGGGCGGGCGCCGCGCCCCGCGCCGCGTTCCCCGCGGCCTGTCTGACCCCTGGCTGCGCAGTGGACGCCGGAGGGTCGGCGGCTCGTGACGGGCGCTCACAGCGGAGAGTTCACGCTGTGGAACGGCTTCACGTTCAACTTCGAGACGATCATGCAGGTCCGGATTCGAACCCGCGCGCATCCCGCCCCGCCCCGCCGCCCTCGCCCCTGGGCGCGCGCCGACGCACCGGGCGGGGCGCAGGCGCACGAGACGCCGATCCGCTGCATGTCATGGAGCCACAACCAGACCTGGCTGGTCACCGGCGACCACGCCGGCATCGTCAAGTACTGGCAGGTACCCCCGCCCGCCCGCCCCGTGGCCGGCGTACCCCCCTCCCGCCGCCGCCAAGCGAATTGTACCCCCGCCCTCAGGTGAACATGAGCAACGTGAAGGCGTTCCAGGGGCATGACCAGCCCATCCGGGGGATCAGGTCCGCCCTTCCGCCCGCCTCTCTTGCCCGCCCCTCTGAGATGAGCGCCCCCCGGCCATCCCTCGACCACAGCTTCTGCCCGACGGACCTTAAGTTTGTCTCCTGCGCGGACGACAGCACGCTCAAGATCTGGGACTTCGACCGCTGCGCCGAGGAGCGGCTCTTGAAGGGCGCGCCTGTACCCCCCCCGGCCCTCGAGAGAACTGAAGAGGAATCGCTAAGGCTCGAAGAACGCAGGGCACGGCTGGGACGTCAAGTGCGTGGACTGGCACCCGGTGAAGGGCCTCATCGTCTCCGCCGGCAAGGACAACCTCATCAAGATGTGGGACCCCCGCACGGGGAAGAGCCTCTGTACCCTGTGCGCCCCCCTCCCCCCCCGTCCGCCTCAGATCTGATCTGATCCGATCCGATCCGATCTGATCCGATCTGATGCGATGCGATCTCAGGCACGGCCACAAGGACACGATCTTCCAGACGCAGTGGAACCAGAACGGGAACTGGCTCCTGACGGGCGCCCGCGACCACCTCGTCAAGCTCTACGACCTCCGCACGCTCAAGGTGCCGTAGCGTACCCCCTCTTGCCCCCCCCCCCTCCCCCCCCCCCCCCCCCGCCCCCGTTGACTCGGCTCGGCCCTGCAGGAGGTCAGGACGTTCCGGGGGCACAAGAGCCAGGTCACATGTGCGTCGTACCCTCCTTTCCTCTCTGGCGCGCCTTGCTCCCCTCCTTGCCTTCTAAACGCCGTACCCCGCAGCGCTGGCGTGGCACCCGTTCCACGAAGACCTCTTCGTCTCTGGCTCCTACGAGGGCGCCATGCTCTTCTGGCTCGCGGGGTACGTGGTACTTTCGTCTCGAGCCGCACTGGACGGCTTGAGACGGCTCGGACCGACGGCTGCTGCGGCCGCAGGGACGAGTCGCCAAAGGCGGAGATGCCGCGCGCGCACGAGCAGGCGAGCCTGTACCCCCCGCCCCTCCCTCCCCATCGTCTTCGCGCCTGCAGCTGACGCCGGGATTCGCGTACCCCCGCGCAGGCCGTCTGGGCGCTGGACTGGCACCCGATGGGCCACATCCTCGCTTCGGTGCGCTCGGATCAGATCAAATCTGACCTGATCTGATCTGATCTGACTTGATCCGATCTGAGCAGGGGAGCAACGACCACACGACCAAGTTCTGGACGCGGAACCGGCCCGGGGACGAGACGCGAGATCGCTTTGGCGAGCGGCACGGCAAGTTCGACGAGCCCGGTACCCCCCTTTCGCTTTCCTTCGTTCCTCCGCTTTCTTTGTAGACTCACGCGCCCTTCCCCCCCTCTCAGAGGAGGTTGGGGGCTCGACCATCACGCCGATCACGGGCCCGGCCGTCCTCTCCATCCCCGGCATGAGCGCAGGCGAGTACCAGCCTTTCCTGGCGCTGCGCCGTCTCTGCTGAGTGGGGGGTACAGGGATCCCTGGCATCGGCGGTGTTGCGACGGGCGGGCCCGGCGCGGCCGAGTCGGCGGCGGCGGCGGCGGCGGCGGCCGAGGCGGCGGCGGAGGGCAGCCCGCCGGCGGCTCCTATGGACGCGCGCGGGGCTTCTCGGGCCCGGGCGGCCCTTTGGGCGCGGCGGCGGCGGGTTCGACCGGGGCGGCCGCGGCGGCTTCGACAGGGACCGGGACCGAGACCGCGATCGCGACTGGGATCGGGATCGCGATCGGGATCGCGACCGGGACCGGGACCGGGGGTACGACCGGGATCGGGATCGGGGGGACCGCGATCGGGACCGGGGGCGCGGCGGCTTCGGCGGGGGCCCGCGGGGCCCGACGCCGCCCAACCGGGGCGGCCCCAAGGGAGAGATCCCGCCCGAGCTGCAGGCGCAGCTGGGGGCTCCGCCCGCGCAGTACGCGGGGCCGCCCCAGGGCCCTCCCCAGGCGCCGCCCCCGCAGCTGCAGGGCGCGCCGGCGCTGGGCCCGGCGGGCGTGGCGCAGCCCGGCAGCATGCTGAACGCGCTCCTGTCTCAGCCGACGAACCCGGCGCTGGCGGCGCAGCTGCAGATGGCGCAGGCGGCCCAGTTCCAGCAGCTGCAGCAGATGCAGCAGGCGGCCCAGTTCCAGCAGGCCGCGCAGCTGCAGGCCGCGCAGATGCAGCAGGCCGCACAGATGCAGCAGGCCGCGCAGCTGCAGCAGGCGCAGCAGATGCAGGCGATGATGATGCAGGGTATGGGCATCCAGGGCCCGCCCTTCGGACAGCCGCCGGGCCCCAACTTCTTCGGCGGCCGCTAGCCCGCGCGGCCGCCCGAGATCCCCCCTTCCCTTCCCTCCCGAAGCCTACGCCTAGCGAGCACTAGCTTCAGCCTGCATATGCCGTCTTCGTATTTAGACCCCACTTTGCACATCCCGAGACGAGCTGGGGGCGGGGGCGAGTCGAAGACCTAGTTATGCGAAGGCGAAAGCACAAGCATAAGCTTCGCCTTCGCCTCTCTCTTCGCCGCAGCGGCCTCCTCGTTCACAACTCTGTCCGCCTTCGCCCTCGCGTCGTCGCGCTTGCGCTTTCGCGTGCACGCGAGGCTCGGTCCACTGCAGCCAAGGCGCGCTCCTTCTTGGTTTTGTAGGCCCCTTTGAGCGGACGCTTCTGAGACCTCGAGCCGCGAGCCTCAGACAGCTCAGACAGCTGTTCAGTCCTCTCGTCATTCAGCGCAATCGACCGGACCTTGATCACGTACGCGTGATGCATCACTAAGCCTGAAGGCAATTTCCGGATCAAAGATCTAGATTTCGAGTATACGTACAAGCAGGGGGGCAAGCCCCCCCGCACCCCCCCACTTGATGATTGAATTTTCCTCGGCTTCGTCTTCAAATTAAATATACAGTCGCGCTGCTTCAGATGCGGGTGCTCATGATCGCCGCGGGGGCTTCGACATAATCACTGTTTTCGCTAGCGCTGCGTACGCGTTGACTTCGAATTCATTTGCTGATCATGCACATGATTTGCTCCGTCTGCACAAGCATCACTGGCATGCCATGATGCGCAGCAGCGCTAGCTAGCTGCATGCACAGTAGCACTAGTATGTACACGGTTGCTAATTATTAATTATGAGCGCAACCGCGGCTATTATAAGCTTCGGAATAAGCATACAGCTGCATACGTATACCGCAGTTCGCTATCCGCCACTTAAGCTGTCCGTTAACGTTACTTTTCGCGATCGTTACTTGTCGCTATCCGCCAATACTAGTGCCACGGTGGACCGCTTAAGCTGTCCGTTACTTTTCGCGATCGTTACTTTTCGCTATCCGCCACTTAAGCTGTCCGCCGGGCCGTTACTTTCCGGAAACGTCCGTTATCCGCCACTGTCCGTTACTTCCGTTATCTGCCACCGTGGCACTTTCCATGCACGCCACTGGCCAGCTTAAACTGCTGGGAAAACTCGACCGTCCGACGGTTGGACTCGCGCGGCGTCGCGCGGCTCGCGCCACGGCCCACGGCCAGCGCTAGCGCCGCAGCGCGCGCTCAGCGGCTACCGGTATACCTGCGTCAGGCTGCGTGGGCCGCGTCACGCCGTGACGGGCCGGGCGCCGCGTGGACGTGGCGCTCACTGGCTCAGCCTGACAGCGGCTAGCGACCGCCCGGCCGCGGGCGCCTACACTGTGACACTGTACAGCTAGCACTGCTCACTGACTCCGCCGAGTGATCCGATCGCGAGCACTGCGCATGCGGCAGGCTGGCACACTGACACGACAGCCTGCCAGCCTGGCAGGCTGCAGCTGGCAGCACTAGTAATGCCGCTGCAGTGCCGCAGTGCGCCGGCGCCGCAGCAGGAAAATACCAGTACTGGACCGGAAATTAGTGGATCGTAAAACTTTTTTGAAACTACGCCCTTCCTTAAGTTTAGGCACGCTTTTCATTTCATGCCTTCCGTGTTCGAATCGCCCTGCGATGAGAATCACGCCTTCGAATCCCGCCTTCGGAATTTCGAGCATGAGCGCGGTACGTAATATTAACGCGTAATATATACTAAAAAATATAATTTAGTTCGTTACTAAGTTACTCTGATGTAATATACGGACCATAATACGGTCTACTACACTGTGTTCTCATATGCGTTGACACAACCCTAAGGTAAGTTTTCTGACCTCAATCAAGCTATCGAAGATTTTTGGCTCGGCCGTTCCGTGAGAACTGAGTTTTTTTACGGGTGTCCGCATGCGTCATCCGCCTGGTTCATGATCAGCCCCGCGGCCGCCGTCTCTGTTCCCTGTCATGATCAATACAGGCCTGCGTTTCCGAAGTTCGCCCCCGGCCCTCCTCCGACTCCGAGGCTCCGAGGCTCTTTTACTACCGCTTTTGTCAATAGAGATTTCGAATAAACATTCCTGCCCCGGGGCAGTGCAGCCTCTGGTCTGTATCAGGTCTCCGCCGGCACGGAAATGTTTAAAATGCCAGAAGGATAGATCGATATCCGGACAACATATATAATTTTCACGCAGAATTCAAATATTTAATACCTATAGTAGCCGGCGCCCGTAATTTTGAAATATTTCGTATATATCATCAGAATTAAACCGGGTAAATAGGGAGGAGCGAGAGTGCTGAGGATGAAAATCGGAAGGGTAGAAGGAATGATGGGGTACGACATCGACCTCCCGGCGGCGGGGTCTGCAATCGCGAGAGGAGGAGAGTCGTGAAGAGCGCTATTAATATTGGTAGCTAGCTATATAGCTGTGCTGCATCGATCAGCTGCAGGTAATTCGGATTGTTTGCATGAACGCGCAACAAGTATCAGTACTAGTACTAGATTTAGCGCCCGCTCGAGCTCCACCTCCTACCCTCGCGCGCCGCTGCCGGGGACCTCGTACCGGCCGCGGCCCGCGACCCATGGCCGGCACCTAGCTAGCACCTTCGGCTAGATAGTTGACCGGTCGGAAGGGCACGTCACGTAGAACATTGATACATGTGCCGTGGTGTATCAATGCGACGTCCACTTTTGCAAAAAAAGTACCGGCCGCGGCCCGGATCCGGATCCGGATGCCTAGCTATAGGCCCGGCGAGATCTAGAGCACTATTAATATTGGTAGCTAGCTATGTTACATCGATCAGCTGCAGGTAATTCGGAGGGTTTGCAGGTCCTCCTCATGCCTTGCTTATTGCCGCAGGCCGGGCGCGGCCCGCCGCGGCCGGCCCGGGTCGGAGGTGCGGCCCGGCGCCGGCCGCAGCGCCGGCGCGGCGATCCACTAGTACTCAGGATCCGGTGTACGTATACGTACGCGTCTGGCGGGTCTCCGCCCGTATACGTACTACGGTAACTGCGCCCAGCGATCCGGACCTCAGCCGCCTGATCAATCCCCGTGTCGCACCAGGAGCCCAGCCGCCGCCCGTCGACGTCGGGCTTCCGAGTATGAGCTTATAATGAAGCTAAGGGAGCAGCCGTCCAGGACGGCTGGTCGAAGGGGTACACGTTGGAATAAGCGCGTAAGACGCCAGGTGCGAGCAGGTAAGGAAGCTGAAGACCAGAGCGTCGGGTGCACGTGCACAGCATCACCACAGGGAACCAGCTGACAGCCGCAGCACTAGGTGCACATGGAGCGAGAGTGTGGTTCGCCGCACGCCGGCGACGATCGTACCGAGAGGCTCGCACAAGACGACGAGGGCGGTGGCGCGGCCGAAAGGGACATGGAAGGGAACAGTACGGCAGGAGCGCTAGCGGCTCAATCAGGTGAGAGTGCCACGGAAGCGCAGCGTGCTGGCGTTGACCGGACTGGAGCAGTGATTGATCTGGACTCGGCCGACGAGACAATGGAGTCGAGAAAGACGACGAGCGAGGCGCCGGCGCTTTCAGGCGATGCGAAGGCGACGGAGCTCCAGGTGATACCGTAGACTAAGCGAGCGCCGCGCCCTGACGCTGACTGTAATCGAGCAGTGATCGATCTGGACTCGGCAGAAGGTGCAAAGGACACGGGCGGGACGGCGCGCGCGGCGGCGACGGCAAATAACCCGCGGAAGGCGACAGTCAGACTGCGAGCGCGCCGGCTGAAGGCGACATCGCAGGTGCCTGCCCGGACCCCCTCTCGAACGAAGCGACTGACAACTTCGGGTTGGCGGCAGGCTTGGACGGGGGCGCATGTACACCCGGCGGCAGCGATAGTGGATCAGCCGGAGTGAAGGAACTGACCTCCGATGGCTCGCGGTGTGACGTCACGATTGGCCCAGGACCAGGTTCGAGCGACCAAGGCGACATAGCAGGTGCATGCGCGCAGCCCCGCTAGAACGATGCGACTGACAACCTCGGTTCGGCTCTGCGGCAGGCTCGGGCGGGGTGCCAGGCGTAATAGGCGGCAGCAATGCTGGAGCCGCAGATGGGATGCGCCTATCAGAGAAGAGCCCGCGGCGTCACAGCACAGGTGCGGTCATTGGAACTTTGAAATTGGCGCGATATATGTAGTTCTGATGCGTACAAAGATGGTCGCGCTGTACAGCCGAAAGTCGAGCCCGCCGATGCAATGCGAACCACAAGATCTAATGTCCCTGCGCCGCCCAATATGCGGCGGCGCCCGGACGAAGTGAAACAAGAACGGGCATCAAGCCCCCCCCAGGCGAGAACCACGAGATCGAATGTCCCTGCGCCGCCCAATCTGTGGCGGCGCCCGGACGAAGTGAAACAAGAGCGGGCATCAAGCCCCCCCCAGACTACGGTTCGTTCATCAGGTGCACGAACGAAGGGAGCAGCGTCTGTCGCAAGGATACGGCAGTTAATTGTCCTTCGAGCCCGCAGGCATGGCGTCATCGCGCGGTACTGGCAAGGGCAAGGAAGCAGGCGAGGTGGCGGGCGTACCACCCGTCGCCACATCGAAAGGTACGCAACCGGTGCACCGTAATATCCACTCGAGATGGTCACAGTTCACATGCTCGCAGGCAAGTCTCGAGGTATAGACAGTCAACCTGGAGGGCCTGGTGAGCGGCAGGATGCGTTGAATTTAAGAGGTCCCCGAACACCCTCGAGGGAGCGACCCCTTATAATTAGACTCAATTGCAGGCAACCAGCGCGAGGGTTCGAAGGGGGCGGAGTCGACTGATGCAGGAAAGGGCACCGAGGCGTCACGGGGTACGGTCACGATCGCTGACTGCATTCCCCATACATCATGCATAACTGCAGCCGATCTGACTGAGATGCAGGATCGTCTGGGAAAGCGCGAAAGAAGCAGGCGCCGTTTATTTGTGATAACTGTGGCATAACGTTCAAAGGAAAGGGGACGCACATTGATGCATGCAAACGGAAGTCAGGTGCCAAACATGCCTCTCATGTGCGCCGGCTGGTGTGCGAACGGTACTCATTGAATTTATCCAGCAGCTTCCGAAGCTACGAGCAAGAAGGCCGACGACGACCGTCTCCCTTGCCCCGCTGCTAATTGCAATCGCACGTATGCCAGCAAGAAGACCCTGTCCAATCACATGAAGACCTGCCCCAAGTACAACGCTGAAACCAGTAGTGGTATGTCGAGCGATGCGATGTGAGTAATCGCTGACGCATGGCGCCTTGAGTAGAGGGCGAGACGGATGGGGAGGACGCGTACGAGGACGAGGAGGCGTACGAATCGGCGGGTAGTGTGATCGAGGAGAGCTCTTCTGCTGCAAAGAAGGACGGGGCCCAAGTGCGAACACGCGGAATTCGAAGAAGGCTAAAGTCTCATCAGAGGGTGTGCGAATTATTACCTATCGAGTTTAAATATTCGGGCTACCCGATTAATTCGGAGAGCAGGGCGAGAACCGAGAGAGTACGACCGGAGGCAGGTGCGCTATTACGGACGTGCGGTCGTGCAGGCGCTATCAGTGCCTGAGCTAGCAACTTTAGATCTAGCGAAGTTATATTCTATTGGAACGTCGTCTCTGACCACCTAGTAATCCAACGTCAGATGCCAACGCACCGGTACATGCCGCGAGCGACAGCGTTGACGACGATAACACGGGGAACATGGGAGCCCAACTCCGGTACCGTGGGCCCGGACTCCGCGACGGTGATGACCTGGACGCCTCCCACCGTCCTCGCGTATATTCGCCAATTTGTCACGCTCCCTGATGGATCTCCAGAGTCCGTCCATTTTCCCTTACGTGAACTCTCAGCCAACGCTGCAGCAGGTTACAGTGCATGCAGGAGCTGCCATTGACAGGGCCGGAGCTGCTGCTGTATCCAATGAAGATGTTTCGGGGTCGGCTGGTGGAGATTTGCAAAGGCGCCGGCATCGGCGTCCCCGGCCGGCTCGATTTGATTCTGTACTTGATCGACTGTAGGTCCACACGATTTTTACACTCAATCATACCGAAGCATAGGACTACCGATAATGACGTTTTCAGTATGACGGCTGACTCTTGCAATGCAGGTGGCCGTACTCGCGGAGGAGGCCATTCGGCGGTAAGCTCCATACCCCCTCCCCCCTACCGCCCTCCCCCCCCTCCTCATGTACCGTCGCCCCCTCTCCCTTTAATTTGTCAACACGTCTCTACACTTCGCCATACTATAAAATCTTGATTCCGATGTCGTTACAGGAGCGCGGACGAGAACGTGGCAAACGTCATCCGTCAGCGATATGATGAGTCGGTCATGCAAGGGCGATGGCGACCGGGGTGAGCACAATCTTGCGCACGTCAGCCGAGAGATGTGGAGGCAGCCCATCGCCCTCCGCCCGCGCGATCCGCCCCATGCACCGGCCCGCCGCAGCGCATCGTCCTTGCCGCCCCGTAGTGCCCCGTACTCCGTCGCTCCCGGCCATGCCCCCCCGCAAGCAACCGGCGCTGGCTTCCAACTGGACCAGCCCCCGTCTCCAGGCATTACCCAGAGTAGTGGAAGACTGTGCAACATGAGCGAGTCACTGCAGTATGCAAGTAGCATGTGCATCTGTATTCGATAACGTGCCGCTGAATTAGTGCACGTCCGATGGTTGGTCCGTCGCGTTACTCAACGGGCTTTATTACGGTTTTCAATCCGTTGCATTGAGTGTACGTGCAACATAATCTCGTGAAGCGTTAAACATACTGTATCCTGAATTGGATTACACCGGAGTTGTCGGAGCACACCTCACGTCCTGGAAATCGTACGATTTATGTGCGCTCGCCTCGGATGCGACGGGCGAGTTGCATATCCTTTGGCATGAGCGTCACCCTGCGCGTCGGCCTGTAAGATGTAAGCAGTGTAGTTGTATTCATGATCAGTAGGTCGCAATGCACCTCTTTGCGTGGATAGCGCATAGATTTGCGTCCTGGAAAAGGCCGATAAGGTACGCCTCGCTGGCTTCCTGTAGCGCAAGGACGCTGGAGGATTGGAAGCGCTTGTCCGGCATGCCGTAGTTCTGTGCGATCTCGCGCACCAGCCGCTGGAACGGCAGCTTGCGAAGGAGGAGATCTGTCGTCTTCTGGTATTTGCGGATTTCACGAAGCGCGACGGTGCCTGCGGGTTCGGGCTGACGTGGTAATCATCCACGCACCGCGAGGTACGATATGGGGCGATAGCATTCGCACCTGGACGATAACGTGAGGTTTCCTTCCCGGAATGACACTCTTCGTTCCCGTCTTGGCCCTGCGCGGACCGCGGGACCCGGTGGCGGCCTTGGAGGCCATCCGTTGATCGGATTTCTTCGGCGTCACCTTCACACGCGCCATAGTTGACGCGGATCAGATGCACGGACTGGCCGGGTACGCAATCGAAAGCGCGCACCAAGCGTAGGGGTGCTCGCAGTGTACGTCGCGTGCATCATGCTTCGTAGGGATGCAGCACGTGAGAATATGTTACCGACGCATTCCGGGCCCTCTTCCAGCGCTTTGGCCCTGCCATCTAGCGTCCGCTACCAGGAGCACGCCCTCGGAGCTACAGCGCCCCGGCCCGCGGTCGCCCAGCTTCCCAACCTAGCCAACCGCGCCCGGTGCGGTTGATTCGTATGCCATCGTTGCGTGATACTTTATAAGAAATTGATTTACACTCTTTATCTCGTATGCGAAGCGAAATGACCTACGAAAACCTATATATATATAATGCTACCCGGTTACTACCCTCCGCCATTGTGCTATACATGACAAATGTTCAAACTATGAATGAATATATGGAATCTATGAATTAGATGCAGAGCCATGAGTCGGTCCGTTCAATTTTCTTCCTCTCCTCGTCGTCCACTCCGCATCTGACTCCGACTCCACGCTCACGTTCTTCTGTTTCTTTGAAGTTTTGGCTTCGTCCTTGCCTCCCTTCTTCCGCTTTGCGATAGTTGCCTGCTACGAGATTAGCTGGAACGTGGCATATGCAATGTACGGAAAGTCATATACCTCGCGCTCAACGAGCCCATTAGGAAAAGAAGCCTCACTTCCAGTGCGATCGCGAGACACGCGAACGGATTGTCCTTCAGGCTCAGGCGCAGCTGCATCGGCATGTTCATTGCTGCCATTGCCATCGGCGAGCTTGAGATTCCATTCAGAGCGATCGCTGATCCACCATTTCAACCTTGACAGGGATCCGGTCGTACCCGACAAATTCGGGGTGCTCCCTGTCGGGCCGGTACCGCCGGCGAAGAGCGCTGCATGAAAGGGTTACACAGGTTAAAACCGATAGGCTGAACTTCCGCACCAACTCGGTTCGACCCATTACCAAACGGGACAGATGCATGCAAGCGAGCACTCGCATCCGGAATTTTAATTGCCTTCGAGACGAACCCTACGGCAGGGTCTTCTTTTTCTCCTCGAATTCCGCAAGTCCCATTACTTCAGAAAAGAAGCCAAACACAGTTCCGTCGGGGTGCCTGATGGTCGCTCGAATTTGAACTACGTTTGAATGCGTGTGAATTACGCCTTGCATTCGTTTACCATGTTTAACTACAGTATAGACGTCCGAACCTCCGCGAATGAAACGACGATGTCCGCGACCCGTCGATGCTGTAGGTGTCGAACAGCTCCCGAGGGACTCGAACTTTGCGCCAAGTCCAAACCGAGCTGGCACCTTACACCCGAGCTTGTCCATGCACACGTATCCGTCCTCTTCCTCCTTGATGATGCATCCAATGTTATTGATGAAGCGATAAAACACGGTACGAGCGCGACGAAAAACGTGGTATCATCCCAGTTATCTATAGTAGCACGCACATTCGCTGAACCTGTTCGAGTCGCACAGTTTGTTGACATTCATATAGTCAACTGCTGCTCCCTGAAGTCGGAAACGATGTCGTAGCGCATCATGACAAATGATGCGCGATCCATATTCGCGAGTTTGTGAGGAAGCTCGATGAGACGAGGATCCTAACGTACGGCAGCAAAAGTGAGCAGGTAATGAATACGCGCGATATGAATATAGGTAAACATGAGTGACAGACCTCCTCATTCACTGATTCGAAGTTGATTAGACCGACATTACCAGAATTAATCTGGATCTCCTTCAGCAGTGTGCGGTCTCGCGTCAATGGCCAAGCCAGTTTCTCGGTCGCAGTCCTTTCACCAAGTAGCGTGCTTTGTTTGATGATTTCATGATTAAGTACTGATCGATATATTCCATGTCAGCATACTGATACGGATAATGGAAGTATACGTAAATGGGAGAGTATACCATATTTTCTGAGTTGCAGCTTGCGTTCAAGTGTTCGGTTATATTGTTCACTTGATCGATTAGCATGTCTCCCTTGATGGCATTTTTTCCCGCACTTGTTAGCATCGCCCCTGTGAAGATACGGAGCGGCACCTTATCGCCGACCTGCATTGCGTACGTCGATGAGCAGAAAGCTTATATAAATCGCCACATTGACATTACACATGATGTTACCCAGCTACAACGGGGTTGCGCACCTCATCCTCCAGAGTACCGCGGATGGTGTCACCTCCGTTCCTTCCACTTATGGTGTGCATGTTCGCAATCCGCACGACACCGTTAAAATCCCTCCATCCTTCAAATCCATGAACGTGCGCGCCACAGTAACCTTCTTTGCGGGCCTGGAAATATATTAGGGTTGTGACGCTCGTCGTGCACAAATGCTATTGATTATAAAAGCACGTACGATAGCATCACAATCCCATTAGCCGTGGCACTTGCCGAATTAGTGGCGACCGGCACGGCAGCCGATCTACGCAGGGACGAATAACGTCGTATTAGTCACAGCCAATATTACGCGATCGTAGAATACGTACACTTGCCCAGCATTGCAAATGGATCCGGACGCGCCAGGCAACGGGCGAGACGATGCCACTGCCGCCGTGATAGTTGCAGCTGCCCTTCCCGTGGCATGCCGTCGTTCAGCCTGCTATCGCGCCGATCGTCAGCTTAAATCCGCACCATGCCGGACCGAACATTGATTAACTCCAAGCGCACCCAGGCAGCGCGTGCCGCGTCGTCCACGTCGCATCCACCGGCGTAGGGATCACCGGCGAAGCCTCGTCAACGGCGACAGGGAGCGGGTCCTTCCGGCAGCAGCAGTGGCATCAGATTTCGCCAGTGACGCGGCCACGTCAGCCTTCTTCGGCTCGAGCACGTTGTCCTTCTTCTCAGCCGTGGCTGCAGCAGCAGCTGCCTTTGATTGACGTGCCATTGCACTTCGGTATGGTTTAGAGTACGTACTCAACGCAAAATTTCAAATTTGGGACTAACTTTAGTTCTCGATCGTCGACTAACTCTCCGAGTTCGCGTACGCATATTGGGAAAAAAGCCGCCGTTCGGGTTTGATGCCAGAGACTCTACGTCAGACTGAGGCCTGGGCCCAGACAGCGTAATGGCGCCGGCAGCTGAAGCCGATCCACCTCCTACTTCGACTGCAGCGTGTTCCGGGGATGAGATTGCCGACGCGCGTGCGCACGGACCGTACGCGTGCCCTGCCATCGACGGTATGCACGGCCATGCCCGCTCGAACCAGCACGAACGTGCCGGCTTGCTCGGTGTTCATCCGTCACTGGCTGTCCTGTTCTTTTCTGCAATGACGACTTTCACGCTCCCTCCATGGCCAGTACTGGCGGTCGTCAGCATACGGTATACCGGTGCTCATCGGATAACTGTAGCAGGTTCGCGAGGGATATATATGATGTTTAAGTGGTCAACCTACGCACAAAACCAACATATCTGACTGGAGCCAACGCCCTTGTTATGCAGCATCTACTGTGAGGAACATAGCAGCGAGATGATAAAATGCGATGTCTGTACCGATCGCACATGGGCTCATGTCCGCATGGCGCGCTTGATTACTTCTATGTCACAACCCTCTGCCCAATCACACAGTTATACGCTGTCGGCGGATTCTGAAGCGAAACCCTCTTGATCGTCAATACGGCGATCCTCGCGCCAAGAATGAGAGACATGCACCACCAGCAGCGCCAGGAGAGCACCTTGCATACGGCAAGGCCCGCGGCGAAATCTGCAATCGTCTATGCTGCACCGAAACAGACTGCTACGATGACCATGTTTGTGGCTATGATTCGACTGAAGACTACTAGCTATAGGTCTATCGATTAGGGGGCCACGTTGCTTTCAGTCCGTGGTACGATGCTCTTTAGCTAGGACATGGACTAGAATATAGTAAGCCGCCCGGGGCGCAGCGGTCGACTCGCGACGCCCTGGCGGGGCGGGTTGGATGTGGCAGAGAAGGGCGGGGCGGGTGATGCACTGATGGGGGTGCGCGGCCTAGCCTTGCTTGGAGATTTTGATCTAGTCGGGTATATTGTCGGAAGCGCATGGCAGCCATCTTCCTGTGTTGTCTATTTCGACAGCGAGATCTGCAGGCGTTGTCTGGAATGAGGGTATCAGTAATTATGAGATGTAAAGGTAAATCGGGCACAGACCCCGTCAAGGATGGACTTGAAGAACTCGTCAATGATGAGATTGTGGAGACCTGCTTGTCTTTGGCAGAATTGGAATGGGCATTCCCTATGGAAAGGATTTAACTTTGATCATGACCATGAGTGCAGGACGAATAGCTGACCAATCTTCATTATGAAGGGAGAATATCAAGTGCTCGTTGAAATCGAAACACTGCGCAGGGATAAGAATAATGTGGAATTTATGAAGGGAATACGACCACGTACGTGCGGGTGAACGCAGTACACTGACTGAACTGGCACTCTGATACGTTCTGATGTGTAGGGACAGGACAGATGCAGGCGGAGTTTCGTATCGAGTGCCCGAGAGATAGCTGGCAGGCGTCTGGTGGTGAGACGTGAAGAAGTAGAGGTTTACGTAAGGGTAATACCGAAGTCACGCCCGGCTTGCCATGGCCTGAAGATGTGGATAGGCTCGATCTGCAGAAATCGTTGCAGAACCGTTCCATCTTCAACGATTGGATGCGATCAACATGCGGTGTGTTCTCATAAGAGTAGTGACGTCGGAGAAGTGACTATAGTTACGGATCGGTCTCTATAATCATGTGGCTGCTCGATCCTCTGCATCGTTCCTCTGAACATCCCAGGTGAGATCCCATGCACGCTTTTGTTTTCGCCATGATCAAGTAATCGGAACCTGTTGAAACATATAAGTTAAAAGTCGTCTGTGTTTAGACGGCAGGCGCGGATCGGGTCTGAGCATGCTTACTTCGAGCCGGGGTATCAGCCACCCTGCGACTGAGCGCGCTTCGAAGGTACGACGAGCGGCGCTTCTAGCGCTTGTGTTCGCCTTGATGGCGCTGGCGTTGGCGAAGGAGCGCGCCGCGTTGCTTCGCGCTTAGCGGTGGGTTGGCCTAGCTGAGATTGCGCAGGCGAATGAGCGCGCTAAGAACGATGCGACGAGTTGCGCGTGTAGCGCACGGGCTGTCGTTCACGGCGCCGGGAATGCAGGCTGTACCCCTAATTGCCGGACTTGATTCTTGCAGAGACGGCTAGACATGTCGTTGACGAATACTTTGCGTCCCATCCTCGATTCCGGTTCCAAGAAGCGATCGAGAGGTATGTTCTCCGTGCGCTTGCTCCGTTCGCTGCTGACGCAAGTGCATGCTGCGATTTGCGCCATCGCAGATACGTCGCCCACATCCGATATAGTGCTAGCTGCTTCTTACGCGAGACCGAATCTCGATTTAGCTTCTTACCGCGATATATCTCAATCAGTGCGAGTCAGCGGCCCCGGTTCCATCATCGTACTGGAGGCCATGAGCCAAATGACCCCCGACGTTTTTATAATCAAGAATCCCGGCACAGGCGCCATCATAGCAGTACCACCTGGGCCTGCAGCGGTGCGCGTGAGTAACAACGAGTTTACTTCTGCGTACGATGTGATTGCGTCCGTTCAGCTTACGGACTGTAATGGAGGTGCCTGTACACATGTAATCTTGGATGATGATCAACTATTAAACCCATCCCCACGCAGAGTACGACTTGATAGTAAATGCCTTCGATTGTGCTGGCAGTTGGGACCCCGATCGCCGGTGGCCGAAATCTATATGAAGTGGAATGGGACGGTCGCCAAGCACGTCGTACATCGACCCGATGTGGACCAGATGGATGGCCGCTGCATGATGATATGTACCACGGAATGTACGACGATGTCGGTCAGAATTAGGGCAAGGACGCGCGCCGTACTCCATATACGTTGTATGGCAGTCAGTTGTCGGGGTTCGTTTCGCATCGATTTCTGTTTCCTATCTCTGACACCTTCTATCTTGCGCTCGACTACTTAGTTTTGCCTGCCTTTATTGAATGTGCACATTGGCACTGGCTACCCTCAGCTTGCTGCACTTGACTTCCATTCCAATATCATCCACTCACACTGCCTCGATCCCTCCTCACATGCTCCGTACTATGCTAGCTGACTAGGCCTGGACTACAGTATAGTAAGCTTAACTATGCGGGTCCGATCCCCTTGCTGCAACAGATGCGTCGAATGCAGAGTTCACCACACTGCACCGTGAAGATGTGCACATGAAGAATACGGGTACGATCACCACCGCAAGGAGGGTTTAGAGATCACATGCTGTAGTTACTTGGGGTTGGGGGGGAGTGAAAGAATGTAGTAGCAGGGGTCGCAGGAATTCGGAAGGAATAGTATACGTAGCGACGTACTCTGTCGGGGTCCGATTCCCTTGCTGCCACCGAGGCGTCGAATGCAGCGTTGAAGGCCTCGTAAATCTCTTGTGTGAGAAGCGGCAGACCGTTGTGTGTGAGCTGCCGCATAGCGAAGAACTTGATGAGGTCACGTCGGAGTCTCTCGTACCAGGCGTAAACTCTTCGCATGTGTAACCGGCAGCAGCGTACACATGCACGTTCGCAAATTTCTTCATGAACTGGCCGCAAACACATTAACTTTGCGGGTGAACTCGATACCGGCCACGATGATCGTATAAAATAGAAACGCACAGGGTGTACTCCTGAGGGAAGCAGACCGGTGTCCCCTTCGCAACCAATCCAATCCAGGTGACGCGCCCTCAGATTCCTGCGCACAACATTTGAGTGTCATAGTAGTTGCAGGACGCCAGCTGCGGAGGCAGGATGCATTATGCACTCGAGTTCGGATCTTGATCGCGGGTTAACGTCTTCGATGCCAGAAAGCGATGACCCACGAACACGATCGCGGAGGCCAGCAGTAGTATGGATTGAATGCGAGAGAGTACGTACTCCAGCTCCGGTGTCTTGCACGTATTTCAAAATCCGGGGCACGCAGTGGTATGGATGATGCGTGTTAACACGTGGCCATTTTCAACGTAGTAGAAGGGGTGAAAAAGGCCAGGTAGTCCACGTTGATGGGAATTGTGTGCGTGATGAGGTCATACACGCTGCAAACGTTGCGACCGGGTGGCTAAGGTCGTCTCCTGGCACGTAGATTGCACATGCAGGGAGTCGTACGATGATACTATACGCTCAATAGTATTCGAACCCATGACACTGATCTGAGGAACAGAATTGAAAATCGAAATGATACCGTTCGAAATATTCTGCATGTAGCAGGCACCTGCAGAGGTAGGACACCTGGGCCATGATCTGGATGCCGTAGGCAAAAGGTGCGCAGAAGACATCCACGGTTTTATTCTTTGGTAGGTAAGGCGCGACTCGTTCTGCGGATGCGCGCGCGCAGCTTGATAGAAGGCGTTGACGACGCGAGTGAATTCTGCCACGGTTGAGGCTTTTACGTAGATGTCGATATCGTTCCTGCAAGCTACTCTCAGGACAAACGGTTCGCGCTCATGCTTTCTCGCATGCATGCGTACAATGCCATTCGGTAGGCAATCGCGGGCACGTGAGGGCTTGAAGGGAGGCCACCTGTGCGCATAGAGAGGATGCGTATGTTTGTATGCATAGGTATGGAACGATGGGCGAATGACGGACCTGATATGAACACGCAGCTTGGTATGTCAGGAGGAAGGTACGAAATTAAGGCGTGGTCGCGGACGCTCCCCAAAAGCCGCAGGATGTGCATAAAAGCCGTCCATCACAGGCAATCCTGGTCCGATGATCCCATGGTCGCGGCAGCCATTGTCAATGGCTCTTCCGAGCATATCACCGCTCTGTAAAACTGGGAGTAGGAGCAGCATGAGAGTAGCTATAGTAACATGTGTTTACCGGATCGGATGCGCAAACAAAGGATAGAACATGCGTGTGTGCGAACCTCGGTGGGCGCGATACATAGATCGTGGCGGTGGCTTGTATAAGGCACTCAGATTAAAGCGCGCAGCGAGGTATGATGCTAGCTGCGCGGGGATGATCGATCGCGCCTGTGATATCGTACAGTCGTACATGGCCGCTAGAACAGGATGTACGGAGAGAGACTGATGACAGCTATTATCGGAAGTGACGCTGACGGAGCGACAGCACAGGGTAGATGCTCGCGTCGGGAAGGTTACCGTTTGCACGTTAATGGAGAGCGAAGCCGGGATAGCACTATCGAACATGGGCGAGGTGACCATTCAGACCAGCGCTCGCTGTAGACGTGCAGAGTCCGCAGCAGGCTAACGCATTGCATATGCACTTCACTTTGCAGAAGCGTCAGGCGATTCGCAATCAGACGTGGTCGGAAGTACGCGAGCATGTTTTCACGAGGTTGGACCGGTCTACCGACTCATACGCGCATGGGATCGCGCAGAGTGTCCGGGTGATGACTATAGCGATTGCCCTCGTGCCACTGGGCAGAGAAATGGCAGAATGCAACAGGTGCATATCTGGCATTCCGAACGTACGATCGGTTGCTAACGAACGCGCTGTGTACTGAAAGGGTGGCACGAACAGGTCGGATGTCGATATGCAGTGCACTGACAGCGACAGCGCAAGCGACGATTCAAGTAAGTACGCAGTGCATCTCGTGCACATCGGCATTAATATTGCTGCTAGCGTACGTCTGGTTCACACGGCCGTATTGCTTGCAGTTCTGACAAGGCCAACGTTCCCAATTTTGCCACTGTCGGACGATGATTCTGCTAAGCTGTCCGGCGTCCTGATGAGACTCAGAAGGTGTCGATCGAAATGGTAATTTTATCAGAGGCCATTGATGAGATGTCGACGAAGCAACCGGGAAGTAGGTGTCCTGACATGAAAAGAGCTCGTAACACGCTGGTGTTCAAGCAGCTTTTTAAGAACTAGCATTAACACCTTGAGTCTGCAATCCAGGTATCCCGAAGCAAAAGTAGGCATTTACAAATGCAATCATCGACTGCAATGTTTAGAGAGGCGGAGAGGTGGGGGGGGAGGGGGGGGGAAGGGGGGGGGGCAAGTGAGAAACAGAGGTTTGCGCTAAAGGCGGCGGGACGGGGCGGTGGGACAGCAGGTCGCTGGTGTGAGACGGGATGCTGAGTAGGGTCAGAGTGGGGTCATGTCGATGGGGAAGACGGTGTACTGAGGGGGGGCAGAAGGTTGCTGGGTGGGCGGCGGAACACTGAGTCTAGGCGGTTTGTCTCCCGCTGGTCCTCTCCGATGGAAGCGAGACGGCAGAGGGGTGACGGCCGGGGTGCTAGAGGGCGGCGCGGGTGGACGATAGGGGGCGTAGGAACGGGGCGCTAGAGACCAGAAAGAGGCGGGCATGGTGGGCGACGGGATACTCGGCGGCCGGGTGAAGGGGTGCAGAGGGCAGCGGGTCGATGGGGGCAGTGGAACACTGGGCTAAGTAGTGCTTAGGATTCTAATATGCATGCATATGTACTTGACCAGACAAACATCACTCAATATTATGATTCGTATGTAATCTGGCACCCAGTCCGAATAACTGGGAAACTAAACTATCGATAATGCCGTTCCTCGCATCGTTGGCCATTTTATAACAATCACGAAGAATGAGATGACGGGGTGGGTTACGTTCCAGTAATGTCACAATCCTTGTCTCGAATAAAAGACCCGCCACATGCGACAAATTAATCTGTACAAAGCAGGACAATTCAGATGAAAACGAAAAATGAAAAACCAGTTCACAGTCCTACCGTAACACGCACCCTTCAAATGACAGAAGGAACGGTTTAGAAATCTCCGCCAGAATCAATTCCAGCAAACGAAAGGCATATCGGAATCCCGGAACTCCGCCATCCCCTTTGCCTAAGGACAGAATAAACGTAAATCACCCAAACATATATACAAGAAAAATGAGCACATTGCAAGTTCTTGCAAATATACCAGAGTAACGGCCCCAGTGCGAGATCCGTGTCAATATCTTGCACACTTCGAGCGGCGGTATACTCTGTTGAAATGGATCGACAATCGATCCACACAGCACTGCAATGGGCAGTCCTCATTAATACGTATATAAAATCCGAATATCTTGAGTCGATGCGATATAGGTGAAATGAAAGCCGAGAGCCTCCATGTTTCACTGACAAGTGATCATGGCGACGGAGTGCTCTTGCAGAAGATATCGAATGCTGCGACTGCAATGCTATCCCTGCCAGACTCAATGGCTTCTCCCGTCGTTCCAGGACGGAGTGTAGTATCAACAGATCTGATTCTCTGGGATCCAAACAAATCTCCAACTGCGCTTAATATATCAACGGACGCTCTATTAATTAAAGCATTCACGACTTTAGAAAAGACGCGTACATGGGAAATTGCAGCAGACGGATAGCCCCCCAAAAGTGGCGCATGAGCAATATATGTTTTGGTAGATGATGGAACGGTTGGGCCTGTGCGCAGAGACGATAATGTCGTGACTGAGACACCGAATCCAGCTGGAATTACATGTGCTGGCACAGTGTCCATGGCGTGTAGTAAGTTCCGCGTAAATTCTTTCAGTACGATTTCCATTTCCTGCCGACTTGCCTGTTCATTTGATAATTAAAAATGAGATAGAAACACAACAGCCGAAATTGAATTAACAAACCAAAAAAAGCGTATTCGTGACGGACGTGCACGAAATATGCACAGTTCGACAACTAGCATATCCGCACACCCAATATGATCACGAGACGAGGGAGTTCTACGAATATTTCTTCTGTACGTGAAGTAATAAACACCACCCTCGTAACTGTTGTCAAAACCTAGGAGCCATCGAAGGACGTGAGGTATATGTTACATAGCGTCGTAACCCTGAAAACGCACATGTTCGAGAAGACACTTCTTAGGATGCGATATTAGCATACGAACGGCCTGAATCAGTCATTAGCTACGAGGTGATCATGGGCGATCTCATTAGGCGAATACAACGCACCTCCGCAATTGAATTCACGCTTATATAACTGACCGATGGTCTGCGCACAAGTCCACTTTCATCCTGCACGAAAAAACAGCTGACACTGGTTTGAAATTGCGTGCCTGAAGGACAAGAGAAATGAGCTCGAGGGCCCATCAGTACCGCATCAATCACGGCAACCACACGTACTATACGTCTCCAACTCTGACAGACGCCACCAAGCACACAGACGACAGCACGGTACTGGTTGTCACATATGAAAGATGCGATAATAATGAAAATCCCAGGGTTCTCGAACACCTGTCCTTTTGCAATGACGCGGCAATAATACCAACGTCAAAAGAAAATTTTACCCGCTGCACCAGATCCTGCATTCGTGAACCTACGACAGAGATCTGGTTTCAAACCCGTAACGTCGGAAATACCACGAAGGAGAAACTTACGTGTCATACGCGTGATGTTCATTGCAAGACAGAACGAGCCGGATGACGTGGCTTCGGGACTGACGCCAGAAGGTCGTACAGGCAGTCCGTACTGTCTTGCCCTCTAATACCTGCCGTCAGAATGAGCTGCGTAAGAAGTGTGAGAGATGCAAGCCCCGCTCCGACGTCGACGAGAGCCCAGCTAAAAGGTGTGCCAGCACCCGCGCAGCATAACCCAGGCAGTAGGCGGGTTGCATACGCACGCTTTGCGTAGATGATGAACACCAGCAGCGCGGGAAGCGGATCCCAAAGAGCCGATATCACCAAAGCAAATCGATACAGGGTACCCCCCGAACATAAGAGAAAGGAGCAAGCAAACGTAGAAAGGACCAGCGCATACGATGTTCATTGAAACGCAGCACGTGCACAGACGTGATCCAATGACAATCGACTCAGTTCACCTTTCGTACAAATTTACGAACGTGCATGTGTACGCTGCTGCCGGTCACACATGCGGCAGAGTTTACGCCTGGTACGATAGACTCCGCCGGGACCTCACCACGTTCTTCGCTATCCGGCATCGTGCACACTACGGTCTGCCGCTTCGCACAAAAGAGATTTCCAATGCCCTCCTGATTGTTTGTGCACAGTACTGTAGGCAACACTGGTACCTTCGTACCACAACGATAGCCTGCGTATATAGCTCGGAAAACCCAAGTCTACGTATAGTTTATTCAGTCGTAATCGTAAGCAGCCGCCTATTGTGTATTTGGAGGGGCTAGCTTGAGAGTATGGTGTGATATTGGACATGGACAACCACCACCGAATCCCGTGCTCTGTACGAACGAGATTAGTAACTTTAAATGAAAGAACTATGAGTGCACGGAAAACGTACACATAGGAGGAGTGTAAGGTGGTGGACGGCGAGCTGCCGCAGGCGAAATGGTTGACGATGAGATCGGCAGAACCGGCGAAAAGGAGAGAGGTTCGATAAGAATACGTTGGTCACGGGTGGTCCGCGATCCTGTGGTTCTGAAGGGAGGGTGCGAAGATTCTGTGCCGTAGTAGCTGAAAGCCGGAGGGGCTGAAGTAGGCGACAGCTCTATTGGCGCGGGATGCAGATTACCAGATTGCTCTGGCGCCCCTGCTTGCCCTGCAAGTTTGCGCAGGGTG
>QPMI01000448.1:0-29703 GCA_004431415.1 Cyanophora paradoxa | reverse complement strand
GCGTGCCGCGATTCCCTCGGATTAGGCTAGCCGGCAGTCTATGCGTAGCCGCTACCCTAGTCTAGTGCTATCGAGCAGCTAGCTCTAGCACTCTCTGTATTCTGACTTAGCGCCGGCGCGACTCCGTTTGGGGTACGCGATCCCTGGACGGGTACACTTGTGAATAGACCACTTGTGCTCCCAGCTACACCCACCCCGTGCGTGACCGCACGGACGCTGCACCGGGTGGGAATCCTCTCATCCGACAGCGCCATCTGCTCACGAGCCAGAACCCCGATCATCAGCGACCCGTCATCAGCAACCGACCCAGCTCGGCGACCGCGGCTCAGCCGGCGCGCAGGTAGACCTCAGCAGAGGTCGTGGGTCGCTCTCGCGCCCCGCCTGCGCCGCTCCGGGCTGATCCGCAGTTGGCGACCGAACATTCTGGAAAGAACCAGAACTTAGTCCTGCGGATCCAGGAACGCGCGCGAATACCGAGGGATCCCCGTCCCGATCGGATCGTCGCCGTTTCCTGAGCGAGCTGCGTGCGAGCCCGTGGGATCATTCCTGATCGGTCGCTAGTCACTCGCCGCGACGCCAGCCTTCTCCGGCTGTTGCGATCGTGCTGGACAAGACGAAGAGCGATCGGATCGACGGCTGAGGCGTGCGCGCCCGAGCTGTCTCCGGAATCGCCGCAGCCGAGCTAGTGAGCTTGCTCGCCGCTGCTGTGGACCACGACGGCCTCGGATCTCGAGCGAGGCACATTCTCTCACGGAAAAGCGTGGCATTACGTCGCCGCTTGACCTGAGAATGTCCTCGGGACCGGAGCCTCCGCGGAGTTCGTCGTCCGGGCCGCGCACGCGCGTGGCGCCGCCGACATGGACTCTATGAGCGGATCAAATGTTTTGCAATGGATCCAGAGCCTGCCGAAGCTGCCGCCGGCAGCGATCAGCGCACGGTTCAGGACCACCTCCGCCAGTTCGAGAGCTGCGCGAGCATGAGCAAGGACTTGCTCAGTGTCTCGCCGACTGCACACATTGAAGTGCAGAAGCGAACTGGTGGGCTCTTCTCGGCACGCTAGATCACGGGCACCCCGTGCGCCAGAACATCTCGCTGTTCCAGAGCGCCGAGCAGATCGACACTCGCGAGCTCGAGAAGCTGAAGGCGTACCGGGCCGAGCGTGCGCGCACGAGCACGGCGGACCCGCGAGACGTCGCGATCCTCGAGACGCTCGACGAGAAGATCGCGCAAGCCGAGGAGGGCTTGCAGCGGACCGCCCTCACGGTCACGTACACCGCGATCAGGCGCCGTCTCGAAGATGACGCCGAGATGCGGAACCCTGACCGGTACAAGGCGCTCCTCGACCTGCCGCACGTGGGCGAGGCGCCGGAGGCGTTCTATCGCCGCGTCCTCGACTTGAGCATCATCCCGGAGTGCCGCGAGGCGCACGAGACACCGCTTATGGCACTCATGCGCCACGCGGGCCAGATGCTCAAGCGCCGCACTCGCAATCAGTGCCGCGACTTCGAAGACTCCGAGATTTCGGACACCGATCGCCGGCACATGATGACGAACTTCTCCACGGCTCGGAAGATCTATGACGAGCTGTCGCAGAAGATCGCGGACCGCGAGATCACGGGACCCTCTGCGGTCATCGACCTGGTAACCAAGCGCACCAATGAACTGGGCGCCTGGGACGTCGATATCTCCAAAGTCCCCGGCTCGGCCCTAGTGCTGGGCTCGCGCGGGACGCCGCTGCAGGCGCCCACGCTCTCGCGACGCCGGACCCGCGCCAGCGCCGGCGCGGGCACGCGCATCATGCTCGCGACGACGGTGTCGGAAGCCGAGATCGCAGAGCTTGAGGCAAACGCGTACGTGGGACGCGGACGACGCCGAGGATCAGAACGCCGAGGTCATCTCGTTCCTGCAGCTCATTGCTCGGGACGAGCCCCTCGTCGTAGTCCGCGCGCTCTACCCGTCGGCGTCCGCACCGCCGCCCCGCCTTGACGACCCGGTCTATCAGCAGAAGATCAAAGACTTCCTGAAGGCCCGGGGTCTCCCCGAGAAGCCCCGGCGGCCGTGCCACTGCGGCGAGTCGCACTACTCGTTTGAGTGCCGGACCAACCCGCGGCCTCTGCCCGAGTGGTCGGCAATCAACCCGGCCAAGCGCCGCGGGCCAACGGGCGCAGGCACCGGTGACCCGAAGCGCCGGTTCTACCCCGCGCCGCAGGGTGGGAACGGCCGCTCGAGCCCCCCGCCCCAGCAAGCTGCAGGGCCCCGGGCGTGCTACAACTGCGGCAAAACCGGCCACCTGGCCGCGTCCTGCCCGGCCCAGGCGCAGACGCTCGAGGCCGCGGTCCGCCGCGCGCTTGCAGAACACGCCGCCGCCGCTGCAGCCCCGCCCGTGCCGCCCGCGACGCCGGCGCCCTGGGCTGACCCCAACGCCTTCACGATCGCGCGCGCCATGCTCGAGCAGGCTGCCCGAAGCGGCGCCGCCGGCCCGTCCGCGACTGCACTGCTTCCCGCGCCGACCGCGGCCACGGGTCGGGGCCCACGGCGGCCCCGGCGCCCGCCGAGCTTGGCAAGGAAAAGCACGTGTACCGTGTGCGCATCGTGCGCAACGAAGGCGTTGGTCGACGATACTTCCGAGCCTTCACCGCAGCGGCGCGGCAGCACGCCGCCGCGCTGCAGGACCCCGGGACGGCCCCGCTCTCAACGCGGTCGCGCAGCCGCCACCACTGTTTCGCGATCGCAGTAGTGCAGCTGTCCGGGGAAAGCGCCCAGACTGTGCCACCCGGGAGCCGAGAGGCCGCCCCCTGCGAGGCGCAGGACCTGTTGCCGACCCGCCCGGAGTCGGGCCTGGACGAGGGGAGAAGAGTCGCGTTCGACGCAGTGGACGCGCCCTCCGAGAAATCGCACTCTCTTGGCGGCCGCCCCGGACCCACGGAGTCGAGGGCGCTGACGCAGCAGCGAGGGTCCGCGCCGCGCCCGTGCCGACTTCTTTCCCGCCGAGCTCGCCGCCGGCATCGTGGACCCGCCTTGAGGAGGTCGCACTCCTCTTGGCGGCGCCCGGACCAAGGAGGTCGAGGGCGCTGACGCAGAAGCGAAGGGTCCCGAGCCCGCGACGGAGCTCGCTCCACCAAGTCGGTCCCGAGACCGCCGCCGCCGAGGCTCCGGCGGACCCCGCCGCGGCGTGGCTGCTGCCTGGGTACTCCTCGGGGGCCGAGACGGTAGCGAGCTCGAGGTGACCGACGACGGCGCTCCTCGCCGACGAGGACGCGACCGTAGCGTCTAAGGAGACCCTGCGCCTCAACGCGCTCGCTCCTCAGCGCTAGCCCCGGCCTAGACCTCACACTTCGGAGCCGTTGAGTTAGAGCCGGTGAAGGGCCGCGAGCAACGAGCTGGGGCCGTTCTCTCTGGACGTGGACGCGCACAAGCTGAAGGCGCCGCGTCGGTCCCCGCTCGCCGCGGCGTTCCTGTACCCAGCGCGTGCGAGACTCACTGCGGCTGCACTGTGAGCGAGGGGCTGATCGAGGTCCGGGCGAGCAGTGGTTGCCACTGCGTTCCGCTGCCGCCCGCACCCGCCAGACGCTCTCTTCTTGCTTGCGCGTTCTCTCAGCCGCTCGCCACCGAGAGCACGTACTCGGCTCGCGGACCCTCCCCACTGCGTTCCTGCAGATGCTGGGGCATGACCCGCTGTCCCAGGACACCTGGCTCACGCCTGGCGACGCACATTATGAAATCATGAGCCTCACGCACCAGGCCCTCGCGTCGCCGCGAATGGGCCGGGGGCCACGCGTGCCGCACGCCGAGGGCCTCACGCCCGAGGCGCCGCAGTCAGCCCGACCCACAAGCTTACGAAGCTTGGGACGAGTGCGTCGCTACCGTCCTGCGCTGGCCTGGAGCATACCGCCGCACTGGAGCATTGGCCACACTCGCCGTGGCGGCTCTCTCGAGCCGCACGAGATGACAGTGTCGGGCCGCCAGCTAATCGAGCTGAGCGAGCTGTTGCCGGCACAGGACCGCTCCGCTTGCGTGCGCCTCGACTGTTGCGGCTATTCCTGCACGCGTCGATACGGTGCCCGGCACGCGCGCCGTCGAGAAGATCTCGGCCGCTTCTTTAAGTTGCCGAGCCGCTCATGGTGGACGCGGGTCGACGCTATGGCTTCGCCTGCTGCCTCGAGCACGCGATCCAGTGGAAGACGTGGCTTGCATCGGCGCCGCGCCGGTCCCACGACGCCACAAGAGCGCCGTTGCCCTGGCCGACGGGAACCTCTTGTCCTCGACTCGGAGTTCACGGAAGCCGTTCACTCGCTTGCCGTCTGGCTGCCTCGTTGAGGTCCGATCCCGGGCGGGCAGTCTCGCTCGGATCGGACGCGAGGATGGCTGCGGAGCGCTCGCGGAGCGTCTGACTGCGTACGCGACGGCGTGCCCGCTTCCGGTCGTGAGCGAGGCGAGTCGCACGGTTGAACGCGTTCCGGTGGAGCCCGCGTCGCCGCGCCGCGTTCTGCACCTCCGGGACTGCACTTGTGCGACACCTGGCTGCACTGGCGCGCCTGCACGGCAGAGCCTGGCACGTGGAGGGTCGGCCGCGTGCGCCGATCACGCGCACCACGCAGTTCCCCTGCACGGCACGACGCGAGGCGGGCAGCTGCCCACGATCGTGCTGAGGAGCTACGTGCTGAGCCAGTCGGCCCGCGCCGCGCTCACGCCTGTGCGATGCAGCCTGGGCCCGCACGGTTCCCGATCCGCCGGGGCCGCGGAGCTGCCCGGTACATCGAGGGGCCAGGCGGGCGACCGGGCCAACTCGTCATTCTATTCCGTAGGCTGCTGAAGAAGCGGGCCGGTTCAATGACGAGGCTGTCAAGGACATGATCGCGCTCGGAGAGTGGCGCACGGATGCGGCAGCGCACCCACTCTCTCACGACCTGCACACGCCGAAGCCGGCGTCGGACACGACGGGCGCCTACACGGCGAAGGCCGTCAGCGCGACGATCAAGGAGGCTAAGGCTGCTGCGCCGCGCCCGCCTGTGAAGGCGCTCTCGCGAGGGACCGCAGCGCGGCGCGCGGCGCCCGTCCTGTCCCGCGCCTGCACCGACGGCGAAGCTCGTGACTTGCACGCGCGGCAACATGGCCGGCTTGCGAGCCCGATGGCGCGCGGCCACCGCGCTCCGAGCCGCCGCCACTGAGCCGCGCCTGTCGAGCTCGCTGAGCGAGCCGTACTCGACGTCGGCGCGCCGCGCCGGCTCCCCGGCAGGCGCCGTCGCGCGAGCGTGGCCGCGGGACGGGGTCGTGCGCGTCAGCACCGTGGGCGGGCTCGCAGGGCCACGAACCAGCGCCCGCCGTGGGCAGGCTGAGGGGAAGACGCCGAGATGGGCGAGCGGGCGACGGCGATGAGGCGCCGAGGAAGCGCGCGCGCGCGCCGTCGGCTATCGATGAGAACCTGAGCCAGCGGGCCTGTACGAGCATGGGCGTGATGAGCGGCGTCCTCGCAGTGCGGGGTGCCCGCTCGGTCTGTGAGGGGAACAGATCACGAGTGGCATGACGGCCCGGTCTGATCTCGCACCGTGGAGCATCCCTTCGACGCACTGAAGGCACGTTCGGGACTGCGGGTCCGCACCTCAGGCGTTTCTCGCAGCGAGAGGAGCACGCCAATCCAGAACGCCTGGATGGCCGCCCGTGCCGCACGAGGAGCGCGGAGGGCGGTCGCGCTCAGAGCGATCGCACGTTCGCCTCGCGGCTCAACGCGCCGCGTTCGAGCTCATGATCGCGCTGGGGTCCGTGGCCCGTCACGCCCACTCCACGATTCCCGTTCACCTGCATGAGTGGACGGAGCACAGTTGGAGCACTTCCTGATCTGCGTTGGACGATCCTGCACGCGCCTGGCGGTGGACGCACGGGGCGCTTCAACCGAGCGCGGCCGTCATCCGCGCAGTGGCCAGTACCTCTTGCGTGTCACACATGTTCCGCGCCGAGGCGGTTGGACACGTCCTCCGCGGAACGCGCGGCTGGAGTTCCCGTACGGGTTCGCTGGCTGCGCGCACTGCAGCTAGGGACGCGCGCGCAGGAGAAGCCGCCGAGAGCGACCGCACAGGGGCTTGGCCTGACCGCCAGCGCGCGGCTTCCAGAGAAGGTCTTGCATGCCTCGAGCGTCAGCTGCACGGCAGTCGTTCACGTTCGACGATGCGCTTGTGGGCACCTACATCGCCGATGAGCCTGAGCCCCGCTCGAGCCGCTCGACATTGACATGTCGAGAGCGAAGAGGAAGAGGGCGAGAAGGAAGAGGCGCCGGCTGCATCCCTGCGGCGGCGCACAGGCGTTCGAGCGCACAAGGACTGGCAGCCGGGCCGCTGTTCTCGTTGGCGGACCCGACGTACGCAACGATCACAAGCTCTTGCGCGAGTACATGGACGGAAACACGCGTTTTTCCGGCCCTGGAATGCTATGAGCCAGGTTCACTGAATGGGCAACGCTGCCCGCGATCAGCTACCCTTGCGCTGGCAGCACGCGGCGACGTTGACGAGTACAACGTCGACGTGCTCACGCTGCAGGACAGCACATGGCGAGCTGTGCTCAACTATGCTCAAGCGCGTCGGCCCGCGCGCGCGCATAGTGAACTGGTTTCTCGCTCGTAGGCGCCTCAGCGGCCGTTCGACGAGGATCCGGAGCTCTTCGACTGCAGGGGCTGCATTCCGCACGCCGCCTGCGCGTCAGCTTGGATATCGTGCAGTACCTCGCGGTCGGACCCGTACCGCACAGTCTGCGTCCCGACGTACACGGCGCTGGGATCTCACGCACGAGGGCACAGCCCCAGCACCCGTGTGTTCGACCCTGGGCCAGGTCTCGCGGGTGCTGTATACCGCTTCTTCCACGAAGGCGGCGGCGCGCGGAACGCCCCGCCGCGTAACATGCCGCACCCCGAGCGCCCCACCTGCACACCTCAGTCTTGGGCGGTAACATCGCCGACCGAACGAGGAGGACGCCAGGACGCCGTTCGCGACCCGCTTCGCGCGCGACGTCGCCGTGCTGGCCTGCTGCGCCCGCTCGCCGACAAGCGCGTCGAGAACGTTGAGGTCGCCTGCAGACGCGGCGCATCTACGCGCCCCGCCTCGTGGCAGGCACGGCCACGCCCGCGCCGAACGCTGCCTGCGACAAGGACGTCGCAGGGGGCGCGCCGCACCAGCGCGAGAACAAGAAGCTGTGGCTCGCAGTGACGGTCGCCCAGCTTGCGAGCCAGCCAAGAAGAGCCACGCGAACCCGCGGCTCGTCACCGCGGTTCGGTTACGAGCTGCCGCCTTTCCGAACTCACCTCCGGGACGTGCCCTTGGCGCCGATCCCGCGGAAGAGGAAATCCTCGCGACGGCCATCGGTTTACGCTGGCCTGGCACGCGCGCTTCTTCCAGCGTCACGCGCCGGGCAAGCACTCCGCAGCAGCACTGGCTGATGACTTTCTGTCGGCTGCGGCCATGGACGTCGAGTCGGAACGCCGGCTGACTACGTCCCCGAGATCGCTCGGGCGGTCGCCGATCACATGGATGACTTCAACAAGGTGTTGAACTCGTTCCGCTGCGTGGTGCCGGACGGTCTGATGGTGTTCATTCACGAGGCCTTCCTGACTAAGCCGACGGCCAAGCCGGACCGCGGGTCCGACGTCTTGCCTCAGGGCAAGAAGGTCTTCGACGCGGACGCGAGGCCGACGTACCCGGACGGTCATCCCACGCTTGCGTGGAAGTTTGGCCCGAACAATGCGGTCGTGCCGGACCACGAGGGTCGTGCGGCGATCTGTGGGCGGATCCTGCTCGCGATGCTGCAGGGCTTCCAGTATCCCCGCATCCGCTGCTCGCGCAGCGGGTGGACAACTGTGCGCCCCTGAACGCCGCCATGCCCAGAACGTGGCCGAGGTCTTCAGGGCCCTCTTGCGCACTATGACGAGGGATGAGTGCGCCGACTCGGATGCCCGCGCGCTGGCGGACGGCATCCGCGCGTACCTCACAAACATGCCGCACGGTCTCGGGTACCAGCGTCTTGAGCTCGGCTCGCCCCGATGGCCGGCGCCGAGGACGCGTGGCCCGCCGGCGATGACCTTGGCGCCGGGGCAAGAGTGGGATACAGCGCCACCTTGAGGCCGCCCGCGCCGCCGAGGAGCTGGAGAACTGTCCCGGAACTTCCCGCTGGGGCTCATCTTTACCGATGAGGCTATACCCCTGCGGCCTCAGTTCGAGACGATGCTCCGTTCGCTCTACGCCGATCTGAATGTCGCGATCCGCCTCGCGCGCCCGATCGACTGGGAGACGGACGACCCGTGCTCCCCGACTGGGACGTTGAGGCTCTGCGCCCGGCGCTGATGTGGGACGCGGTCCAGAACAAGGGCGCCGCGCCCTCGGCCCGGCGCAGCCTGACTGCGACGGCGGCTGTCGATAAGGAGGCCGAAAGCCTTCTGGTTCGCACGCCGTACCAGCCGATCTACGAAGGAGCGGTCCGCGCGACGTGGGCGGGCGTGCGGTTCCAGCCGCCCTCAACCATCGTCGGCGGGCTCGCGGACGACCCGCCGAGGCGGCGCCATCCGCCACCCCGTCGGCGCCCGCGCCGGCGCAGGCCGCTGCGCAGACCGCCGCGCCGCCGACGGCGCCGCAGCAGGCGCGGCCCCGGCGCAACGCGGGCCAGGCCGTTGGCCGAGGCGGCCGCGGGCAGGGTCACCAGCGGGGCGGCCGGCACCGCGGTCGCGACGGCCGAGGCCACCGTGACCGTGGCGGCGACCGCGGCGGTGGCCAGGCGCAACCCGCACAACCCGCTGTCGACCCGAACGACCCGTTCGGGCTGGATGCGTTCCTCGCGCGGCAGCAGGGGTATGACCCCAAGACCATGCGCGTAACCGTCTCGGACGGGAAGGTGAAGGTCGAGCGGATCGCCGAGAGCGCTCCGCCAGACCAAGCCCCGCCGGCTGAGACTCCCTCCGGACCTTGATGCCGCCGCCCAGCTCGAGCCGCCAGGCTGAGGCAAGCTCGAGCCGCAGGGACGACACGGCCAGTCGCGCGTCGCAGGCCCGCCGGACCCCTGAGCGGGCCTCGTCTCAGCGCCGCTCGCGCACACCCGAGCCGCGCCGAGCCCCGTCCAGTCGCCGCTCTCGCACCCCAGACAGGCGCGAGACGCGGGGCCCTCCACGCGCCGCGAGCGCTCCCCGGAGCCCCACGGCAATCCGGGCGCCGCCGCCGTCCCGCCGTTCGTTGGAACGCCGCGATCGCGAGGGCTCCCGACGCCCTTCGCCGGACCGCCGGACCGCGAGGCTCCCGCCGCCGCTCCCGGACCGCCGTGATCGCTCGCCGCCGCGCCGCGACCGCAGCCCGCCGAGCCGACGGTCCACGGCTCGCGACACTCGCGACAGGCGGAGCCCTCGCCGAGGCTCGCGGGAACGCCGCCGGAGCCGAACACCGTCCCGCTCTAGCTCCCGCTCGCGCTCGCGCGATCGGAGCCCGAGCCGGAGCCCCGCCATGACGATAAGCGGCGCAAAAGCTCGAAGAAGGCTCGCGCGACCGCGCCTCGCCGCGAGACCGCCGCAGCCTCGCAGCAGCCAGTCCTCTCGCCGCCCGCCGGACCCGCGCGCGGCGCCGTAGACGCTGCGTACAAGCGGCACGAGAACGACGCCCGCCTGCGAGGCTGCCCGCCACATTGCGCGAGCTCTTCGACATGGTCTGGAAGGCGCAGTACGCTGAGATGCCAGACTCGCTCTCGCGTCCGCGCGAGCTGAGCAGGCCACCGCGCTGGTCCTGATCAAGCTCCAGAACCAGATGGACGCTCAGTCCGCGTCGTCCTCGGCCCGCGCCGCCGCGCCACCATCGGGTGGGCAGCCGCCGACGGGCGGACGCAACGAGCGCCAGCAGCCCTTTCTAGAGGGGCCTGAGGGGCAGAGCGAGGCCGGTCCGCAGTCGGCGGCGCCGTCCAAGCCTGCGGAGGGTCGCGCCTCCATCTCTCAGGCCCAGGAGCGGTCATCGCGTGCGAGCCAGGCCGAGCCGCCGCGCGCAGACCAGTCGACGCCGGAGCAGCCGCGCGCCTCAGTGGCCGCGCCGCGCGCCTCCGCCGCCACGACTTTCAACCCCAGGCTGACGTCCCAGCAGGGGCCTCCTGCAGTTTGTGCGCGAGTGCTCGAGCTGCCGCGACGTGAAGATCCGGGGCCAAGGGTCACGGAATTGGGGCTTTGGCTTCAAACAGTCGAGCGCCAGATCCGCACCGCCGCTAGCCACGCCGAGACGCGCGCCAAGCCCGGCGGCGCTCAGAAGGTCTCAGACGAAGCCTTCGCCCAGGCAAAGCAGGCCGCTCGGCGGGCCTGGAAGACGTCTGCCGCGCCCTCCGGGCCGGCATCGATATGCAGATCAGCCTCTCCGCTGGGGAGACGGGCATGATGATCTCGCTCCTCCAGACGGGCCCCGTGCCGATCTCGAGGCTCTGCGGGCCACGCTCGATCGCACCAAAGACTGGCGAGCCTTGCTTGAGCGCGAGCGCCAGCACGAGGCTCGCGTGGCAATGCAGGCCGCGGCAAAAGCCAACCCAAAGCCCTTCTTCGCGGTATACACCGTCGCAGAAGCGTCGTCACCCCGCGGGCACGAGGCCCGCGCGCCCTGTGACCTTCCCGCCCACTTGCATACGCCGGCGTCGGTCCGGGCCGCTGTGCCGTGCCGGCGGACGAGAAGTACATCTCGATCCGCCGCGTCCAGACGGTCGTCCACGAGCCGCCCGCTCAAACAGTCGCGCCGCCGGCGCCAGCCGCGCCGCCCGCCCGGCCCCACCAAAGAGCCGCGAGCCTGCGCCGGCCTGGGCCCGCCGCCTGCTGCACAAGCTCGGGCCGCGCTCGACCGTGCTGGTCTTCAACTGGCTGTCGAACCCCGCGCAAATGCTGCAGGTCGATCCAAAGACCCTGGAGCCCGCCTTACGCGCGGTGCATCAGGCGATCATGGACCGCTACGGCATCTCGATGCGCAAAACGGGCTACAAGGCCCCGCCACGGCCGACTCGCGCGTGGTTCTCGGGTTCAGCGCCGACAGCGGCGTTCGCCCCGCAGAACGCGCTCGAGGCCGCCGCGATCATTTACCCCGAGGGCCTGACCTCCGACGAGGAAGCTCTCATGCCCGCGGGCCACGCCCTGGGCTCCAAAAACCGCCCGTCCCTCGCCGTGCCCCGCCGGCAGAGGAGACGCCGCTGGGAACGCGCGCCGGCTATGACCCGCCCAGCGACGAGTTGCTCTACGCCAACCGCCACGGCCCGGGCCCGCGCAAGCGGACCAAGCCCTCGCCGTTGGCCGACCAGGCAGAGCAGCGCCGAGTCGCCGAGCGAGCCGCGGCTCGCCAGTCCCGGCCCCCATCCCAACCGCAAGCGCAACGGACCTGTCGGGTCCACCCGCGCCGCCGGAACCAGAATTCCACGTCCGCCGCGCCCGACCTAGCTTCCCGCGCGACCGGGCCTGGAATTCTTCCGGCCAAAGACACTGCACATTCACGGCAGCATTGCTATGCGCCTGCCGAACGGCCGCTCCGGCGCTGAACGGCCCGCTCGCATTGTTGTCGACACGGGCGCCCAGGGAACTGTAGTTCCCAGGAAGTCCTCGACCGCCTGCCGCCCGACGAAGTCAATTACGTCGAGGGCCACACGATAGTCCGCGGTTTCATGGACCGGGACAAAATTCGTTGTCGCCGCGCCGACGTAGTCTTCGTTCTGGGCTCGCTCCGCTTCTGCCGCCGCGTCTTCGTCGTCCCGCGCGGCGCCATGGGCGTTGAGCCGGACATTCTGCTCGGCCTGGACGCGATCCAGGCCGTCCACGGCCAGATCGACACGACGCTGTCCGGGTGGTGCCTCCGGGCCCGTGACCACCTGCACCGCGAAGTCGTCGTCCCTTTTCGGCTCCGGACCAGCTTGGGATCCTGGTCCGAGTCCTGGGACCAGTAAAGCTCCCCGTCGGAGAGGCCCTCGTCCCATGCACGCTCAATGGGCAGGGCCCGGCAACGCGTGAGTTGCCGCACCTCTACGTCGAGCCGTCGCCGGAGTCCCCGCAAGCCTTGGGCGTACTCTGCCCTTACCAGCTGCATAATCACCCGGGAGACAAAATGTTTCACGTGCGGTTGTGCAATCCTGGCCGGCAGCCGGTAACCCTGCCGCTAGGATCGGTAGTAGCGGTCGCTTCGGCGGTCGCCCTACCGCCTGGTGATTTTGAGTACGAACCTGAGCAAATGCCTTGTAGTGCGAGTGCATTGACAGACCTCTTGATTCGCCGGCTGCGAATCGTGCCTGCCAAACGCCGCACTGGACTCCGCCACTTTAATAGAAAAGCACGCATGCTTGGCGCGGCATATGAGCCCGCCAAAGACGTTGAGAAAATAATCTCCACCCTACGTTCTGTCGTAGATGAGGCGGAAAAGCAGCGCGCTCTGTCTAGCGCAGCGCCTGCTGAGCCCGCCGACCCACCCCGCGCACCGCCCTACGACGTCGACGATATAGTCGTCACGTTTGGCGAGCTGCCCTTCGACACAGCCGACCGGCCGTTGCAGGACCTTGATGCTATGAGCATCATTAGCCTCGACGACGATGCTATGAGCACGTCGTCACGAAGCGCGTCCCCAACGCCGGCCCCGATCACAGGCCCTCGGTCGACGAGTTCGTCGCCGCAGTCGAGGCAGTGTCCGTCCCAGAGACGCCACCCTGCGCTCGACCTTCCCCGGTCTCTCCGAAAAAGCGGAGCGCGACTTGCTCGATGCAGTCCGCGCCATGCGCGGCGACGTTACGGTCCGCAAGGCCGCACCGGTCGCCGACGCCGAGGCCCCACCCAGAGTGTGGTCACAGCCTCGCTTTCGGCCCGGCCCGATGCCCCACCCCCTACGACTGCAGCACCCGACGCGAAGCCCGCTGAGGCACCGCGGCCGGTGCCTAATGCAGAGGAGGAGTGGCAAGAGCTGCTGAAGAAGATTCCTGAGCTCGGCTCTCACCCGTCAATCACGACGGCGCAGAAAGCCGAACTTCACGCGCTCCTGCGGCGCTACAAGGATGTCTTCGCAGACAAGGTCGAGGCCAAAGAGGGCACCAGCAACCTGCTCTATTACGAGCACGTGATCAAACTCACGACTCGCCTTCCGGTGTTCACGCCTCCGCGGCGTATGAACCCGCACGCCGAGGAACACGCCCGCAAGGAAATTCAGAAACTCCTTGAGCTTGGGCTGATCGAGCCCTCCCAAGCGGCATATGGCTCGCCGGTAGTGCTGGCCCCAAAAGGACGGCACTTGGCGTTTCTGTGTCGACTATCGGAGGCTGAATCAGATCACCGAGCGGGACGTGTTTCCCCTACCCCGCATAGACGACCAGCTCGAGCGCCTCCGCGGCTCGATGGTCTTCTCGACTGCTGACGCGACTGCCGGCTTCTGGCAGCTGCCTCTGCACCCCGGCTCCCGAGCCTACACTGCATTTGTGGTCCCCTGGGGTCACTTTCAGTGGAAGGTTACGCCGTTTGGGGTCACGAACGGGCCCGCGGCATTCTCCCGCGCGATCACTGCGATCCTGGGCCCCTTGCTGACCACCTGCGTCGTCGCGTACATCGACGATATCACGGTCTTCTCACCGTCCATCGATCAGCACCTTCTAGACTTGAAGGCGCTCTTCGAGACGATCTCTAAGGCGAACCTGCGCCTGAAGCCGTCGAAGTGCCGCTTCTGCGTGCCTGAAATCGACCTTCTCGGCCACCGCATCTCCGCCGAAGGGATCCGCCAGGACCCTGCGAAGACCAAGGTGATCACGGACTGGCAGACGCCGAAGAACGCGGACGAGCTCCGCTCGTTCCTCGGCCTCGCCGGCTACTACCGCCGCTTTGTCGAGAACTTCTCCAAAGTGGTGCACGCCATGCAGCGCCTTCTATTGAAGGACGCCGTCTGGAGTTGGCCAGAGGACGGCCCCGCCGACCGCGCCTTTAAGGAGCTGAAAGAACTCCTGGGCCGCGATATTATATTGCGGTTCCCGGACTTCTCGAAGCCCTTCATTCTCCAGACGGACGCCAGCACCTACGCTATCGGCGCAATTCTGAGCCAGGCCGACGACAAAGGCGTCGAGCGGCCGCTCGCGTTCATCAGCCGCACGCTGCTGCCGGCCGAGATGAACTACTCCGCTACGGAGCTGGAGTGCCTCGCAGTAGTCTGGGCCATTAAGTATTGGCGCCACTATCTGCTGGGCGGCCCCCAGTTCCTGGTGCGGACCGACCACCACGCCCTCCAGTGGCTGAAGACGCTGGACCCGACGACGGGCCGCCTCGGTCGCTGGTCCCTGCTCTTGCAGGCCTACGACTTTGAGATCGTCTACCGCCCTGGCAAGCAGAACGGGGTCCCGACGCGTGCTCGCGTCTCCCTAAGGACCACCCCGTCTGGCAGCCAGGCGGTGCAGACGGTTCCTCGTCCAAGCCCGCGGCCTACAAGGGCGCCGAAGGCTTCGGCATCCCGCAACATGCTGTAGGGGCTGAGCCTGAGGATCCCGACGTCCCGCTGGGCATCTTTAGGATGCAGCTGGGCCCGACCGAGCGGGCCCTGCGCCAGCTCGCCAACTCCGCCGGCTTCCGCGCGGAAGCCCCAGCCGAGGGTGGCCGAGCCGCTAGACGCCGAGCGCCCCGGGCGGCGCCTGCGAGCGCCCCCTCTTCCCCGCCGGGCCGCTCCTCTTATGCAGAGGAGGAGTCGCGGCCCCCTGTGCCAGCCAGTGCTCCTGAGGCCGAGCCCGACGCCGGCGCCCTGAAGCGCCCGCGCCCGAGCCTGAGGGTGAGGCTGGCGGTGCTGCGGAAACCGATTCCGACGCCGAGCCCCCGCCGCCAGAGCGCGCGCCGCGACGCCTGCCCCGCGAGCTCGCCAAGCTTGCTGCGTCGGCTGGGTTCGCTGAGGCCAAGGCCTCCGCCTCGGCTACTGACGCCGCCACGCGCAAGCGAGCGCGGGCCGCCCCAGAGCGCTTCGCGCCTCCCGCGCCAGAGTCGGTCTCGCCGCCCCCGAAACGACGAGAGCCGGGCCCGGCGCCCGCTGTCGAGGAGCGCGAGGCTCCCTCGGACGCGGAGATGCCGACGCCCCTGAGGGCGACCTGGGCGCCCCGGCCGCGCTGCTAGAGGACGCTCACGCAGAGGCCGAGGCCTCGGGCGAGATCGATGACGAGTCGCTGCCGGAAGGGCCTGTCCCCTCCGACGCCTGCGACGCTGACGGCTTCCCCCTCGCTCTTGCGGAGCGAGTCCCGAAGCGCTCGGAAACCGGGCCCCGTCGGTGGGGCGCCAAGGGATTTGCCGAGCCGCGGCCCCTGCATCCCGACGCGCTCTTCCCTCGCGGCCCCGCCTTGAGGCGGCAGCCTCGAGATGAGTACAACACGCGCCACTGGCGCTCCCCGGTCGACCCCTCGGATCGGCCGGTGCCGATTCATATTGAGTGGGAGCCGGAGGACCCTGAGGGCGAGCCGCCTCCCGGGCCTCCGCGCCGACGCTCGCTCTCCCCGGAGACTGCTCGCCACCAGATCCGCGTTCGGCCGGTCCCCCGGACCCCAAGCCAGCGCCGCGGGCTCGAGGTCGCCCCTCTGCCCGCGGGCAGGCTTCCGACGACGCCGCCCCGCTCGAGCCTGAGACGGTCGCCGCCGAGGCCGCTGCCCCGCAGCGGTGGGTAGAACTCGACCCTAGAGGCCGGGACGTTCGCCCGCCGTGCAAGCCGGTCTTCGTGGATACCGTCCTCGACGCGTGGGCCTGCGGACCCTCGCCAGCCGTCGATGGGGCGCTCCCCGACGCGCTGCGCCGTATGTTCCCGCCCGAGAAGCGCAAGCGTCTGCTCGCCGCTCAGAAGGAGGATTCCTTCTGCAAGAAGCTTCTCGCCTTCCACGCAGAGGGCGAGAATCCAACTGTCTGTACCCGCGGCTCGAGGCGCGACGCAGATCCCTGCTCGCCCAGCTGCGCTCACTGCCTGCGGGCCAAGGAGCGCTTTGCACGCCTGGCCGGCGAGTTCAGCCTGGCCGACGACGGCGTCATCGAGCGCAACCCCTTGGTCCCTGCCGGCCGGTTCCTACCCGTCTTGCCGGACGCTTGGATCGACAGGGTGCTCTACGCCTATCACGAGGGCTGGGCCCATCGAGGCGCGCCCGTGATAGCCCGTCGGATCGCCCTGCGGTTCTGGTGGCCTGGCATGTACGCCTCCATCGCTCGCTTTGTGCGGTCGTGCCCGCACTGTCAGTTCGCGAAGGCCGCGAAGCCCCGCCGTACCGCCATTCAGGTGATACAGCCTTCGGGCAAGGGAGACCTATGGCAGGTGGATATCTTCCACTTGGATATGCACGAAGACGGCTCGCGATACATCATCGCGTACGTCGACGCATACACCAAGTTCTGCTATATCTACCCGCTCTCCCGTATCTCCGGCGAGGCCTTGCTCGCCACCGCGATCGACTTCTATACGCACGAGGGCGTGCCCGCGCGCATCCTGACGGACCGCGGGTCCCAACTCGTTGGGGGCGCGTGGAACGCGTTCTTCAAGGAGAAGGGTACCCGGTTCGTGCACGCGGCCGCCTACCACCACGCCTCGAACGGCGGCGCCGAGCGCCTGGGCGGAGTCTACAAGACTCTCGCTTACGCCATGTGCCGTGAGCACAAGCGGCCGCTCTCTGACTGGCCTCTTTACAACGCCGATATCGTTCTCGCGTTGCGGACCACCGTGCACTCCGCCACCGGGTTCTCCCCGATGGTCTTGCACCGCGGTTCTGAAGTGCACCTGCCCTGCGAAGTGCGCTTCGGAGCCGGCGTCCGCTTCGTGAACCCCGACCACACGCACCCGGCTGATTACCTTCTCGCGATGACGCGAGCTGCCGCGAGCGCCGACGCTGCCTCGCGCGAGTACCGTCGGTTCTATCGGAACCGCATGGTTGCTCGCACCGGCAACCCGCCTCATCGTCGCCGCTTTGAGGTTGGCGACAAGGTATTGTGCTGGATGGGCGAACACAACAAAGGGCTGTACAATTCGTGGGTCGGGCCCTACACTGTGACTGGTGTTAACCCTGGCGGTTACACCTACACGGTCAAGGGGTCGGCTAAGCCCTACTCCGCCAAGGACGATGCCCGTACCCGTCCTCTGCGTGAGACTGTTGCCCACATCGACTGCATGCTTCCGTTCCGCACGCGTCTCTCCGAGTCTCAAGCCCGTCCCCGCGTTGGTCGGCCTCGGAAGACTGCTGTGAACGCCGACGAGCCGGCGATCGACCCCGCACTCGCGGACTCGCCCGCTCAAGAACAAAATCCACCTCTCGCCCCTGACGTCGACGCCGAGGGCCCCGAGCGGGCTGCCGAGGGCGACGAGGTTGAGATGGATGACGCGATTTTGGTCGACGACCTGTGAGAAGCTCGTCCCATTGCTGTTCCCTTTGCGATCGCTGTGCTTGCGCCGTGGGGCAGATTTCTTTGCCCGCTTTGCCTCAGCCCTGGCTTCCGAGGTGGGACGTGGGTTGGCTGGTGGCCAATCACGGGGCGCCATCTGGGCCTTTCGTTCCATTTTCTGGGATCTGGGCCCGTCGCTCGTGGAGAGTGGCTGGGTGTAGGCCTCCCGGGTGCCTGCGGGTCCGTGAGGGGCTCGAGGTTGCTGGCTGGGGGTGCACTCAGTCGTGCCCTATCCTTTCGTTGGGCCTGATGGGCGGCCCGGATACCTCCTCGCTGGTTTCTTCCCGAGGCGGTGAAACTTCCCATCCGTGCCACTCTCCTTCGGCTCTCGCCGTTGGAGCGAGTTTGGGCCAGCTTTTGGGGGGTTTCGAGTTCTATGCTTTTCCATCTTTCGAGCTTGGCCTGGGGTTGCCTAGGTACATGCACTATGCTGGTATCGGCTCCTATTTCGGTCGCGAGCTATGCTACCTGGCATATCTGGTTGCTGACGACGGACATTCTACTTCGAGAGGAGTTCACTCGCCGCCGCCCTGTCGCTGCCGTGGTTGGTGCACACCCCGGCGGTGGGGTGGACGCCCCGTCGAGCATGCAGACTCGACGTTCGGCTTGGCGCGGTCCGGTGCGAGGACGCACCGTATGCAGAGTGAGGAGTTGTCGCGTGCCGCGATTCCCTCGGATTAGGCTAGCCGGCAGTCTATGCGTAGCCGCTAGCCCTAGTCTAGTGCTATCGAGCAGCTAGCTCTAGCACTCTCTGTATTCTGACTTAGCGCCGGGCGCGACTCCGTTTGGGGGTACGCGATCCCTGGACGGGTACACTTGTGAATAGACCACTTGTGCTCCCAGCTACAGCCCCAGCCCGTGCGTGACCGCACGGACGCTGCACCGGGTGGGAATCCTCTCATCCGACACGGCCTTTCCCGCGCCCGGCTCGCTTGTCTGCGCGTCTGTACGCGGCCTCCGCTTCCGTTCCTCGGCCGGCGCTGACATGTCTGCCGTGCCGAAGGCCGCCTATGTGTATTGACGGCTGCCCAAATGGGCGTCAGCGCGGGAATTCCCGAAGATTGCGCGGGGCGTGCGGGCGTGATTTAGCACAAGAGGGCTAGCACCGCGGTAGGAGCTGAGCAGAAGCCTTGCCGTTGAGCTCACAGCAGGAGAACGGGACGGCGGGTGCTCCGGCAGGGGGTACCGGTACCGAAGCCCCAGCGCTGGGATCTCGAGCTGGTGGGCAGTTCCGAAGCAAAATGTATAGGCAGCTGCGTCGTCTCGCTTCGGCCGGAGGTACTGAACTGGTATGTGCGCTGAGTGCGCTGCGCCGCCAGTGGGTCGCCTGTGCGCTAACTGCCAGGCTGCACTCGCTGCCGGCAGGTAACGGCAAGGACGCGTGGTGTGAGCGTGCGCTCGTTCGACTGCCGCTCGTGCCGCCAGTATCGCTGCGAGTAAAGTTTGCCGCAGACCCCGCGGCGAGGCCGTCTGCCGCGCACCACCGCTGCCATCGGCATCGATCGCCGCGCGGGCTGGCTTCTGCCGAAGCAGTCGGGCATCTGGCGCGCCGGGACCGGCCTCTTCGTGGAGCGGCCGGGCGTGCGCCGTGGTGCAGTTGTTTTCAGACCAGGTGACCTCATCACCCCGTACCGCGGGACGATCTACACGAAGACTCAAGCGCTGGAGATTTTCGCTCGCGAGCCCTCGCGTCGCCTCTACAGCATCTCGTTCAAAGGCAAGTACGGGCACACGTACGTCCTCGACGCCACCGACTTTCCGGAGGCGAGCCTAGCGCGCTTCGCAAATGACGCGGATAAGCCCGGGACTCACCCCCGCTTCTCGAACAACGCCTTCTTCCGCGTGGAGAAGGACGGGCAGGTCTGGCTAGTCGCCGACTGCGTCCTCAAGCAGGGGATGGAGATCTTCGTCCCGTACGGGCAGCTGTACTGGAGCGTGCTGGCTCGCTAGCTCTCTTCTCGTATCTCACGCGCTATCCTGGCGTTGTAGACCTCCTTTTCTCTCTTTTCCGGTTCTGTTTCTTCTCCCATCCAAATGAACCCAGTCTCTCTCATGCCAGCAGCTAGCTCTGGGATGGCAGACTGGCCTGCGGCTGCGCACGCGCCAACGCGACACCGCATGCACTGTGCGTCGAAGCGGGATGCGATGGCAAAAGAAAGAGCGCGGCTCTTGATGGGATGGGAAGAAATGTGACGCGAGTGAGCGCGCGACGTGTCGCGGCAACCGCGGCATTTTGAGTCTATCCGCGGCAACTCCGCGGCAGTTACGTGAGAATTAATTAACCACGAAATTAAAAAAGGGGGGTAGTCCAAATGACGCGGCATCTTCGCGGCATTCCGCGCTACTAACAAATTCTGCGGCAATTACCGGTAGATGTCGTTAAATCCGGCAGTTGGCGACAGAACGCGGCATCCAAGGCGTCGTCGCGCTGCTTTCGCGGCTCTCGCCCGAGAATTAATTAACCACGAAATTAAAAAGTGGGGGTAGTGTGATTGACGCGGTGTTTCCGCGGCACTCCGCGCTACTAGCGGCAATTACTGCCACACGTCGTCAAATTCGGTAGTTAGCGTCAAAATGCGGCATCCGCGATGGAATCGCGTTTTCTACGCGACGGTTTCCCAAGAATTAATTAACCACGAAATAAAAAAGGGGGGTAGTCCAAATAACGCGGCAACTTCGCGGCAGTTTTCCCTAACCGCGGCATGATTTGACAATCGCGGTACATTGCGGTTGTTCGCGGCAAATACGAATCGCGGCGTCAATTCTGGCTTGCCATCTGGCGCGGATCGTGAGCTTCATGATCATGAGGCGCGTTTTCTCCCGCGTCATGATGCCTGCATGTCCAGAGGTACTCTATAAATATTTTAATCATGTTTAGGAGGAGGCGGGATTGTGCATGCAGACCACAGACACATGTGTCGAACAGAAAAGTACAGGATGAACTGTCAGACTGACAATTCATGAATTGCCATAAAGCACTGAAGCTAGGGTGGTCTGTGGAAAAAGCGCACACGTTCTAAGCATGATTAAAATACTTATATAGTTCCTCTGAACATGCCTGCATCATGATGCGGAGGAAACGCGCGTCATGATCATGAAGCTCATGATCTGCGCCTCATCGGGACATACGAAGCGACGCCGCGGTTGTGTAGAGCCGCAAAATGCCGACAAACCTCGCGAGAACCGCTAATTGCCGCTAGTAGCGCGGAGTGCCGCGGAAACACCGCGTCAATCACACTACCCCCACTTTTTAATTTCGTGGTTAATTAATTCTCGGGCGAGAGCCGCGAAAGCAGCGCGACGACGCCTTGGATGCCGCGTTCTGTCGCCAACTGCCGGATTTAACGACATCTACCGGTAATTGCCGCAGAATTTGTTAGTAGCGCGGAATGCCGCGAAGATGCCGCGTCATTTGGACTACCCCCTTTTTTAATTTCGTGGTTAATTAATTCTCACGTAACTGCCGCGGAGTTGCCGCGGATAGACTCAAAATGCCGCGGTTGCCGCGGATGACGCGGATTGTCGCGAACGTTCAAAGAACGCGTTCTGCCGCGGAATGCCGCTCGGGGGTTCACACTACCCAAGACGATGGCGGAGCGTCGGTGGACAGCAGCACGCAAGTGGAGCGGCCTTGCTGCAACGAGAAAGTCATGACGATCGTCGAGCACAGTCTGAATGTGCGTTGCCTTTGTGGTCCGCGCGACGGTAGCGGGCGCCACCAGCTATCTGATGAACTTCGGAATTCCCACAGCACCTCAACGAGAGGCTTGCCGATAAGCAAGCGGAGGTGGACACTTTGCACCGAAAGGTGGCCGAGATGGAGGCCAGGGAGAGAGCGAACGAATTCGTCGGACCGCAGATTCTGGGACTGACAAAGGTGCGCGTGCGATGCGCATGCGGCCGCTCAGCATGCCTCAGCTCTGCGGCAGGACGTATGCGACAGGTACCGCGAGGTGAAAGAGGAGCTGAGCAAGTCTCAGAAGGCGCTGGCCGATGCGAACGCCCGAATCCGTGAGGTCGATCTGGGACTGACAAAGGTGCGCGTGCGATGCGCATGCGGCCGCTCAGCATGCCTCAGCTCTGCGGCAGGACGTATGCGACAGGTACCGCGAGGTGAAAGAGGAGCTGAGCAAGTCTGAGAAGGCGCGGGCCGATGCGAACGCCCGAATCCGTGAGGTCGAGGAGGCGAGCTCGATCTTCGCAGTACGATGCTCGGAGCTCGCAGTGCGATGCCACGTGCCTTAGTTCTGCTCGCAGATCCTTGGCAAGAGGATGCGCGACGAATTGGAGTGCGGGTGCGCACGAAGGACAGTGCGTGGTCATTCCATTTGCTGCGCCTAGACGTGCCGCGCCTTTGCTGATAAATGTGCCCGATGCAGATCTCAAGGACATCATGGCCTACAGAGCGGGTTGCGACTACATCGGTGTGATGCTGGATGCACGCCCTTAATGAGATCTTTGTAGGGCTTCAACTCCGAGAGATCCCCTCAGGCTTCATTGTTTTTCTGTTCAGATGCTTTTAAGTCCATATTGATTGCCTTTCTTGCCCGGCGGCCCCTGTGGCTTGTGCAGCGTGTCAAAGGAGCAAAAGTAGCTGCTTAAAGAATAATTGTACACAAATGAAAGGGCACAAGCAAGGAACGTGCAAAGTGAAGGATGCGAAGGGCACATGCACACGAGTCACCTACTCCATCATTGACCTGTACATATCTATAGGTCTGTAGATTTTCTCGGGCTGGTCGGGACCGAGGGTCCAGCCGTAGGCAAATGCGAAGTACCTGTGAGCAAGCAGCGCCTCAGCGGAACAGCGGAACGCATTGCAGCGGCGCGGACCCGTTGTATCGGGGGCGCGCGCGGGCGTAGTTGACGAAGCGATCGCGGAGCTCCTTCCGGCCCTGCACAGCTGGGTTGTAGGGCACGGGCATGTGTGACCTGCACACCGCGGCAAGGCACGCGTGAGCCAGATTGGGATAGACTGGGGATATACTAGTGCAGCATGGCAGATCGCACTCTATCTTCATGGCCGCGGCGCTGGCGACGCGCTGAATCCATGACTCCGACGCTTTGATTCCTCGCTCGCGGAGGATCGCGCGGATCCCGCGGACCTCGCGCCACACCGGATCGAACACCGCGAGGGCCTTCCGAATCCTCGACTTCGACGCTGTGATGCCTTGGGCGCGGAGGGCCGTGCGGATCATGCCGCCGCCGAAAAGGGGGCCATTTAAGTTAACAACCTCCAGCACGGCGACACAAAGGACATTGAAAGAGAGAGCGTAGTTCGTTGAGAGGCCAAGCTCGCGGAGCCTGGAGCGCAGAGCGCGCCTGTTGAGGTTGATGCCGTGCTGCTCGGCTAGCAGAGTCAGTATCTCAGCGGCCGTCTTCCTCTGGTCCACGTAGCCGCGCAGAGTCTCCTCCTCGATGCTGCTTGGCTGGGCCGGGCTCGCGCCACCCGCGGCCATTTCGCTGCGTACCCAACACCTCCCGGGTACACCGGACTCAGCCATCCCGGAGCCCGCCGAGCGCTCCTGCAGCGAGCTCGGCGCGAGCGAGCCGCCAGTGACCTGGGCGCCGCCCAGCCCCATCCCGCGCCGCCTCGCTCGGGCGTGCCAGTTGGCAACACCACCTGTTCCTCGCGGCGGGCTGCGAATAGGCACGCCCGAGGCTCGCATCCGCCTACGGTACGCACACAGACTGCGATCCCATCGCCGGCGCAGCGCCCGTGCACCGCCCGCGGCGCCGCACGGGCCATTTACGATGGCGTCAATACCGCAGGTGGCGTCCCGCTGCGGCTTTGGCACGCCCTCCGGCAAGCCTGACGGGAGCATTACGATCACCGGAGTCGCGGAAGGGCCCACGGCTGCGTGGCGAAAGCGCGCACCGTGGCACGCAAGCGCGTCTGCATCGGCCGCGCTTCCCCCTCTTCTTGAGCCCCGTGCGCCCCATCGAGTCCTTGCGCTCGTCCCCGCAGTTGCAGCTAGGCATATGGACACTCACGCGAGCTGCAGCTAGGCATATGGCTATAGCTAGGCAGTCTCTGGTCAAGGTAGTTCTTTCTCTGGAGCTGCTCGCATCTCGGCTAGCTGCAGTCTCTGGTCAAGGTAGTTCTTTCTCTGGATGTTCACGAGTACAGAGTACAGAGATGATTGCACACCCCTCAACCCCGGACGCGTGGTTACGAAAGGACAAGAAAGCATTGCACTGAAGAAACATGCTAGGGTTTAGCATCTGGATTGTTAGTGTCTAAGACCCGGCTGTTCTTGCTTTTTTTGACTATGGCGAGGCCACCATTGCCGTTGCTTTCGACTATTGCTGACCACACCTGTATTCCTTCCTTGTTGAAGGCTTTTTTCTCTTTCCACATCCTGGTCGACATGTCGAGCTTGAGTGGAATCGTGTTGCGCCCGTTCTCCAGAACCCGCTTCCAAATGACTGCATGCCTCTGCTTCTCCTCCAACTTGCACACGCCTGCTGGAATCTGGAAATGAACGTCCACAACGTTCTTCCTTCCGGCCTGGTCTACAACCCGAATTTCAGGCAGCGGGATCTCATCGGTCTCGCTGCGATTTCGATCATTCACGTGTAAAAGAACACACAATTGAAGGGAAGGGCTACACGCACGTGATTCGTCTTTTCTTCCTTCCTGTGCTCTTCTCCTTGGGGCCCTTGCTGCTGCCCCCCGCCTTCGATCGCTTCGATTCTGAAGAAAGTTAGGATACAGACGGGAGTCTTTCGGGTTCACACGTGCCATCATCGGCCTCGACGCCGTCAGGAGCCACATCCTCGTCCTCGTCCTCGTCCTCCTCTTCCCCCCCCTCCTCCTCCTTCTGAAGATCCACAGGGGGGGTGGAGGTATAGCAGCAGGCGGGGCAGGAGCAGGGCAGGAGGCGGGGAAGGGCCCGCCCTGCTCCAGCCAACGCTTTGTCCGCCATGGCATTGAGAAGGAGGGCCCGCTCCTCTGGAGTGCGGCGACGAGCCTCCTCTTCCTCCTCCTCCTCCTCATCTGCTGACCCGTGAGCTGCAGCCGGACCCGACGGAATTTAGTACGCGCAAGCACAAACGTGCCCTGGCTCGTCCGATGCATTCTCCTGCTCTCCAGCCCGGCAATTGCCTTCTGTGAGCCGTGATCAGGATGCGGGCAGGAGAGTGAAGGGAAGGACACAAACCACGCTGTCGATGTTGTGGGAGGTTTTGAGATTCTCCATAAAGAGAGCACGCAATTTAGTCTCGGATTTGAACTGTTGATTCACCAGGAATACGATGAACGGTTTAGCTTCGGCAGAGAAATCGGCTGTTTCTCAACCACGTGCTTGCTCATGAGACTCTCCATATCGTTCATCTTATCGTCAGGAAACACAACGTCCCGGCTTCCCGCTTGCACATCTCGGCACACGAAAGCCTGCAGATACGAGTCAGCGGAGCGCAGACGGGGTTCACCATCAGAATGCTCACAGATCTGCGGCGAGGGACAAGGAAGCCTTCGTCCTCTGCTGGGCACATTTCGTGGCTTTCTCGGCGACGAACTTCGTCGCGCTCCCCAGCAAGAGCTTGGTTTTTTGGTTGCCAGGAAGAGTTTCCGCTGGCCCCACGGTCTTCTGGATCCACTGCAAGTTGAGTTGGTCTGTGTGCTGCTCGATTTTGTTCAGCAGTGAACATGCCGCGCGCGCCTGTCTGCGCGGGCCGAACCTGCTGCGGGGTTCGCTTTGGCTTGGACGTGGCGCCGATGCCCCGCCCGCGCTGCCTGTGGTGCAGCTGCTCCGCCGACTTCGCCTGCTCCGCGAGCAGCTTCGGCACATCGCAGGGGTTGGTGCTGATGAAGTAGTATAGATTTCCCTGCCGGATGTGCTTGTCGAATATCTGCGCGCATTCAGAAGCAGGCGAGCATCGACGGGCGGCGAACTGCCGACCTGCTGGTTGGGCACCCAGTGGCCAGCGCCGCAGAGCACCACGTAGAGTTTGAGCAAGGGCCGTGCGAATTCGGGAACGTCGAAGATCGCCGCCACTTCGGCGATGAAAGCATCTAGTTTCGCCGGTGCCAGTGACACGGTGTTCTCGCCGTGCTTCGATATATCCTTCACGGCTGTTACGATGAGGTCGGGGAGCTGCTCACCGGCTGCTCAAACTGCGCGGCCGCGACAGCCGCCACGGGCGGCGCAGGAGCACGGCGGCCGCAGCCGGGAGCATGGTAACGACGCGTACCCCTGGCTTGACGACGCCGTCAAACCCATGGACTCGCGCAACCCGGCACCTGCCGCGGCCGGCGTCTTTGAGTCCGGGCCGCTTCGCGGCAAGGAGTTCACTTTCCGGCGGCCTGCAGCAGCCCCGAGCCGGCGTCCGCTGCGGGCGCCGCTCCCTCCGAACGCGAGCTCATCGCCGACCTCCAGCGGCAGCTGGAGGCGCTCACGGTGGAGGTGCGCACGATAAAGACGGAAGTCGAGGAAGGTACGCGGCCGCCGTCGCCCGTGGCGCGTCCTCGTTTTGAACCGCCATCCGCGCCGAGCTAGGTCAGCGCCCTGCGCCCCCGCAGCCCGCCGCGCGCAAGCTCGGCGCAACGCATCTCCTCCTCCACCGAACGAGAAGTACACCGGGAGTCCGTCGACGGGCAAGATCCACAAGGTCTCCAAGGTCTCGGCCAGAACCCGACGTGCCCGGCCTCCGCGTGCGTACAGCTCGCGTGCCCCGGCTTTGAGGCACTCAGTAGCTAAAGGCGGTGCGCGCAGATGAAGGGGAAGATCCTCTGGCCCGAGTTCAGCTCGGAGGAGGCGCTCCGGGCCTCGGACCCAAGTACAACAAGGAGGGCGCTCGCTGCCGCAACTGCTGGCGCTAGGCGCTAGCCGTGCGGGGTCGCTCCCTCCCGCGGCGCTTCCTGTTCCGCGTGAAGCTCTGTGAACGTGTCGCTGAGTCGTGCTCTGAACACGAGATGTTGTTGTCAACTTGGGAAGGGAACCTTGAAGGGATGCATGCATGGCCAGGCACGCAGAGAGGAGAGCGCAGGCACACATACGAAATCAATCCAGATTGCACACAAATACATACACAGCGATAAACAGCCGACATAGATACATACACAGCGATAGACAGCACATTACTATAGATAGCAAACACATGGATACATATATAGAGTTGCGAGCCCAGCGGGAGAGCTCGGAATGGACATGAAGGAAAATAAAATCCTACCAAGAGCACAGGCTATCTGCAGCTACTGCTGTGCAGAGCTAGCAGCTACTTCAGAGCAACTACTGCTGCCCCTTCTCCTGCTGCGCCTTCTCCTTTGCGGCCTCCAGGTCGAGCCCGCCGCTGGCGAGGACGGCGTAGTTCATCGTGCGGGCACGCTTGCGCGAACCTCCGCCGCCGGACGGGAGCTCGAGGCGGCCGGGGTGTCGAGAGGGAGGGGATCGGAAGAGGAGGAGCCGAGCTTGGGGTCAGGGAGGGCGGGGCCGCAGGGAGGGCCTGGGCTGCTGCTCCTTCTCCGTCTTGGACCGCCGGCCCCGCTTCGGAGGCGCCGGCGTTTTCTCCACGTGTTCCACGTCCTCCACGGGCCCGTCCTCCTCCTCGCAGTGGCAGAAGTCCTTGACCCCTGCCGGCACACGCCGAAGCAGGGCCCTGGTAGCACTTGTAGCCGAGCCAGTCGCAGACGAAGACGTGCTTGCTGGTCCTGCTGAACTTCTCACAATTTCGTCGTGCTCCGGGTTGCCGATGCGCTTGTAGCCGCAAACACTGCAAGGATGGACGAGGAAAGCAGACTTCCCTGCTCCAGAAGCATGAGACAGGGGACGGCGAGGGCAGAAACGGGCGTACCGTTGCGGGCATCCTTCATCGCGTCTCGAGCTTGTCCTCCGGGACGACGTACGGCCGCAGCTCCAGGTTCACGAGCTCCGAGGGCATCCTCGATGCGGAGCTGCTGCAAGAGTCAGGCAGTCCCTGCAAGGGTTGGGTTGGAGCCTGAGCTGTCACAGACCGAGAGCGGGCGAGTCATGCCGTCCGCAGCTTGAGGACGTCGTGGGGCACATCTTGTGGAACATGGCGGTGGCACATTGCAATGCGTTGACATACGACTGCAGGAGGGGCCGCCCGACGTGGGATTGACCACGCTCCGGGTCCTTGCGGTTGAGGAGTATTTTGCTCAGCACAGAGTGAGATTCGGTGGACAGAGGGGAACTAAGCAGGAAGGGCAGTCTGAGAACTTTTCGGGCGTAGTTCATCGTCGCAGGATGGCATGCTGCGACCCCCGCTCGAAGTCATCGATGTGAGCACCACACCGATGTAGTTGCAGTTCGCCTCGTAGGCCCATCACTCGGTGAGCTCTGCACGGGGCACATGCATCAGAGAAGGGCGCGGTGCATCGGGTGCCAGGAGAGCACAACGCACTGGACACTGGGAAGTTGTCAGGGGTGATTTCATTCACGGCGTCCTGGAAGTTGTTGGGCCGCCGGCCCGCGCCCTTCGGCGGCTTGTTGGGGACGAACATCTTGTACACTTCCAGGGGCTCCTCAGCGTTCAGCTTCTTCGTCATGAACGCTGAGAATGCATCTGCAGATAGAAGAGCAGGTGCTAAGGTTAGACTGAAGAGGGACCTTTACAGAAAGGAGCACAAGCCAAGAAAGGAGAAAGGAGCACAGACCAGCGAGCTGCGTGTAGGGGTGCGGATCAAGCATGCCTTCGATCTCGATTGTGATGGTCGTTGGATCCTTCCCGGACGTCCCGAGCTTGAAGACGACGTTGTACCGGGGCTCCTGGAAGTCGGCCACACCACGGCTCCGGCGGGCGGCCAATTCAGCCTTCTTGTTTACGAACTGCTCGAAAGCAAGCGGTCAGTGTGCTCTAGAGGCCAGAGAAGAGGAATCAAAGGGCATGCACGCACGTCCCTGACAATCTTGGCGGTGGGTTCGCCCATGAAGATGATGTGCTGGCCAGTCGGTTTGGCCAAGTGCTTGTTCACGAAGAGGTTCCAGTCCTGCATGCTGACAGGGTCCTGCGGGTGTTCAAAAAGCATGCAGTGAGCACAGAGAAAGAAGGAAAAAAGGAAGAGGTGGGATGGGGAAGAAGAGGACGCAATGCATGCTGCTAGGCGGCTAACCTGCATGACCCACATCTTCTCGATGTTGTCCAGGGGGACGACATGCATCTTCTTCGCGGGGTTGCTCGGATCCACGATCTCGGTGATGACAGCCGTGGCAACAGTCAGCGTGTTCCCCCACTCCGGCTGGTTCGCGCTGCGGTTCGTGATGTTCCGCGCCATCTCGAAGCCCTTCGGGTCGAAGTAGTTCACGAAAATCTCCTCGCTCAGGATGTGTACTGCGACGAAGACGCGCGATCAGGTTCGAAAGGAAGACCCGCGCAATCACGGAAGCAACGAGCCGAGGATCGCGACGCACTCGGTGCGGAACTCTTCCCGAGGATCGCGAGCATGTCGTGGAGAGGCTTCCAGGCCGCGTCCGCGGCCGGGGCGTAGGTCGCGAATGAGAAGGGCGTAGGCTTGACTGCCTCGATTCCCTTTCCGCTCTTCACCGCGGCACCCGCCGCAGCCATGACCTTCTCTTTCTGAGTGACCGCGGCCGCGGCGGCCTTGGCCTTCGCATTCGTCGTCACCTGGGCGCGAGGGGCCACCTTGCCGAGGGGGTCGAACCCCTCCGGCTGCGCGTATAGCGTGAGGAGGATCGCATGGCGACGCGAGGATGCGGGCGCACGATCGTGGGCCCGCCCGAGCCTGTGCGCGTGGCGCCAAAATTTGAATGTCAGTTGGGCGCCAAAATTTGAATCGACATGGCGGCGATTGCGAGCGCACCGCGCCCCGAGCTCGCGACCGCGTCCGCAAGGCCCTGACTGGAGCGGCCGCTAAACCGGACCCCGAAGGTGGCCGCCCGTTGGGCGGGCTCGGCCGGCGCGGCGACCTCGGGCTGGTCGTCTGCGCGCCGAGCGGTTAGCGCGGGCGGCGGTTAGCGTGAGCACGCGCACCCATTGCCGTGTAGTAGACGCCCTGCTTGCCCGTCTTCCAGCCCGAGGTGGAGCACAGGAGGCTGATGTCTTCGAGCTCCTCCGACGTGCCGTCGTGGCGCTTCTCGAGCACGAATTCCATGTTCTCGGCGTCCAGATTCTGAAACACAGTCGTCTTGAGCAGCCGCAGGACAACGTCAACGGGGCGGGCGTTGAGCATGTCCGGCTTGAAATGCACAGGCGGCGCATCCGGGCTGCCCTTCCTGTGGATCACGACACGTTCGATTTCTCCCGCGGGCACGGAGCCCGCCGCGGGTGCCGCCGGTGCCGCCATGTTCAAAAATTTGCCGCCGAGTTTGAATTGACGTATACCGGGGGGGGGGTTGCACACGTCC
>QPMI01000447.1:0-63959 GCA_004431415.1 Cyanophora paradoxa | reverse complement strand
CGGGCAAGCACCTCCGCAGCCAGCACTGGGCTGATGACTTTCTGTCGGCTGCGGCCATGGACGTCGAGTCGGAACGCCCGGCTGACTACGTCCCCGAGATCGCTCGGGCGGTCGCCGATCACATGGATGACTTCAACAAGGTGTTGAACTCGTTCCGCTGCGTGGTGCCGGACGGTCTGATGGTGTTCATTCACGAGGCCTTCCTGACTAAGCCGACGGCCAAGCCGGACCGCGGGTCCGACGTCTTGCCTCAGGGCAAGAAGGTCTTCGACGCGGACGCGAGGCCGACGTACCCGGACGGTCATCCCACGCTTGCGTGGAAGTTTGGCCCGAACAATGCGGTCGTGCCGGACCACGAGGGTCGTGCGGCGATCTGTGGGCGGATCCTGCTCGCGATGCTGCAGGGCTTCCAGTATCCCCGCATCCCGCTGCTCGCGCAGCGGGTGGACAACTGTGCGCCCCTGAACGCCGCCATGCCCCAGAACGTGGCCGAGGTCTTCAGGGCCCTCTTGCGCACTATGACGAGGGATGAGTGCGCCGACTCGGATGCCCGCGCGCTGGCGGACGGCATCCGCGCGTACCTCACAAACATGCCGCACGGTCTCGGGTACCAGCGTCTTGAGCTCGGCTCGCCCCGATGGCCGGCGCCGAGGACGCGTGGCCCGCCGGCGATGACCTTGGCGCCGGGGCAAGAGTGGGATACAGCGCCACCTTGAGGCCGCCCGCGCCGCCGAGGAGCTGGAGAACTGTCCCGGGAACTTCCCGCTGGGGCTCATCTTTACCGATGAGGCTATACCCCTGCGGCCTCAGTTCGAGACGATGCTCCGTTCGCTCTACGCCGATCTGAATGTCGCGATCCGCCTCGCGCGCCCGATCGACTGGGAGACGGACGACCCCGTGCTCCCCGACTGGGACGTTGAGGCTCTGCGCCCGGCGCTGATGTGGGACGCGGTCCAGAACAAGGGCGCCGCGCCCTCGGCCCGGCGCAGCCTGACTGCGACGGCGGCTGTCGATAAGGAGGCCGAAAGCCTTCTGGTTCGCACGCCGTACCAGCCGATCTACGAAGGAGCGGTCCGCGCGACGTGGGCGGGCGTGCGGTTCCAGCCGCCCTCAACCATCGTCGGCGGGCTCGCGGACGACCCCGCCGAGGCGGCGCCATCCGCCACCCCGTCGGCGCCCGCGCCGGCGCAGGCCGCTGCGCAGACCGCCGCGCCGCCGACGGCGCCGCAGCAGGCGCGGCCCCGGCGCAACGCGGGCCAGGCCGTTGGCCGAGGCGGCCGCGGGCAGGGTCACCAGCGGGGCGGCCGGCACCGCGGTCGCGACGGCCGAGGCCACCGTGACCGTGGCGGCGACCGCGGCGGTGGCCAGGCGCAACCCGCACAACCCGCTGTCGACCCGAACGACCCGTTCGGGCTGGATGCGTTCCTCGCGCGGCAGCAGGGGTATGACCCCAAGACCATGCGCGTAACCGTCTCGGACGGGAAGGTGAAGGTCGAGCGGATCGCCGAGAGCGCTCCGCCAGACCAAGCCCCGCCGGCTGAGACTCCCTCCCGGACCTTGATGCCGCCGCCCAGCTCGAGCCGCCAGGCCGAGGCAAGCTCGAGCCGCAGGGACGACACGGCCAGTCGCGCGTCGCAGGCCCGCCGGACCCCTGAGCGGGCCTCGTCTCAGCGCCGCTCGCGCACACCCGAGCCGCGCCGAGCCCCGTCCAGTCGCCGCTCTCGCACCCCAGACAGGCGCGAGACGCGGGGCCCCTCCACGCGCCGCGAGCGCTCCCCGGAGCCCCACCGGCAATCCCGGGCGCCGCCGCCGTCCCGCCGTTCGTTGGAACGCCGCGATCGCGAGGGCTCCCGACGCCCTTCGCCGGACCGCCGGGACGCGAGGCTCCGCCGCCGCTCCCCGGACCGCCGTGATCGCTCGCCGCCGCGCCGCGACCGCAGCCCGCCGAGCCGACGGTCCACGCTCGCGACACTTCGGACAGGCGGAGCCCTCGCCGAGGCTCGCGGGAACCGCCGCGGAGCCGAACACCGTCCCGCTCTAGCTCCCGCTCGCGCTCGCGCGATCGGAGCCCGAGCCGGAGCCCCCGCCATGAACGATAAGCGGCGCACAAAGTCGAAGAAGGGCTCGCGCGACCGCGCCTCGCCGCGAGACCGCCGCAGCCTGCAGCAGCCAGTCCTCTCGCCGCCCGCCGGACCCGCCGCGCGGCGCCGTAGACGCTGCGTACAAGCGGCACGAGAACGACGCCGCCTGCGAGGCTGCCCGCCCACATTGCGCGAGCTCTTCGACATGGTCTGGAAGGCGCAGTACGCTGAGATGCCGACTCGCTCTCGGCGTCCGCGCGAGCTGAGCAGGGCACCGCGCTGGTCCTGATCAAGCTCCAGAACCAGATGGACGCTCAGTCCGCGTCGTCCTCGGCCCGCGCCGCCGCGCGCACCATCGGGTGGGCAGCCGCCGACGGCGCGGACGCCACGAGGCCAGCAGCCCTTTCTAGAGGGCCTGAGGGCGAGCAGGAGGCGGTCCGCAGTCGGCGGCGCCGTCCAAGCCTGCGGAGGGTCGCGCCTCCATCTCTCAGGCCCAGGAGCGGTCATCGCCGTGCGAGCCAGGCCGAGCCGCCGCGCGCAGACCAGTCACGCCGGAGCAGCCGCGCGCCTCAGTTGGCGCGCCCGCGCGCCTCCGCCGCCACGACTTTCAACCCCAGGCTGACGTCCCAGCAGGGGGCCTCCTGCAGTTTGTGCGCGAGTGCTCGAGCTGCCGCGACGTGAAGATCCGGGCCAAGGGGTCACGGAATTGGGGCTTTGGCTTCAAACAGTCGAGCGCCAGATCCGCACCGCGCTAGCCACGCCGAGACGCGCGCCAAGCCCGGCGGCGCTCAGAAGGTCTCAGACGAAGCCTTCGCCCAGGCAAAGCAGGCCGCTCGGCGGGCCTGGAGACGTCTGCCGCGCCCTCCGGGCGGCATCGATATGCAGATCAGCCTCTCCGCTGGGAGACGGGCATGATGATCTCGCTCCTCCCAGACGGGCCCCGTGCCGATCTCGAGGCTCTGCGGGCCCGCTCGATCGCACCAAAGACTGGCGAGCCTTGCTTGAGCGCCGAGCGCCAGCACGGGCTCGCGTTGGCATGGCAGGCCGCGGCAAAAGCCAACCCAAAGCCACTTCTTCGCGGTATACACCGTTCGCGAAGCGTGTCACCCCGCGGGCACGAGGCCCGCGCGCCTGTGACCTTCCCGCCCACTTGCTACGCCGGCGTCGGTCGGGCCGCTGTGCGGTGCCGGCGACGAGAAGTACATCTCGATCCGCCGCGTTCCAGACGGTCGTCCACGAGCCGGCCCGCTAACAGTCGCGCCGCCGGCGCAGCCGCGCCGCGCCGCCCGCCCCACCAAAGAGCCGCGAGCCTGCGCCGGCCTGGGCCGCGCCTGCTGCACAAGCTCGGGCCGCGTCGACCGTGCTGGTCTTCAACTGGCTGTCGAACCCGCGCAATGCTGCAGGTCGATCCAAAGACCCTGGAGCCCGCCTTACGCGCGGTGCATCAGGCGATCATGACCGCTACGGCATCTCGATGCGCAAACGGGCTACAAGGCCCGCCCGGCCGACTCGCGCGTGGTTCTCGGGTTCAGCGCCGACCAGCGGCGTTCGCCCCGCAGAACGCGCTCGAGGCCGCCGCGATCATTTACCGAGGCCTGACCTCCGACGAGGAAGCTCTCATGCCCGCGGGCCACGCCCTGGGCTCCAAAAACCGCCCGTCCTCGCCGTGCCCCGCCCGGCAGAGAGACGCCGCTGGGACGCGCGCCGGCTATGACCCGCCCAGCGACGAGTTGCTCTACGCCAACCGCCACGGCCCGGGCCCGCGCAAGCGGACCAAGCCCTCGCCCGTTGGCGACCAGGCAGAGCAGCGCGAGTCGCCGAGCGAGCCCGCGGCTCGCCAGTCCCGCCCCATCCCCACCGCAAGCGCAACGGACTGTCGGGTCCACCCGCGCCGCCGGAACAGAATTCACGTCCGCCGCGCCCGACCTAGCTTCCCGCGCGACCGGGGCTGGGAATTCTTCCGGCCAAAGACACTGCACATTCACGGCAGGCCATGCTATGCGCCTGCCGACGGCCGCTCCGGCGCTGAACGGCCCGCTCGCATTGTTGTCGACACGGGCGGCCAGGGAACTGTAGTTCCCAGGAAGTCCTCGACCGCCTGCGCCCGACGAAGTCAATTACGTCGAGGGCCACACGATAGTCCGCGGTTTCATGGGACCGGGACAAATTCGTTTGTCGCCGCGCCGACGTAGTCTTCGTTCTGGGCTCGCTCCGCTTCTGCCGCCGCGTCTTCGTCGTCCGCGCGGCGCCATGGGCGTTGAGCCGGACATTCTGCTCGGCCTGGACGCGATCCAGGGCCGTCACGGCCAGATCGACACGACGCTGTCCGGGTGGTGCCTCCGGCCCGTGACCACCTGCACGCGAAGTCGTCGTCCCTTTTCGGCTCCGGACAGCTTGGGATCTGGTCCGAGTCCTGGGACAGTAAGCTCCCGTCGGAGAGCCCTCGTCCATGCACGCTCAATGGGCAGGGCCCGGCACGCGTGAGTTGCCGCACCTCTACGTCGAGCGTCGCGGAGTCCCCGCAGCCTTGGGCGTACTCTGCCCTTACCAGCTGCATAATCACCCGGGAGACAAAATGTTTCACGTGCGGTTGTGCAATCCTGGCCGGCAGCCGGTAACCCTGCCGCTAGGATCGGTAGTAGCGGTCGCTTCGGCGGTCGCCCTACCGCCTGGTGATTTTGAGTACGAACTGAGCAAATGCCTTGTAGTGCGAGTGCATTGACAGACCTCTTGATTCGCGGCTGCGAATCGTGCCTGCGAAACGCCGCACTGGACTCCGCCACTTTAATAGAAAAGCACGCATGCTTGGCGCGGCATATGAGCCCGCAAAGAGTTGAGAAATAATCTCCACCCTACGTTCTGTCGTAGATGAGGCGGAAAGCAGCGCGCTCTGTCTAGCGCAGCGCCTGCTGAGCCGCCGACCCACCCGCGCCCGCCTACGACGTCGACGATATAGTCGTCACGTTTGGCGAGCTGCCCTTCGACACAGCCGACCGGCCGTTGCAGGACCTTGATGCTATGGATCATTGCCTCGACGACGATGCTATGAGCACGTCGTCACGAGCGCGTCCCAACGCCGCCCCGATCACAGGCCCCTCGGTCGACGAGTTCGTCGCCGCAGTCGAGGCAGTGTCCGTCCCAGAGACGCCACCCTGCGCTCGACCTTCCCCGGTCTCTCCGAAAAGCGAGCGCGACTTGCTCGATGCAGTCCGCGCCATGCGCCGGCGACGTTCGGTCCGCAAGGCCGCACGGTCGCCGACGCGAGGCCCACCAGAGTGTGGTCACAGCCTCGCTTTCGGCCCGGCCGATGCCCCACCCCCTACGACTGCAGCACCGACGCGAAGCCCGCTGAGGCACGCGGCGGTGCTAATGCAGAGGAGAGTGGCAAGAGCTGCTGAAGAAGATTCCTGAGCTCGGCTCTCACCCGTCAATCACGACGGCGCAGAAGCGAACTTCACGCGCTCCTGCGGCGCTACAAGGATGTCTTCGCAGACAAGGTCGAGGCCAAGAGGGCACCAGCAACCTGCTCTATTCGAGCACGTGTCAAACTCACGACTCGCCTTCCGTGTTCACGCCTCCGCGGCGTATGAACCGCACGCCGAGGAACCGCCCGCAAGGAAATTCAGAACTCTTGAGCTTGGGCTGATCGAGCCCTCCCAAGCGGCATATGGCTCGCCGTAGTGCTGGCCCCCAAAAGGACGGCCTTGGCGTTTCTGTGTCGACTATCGGGAGCTGAATCAGATACGAGCGGACGTGTTTTCCCTACCCCGCATAGACGACCAGCTCGAGCGCCTCCGCGGTCGATGGTCTTCTCGACTGCTGACGCGGACTGCCGGCTTCTGGCAGCTGCCTCTGCACCCCGGCTCCCAGCCTACACTGCATTTGTGGTCCCCTGGGGTCACTTTCAGTGGAAGGTTACGCCGTTTGGGGTCACGAACGGGCCCGCGGCATTCTCCGCGCGATCACTGCGATCCTGGGCCCCTTGCTGACCACCTGCGTCGTCGCGTACATCGACGATATCACGGTTTCTCACCGTCCATCGATCAGCACCTTCTAGACTTGAAGGCGCTCTTCGAGACGATCTCTAAGGCGACCTGCGCCTGAAGCCGTCGAAGTGCCGCTTCTGCGTGCCTGAAATCGACCTTCTCGGCCACCGCATCTCCGCGAAGGGATCCGCCAGGACCCTGCGAAGACCAAGGTGATCACGGACTGGCAGACGCCGAAGAACGCGGACGAGCTCCGCTCGTTTCTCGGCCTCGCCGGCTACTACCGCCGCTTTGTCGAGAACTTCTCCAAGTGGTGCACGCCATGCGCGCCTTCTATTGAAGGACGCCGTCTGAGTTGGCCAGAGGACGGCCCCGCGACCGCGCCTTTAAGGAGCTGAAAGAATCTGGGCCGCGATATTATATTGCGGTTCCCGGACTTCTCGAAGCCTTCATTCTCCAGACGGACGCCGCACCTACGCTATCGGCGCAATTCTGAGCCAGGCGACGACAAAGGCGTCGAGCGGCGCTCGCGTTCATCAGCCGCACGCTGCTGCCGGCCGAGATGAACTACTCCGCTACGGAGCTGGAGTGCCTCGCAGTAGTCTGGGCCATTAAGTATTGGCGCACTCTGCTGGCGGCCCCAGTTCTGGTGCGGGACCGACCACCACGCCCTCCAGTGGCTGAAGACGCTGGACCGACGACGGGCGCTCGTCGCTGGTCCCTGCTCTTGCAGGCTACGACTTTGAGATCGTCTACCGCCTGGCAGCAGAACGGGGGTCCGACGCGTGCTCGCGTCTCCCTAGGACCACCCCGTCTGGCAGCCAGCGGTGCAGACGGTTCCTCTCAAGCCCGCGGCTACAAGGGCGCCGAAGGCTTCGGCATCCCGCAACTGCTGTAGGGCTGAGCCTGAGGATCCCGACGTCCCGCTGGCATCTTTAGGATGCAGCTGGGCCGACGACGGCCCTGCGCCAGCTCGCCAACTCGCGGCTTCCGCGCGAAGCCCAGCGGGGTGGCGAGCGCTAGACGCCGAGCGCCCCGGCGGCGCCTGCGAGCGCCCCTCTTCCCGCCGGGCCGCTCCTCTTATGCAGAGGAGGAGTCGCGGCCCCTTGTGCCAGCCAGTGCTCCTGAGCCGAGCCGACGCCGGCGCCCCTGAAGCGCCGCGCCCGAGCCTGAGGGTGAGGCTGGCGGTGCTGCGGAAACGATTCGACGCGAGCCCCGCCGCAGAGCGCGCGCCGCGACGCCTGCCCCGCAGCTCGCCAAGCTTGCTGCGTCGGCTGGGTTCGCTGAGCCAAGGCCTCCGCCTCGGCTACTGACGCGCCACGCGCAAGCGAGCGCGGCCGCCCCAGAGCGCTTCGCGCCTCCGCGCCAGAGTCGTCTCGCGCCCCGAACGACGAGACCGGGCCGGCGCCCGCTGTCGAGGAGCGCGAGGCTCCCTCGGACGCGGAGATGCCGACGCCCTGAGGCGACCTGGGCGCCCGGCCGCGCTGCTAGAGGACGCTCACGCAGAGGCCGAGGCCTCGGGCGAGATCGATGACGAGTCGCTGCCGGAAGGGCCTGTCCCTCCGACGCCTGCGACGCTGACGGCTTCCCCTCGCTCTTGCGGAGCGAGTCCCGAAGCGCTGGAAACCGGGCCCCGTCGGTGGGGCGCCAAGGATTTGCCGAGCCGCGGCCCCTGCATCCCGACGCGCTCTTCCCTCGCCCGCCTTGAGGCGGCAGCCTCGAGATGAGTACAACAGCGCCCACTGGCGCTCCCGGTCGACCCTCGGATCGGCCGGTGCCGATTCATATTGAGTGGGAGCCGGAGACCCTGAGGGCGAGCCGCCTCCGGGCCTCCGCGCCGACGCTCGCTCTCCCCGGAGACTGCTCGCCACCAGATCCGCGTTCGGCCGTCCCCCCGGACCCAAGCCAGCGCCGCGGCTCGAGTCGCCCCTCTGCCGCGGGCAGGCTTCCGACGACGCCGCCCGCTCGAGCCTGAGACGGTCGCCGCCGAGGCCGCTGCCCGCAGCGGTGGGTAGAACTCGACCCTAGAGGCGGACGTTCGCCGCCGTGCAAGCCGGTCTTCGTGATACGTCCTCGACGCGTGGCCTGCGACCCTCGCAGCCGTCGATGGGCGCTCCCGACGCGCTGCGCCGTATGTTCCCGCCGAGAAGCGCAAGCGTCTGCTCGCCGCTCAGAAGGAGGATCCTTCTGCAAGAGCTTCTCGCCTTCCACGCAGAGGCGGAATCCAACTGTCTGTACCGCGGCTCGAGGCGCGACGCAGATCCCTGCTCGCCAGCTGCGCTCACTGCCTGCGGGCCAGGAGCGCTTTGCACGCTGCCGGCGAGTTCAGCTGGCCGACGACGGCGTCATCGAGCGCAACCCCTGGTCCCTGCCGGCGGTTCCTACCCGTCTTGCCGGACGCTTGGATCGACAGGGTGCTCTACGCTATCACGAGGGCTGGGCCATCGAGGCGCGCCCGTGATAGCCCGTCGGATCGCCCTGCGGTTCTGGTGGCCTGCATGTACGCCTCCATCGCTCGCTTTGTGCGGTCGTGCCCGCACTGTCAGTTCGCGAGGCCGCGAAGCCCCGCCGTACCGCATTCAGTGATACAGCCTCGGCAAGGGGAACTATGGCAGGTGGATATCTTCCACTTGATATGCACGAAGACGGCTCGCGATACATCATCGCGTACGTCGACGCATACACCAAGTTCTGCTATATCTACCCGCCTCTCCGTATCTCGCGAGGCCTTGCTCGCCACCGCGATCGACTTCTATACGCACGAGGGGCGTGCCCGCGCGCATCCTGACGGACCGCGGGTCCCACTCGTTGGGGGCGCGTGGAAGCGTTCTTCAAGGAGAAGGGTACCCGGTTCGTGCACGCGGCCGCCTACACCACGCCTCGAACGGCGGCGCGAGCGCCTGGGCGGAGTCTACAAGACTCTCGCTACGCCATGTGCCGTGAGCACAAGCGGCCGCTCTCTGACTGGCCTCTTTACAACGCCGATATCGTTCTCGCGTTGCGACCACCGTGCACTCCGCCACCGGGTCTCCCGATGGTCTTGCACCGCGGTTCTGAAGTGCACCTGCCTGCGAAGTGCGCTTCGGAGCCGGCGTCCGCTTCGTGAACCCGACCACACGCACCCGGCTGATTACCTTCTCGCGATGACGCGAGCTGCGCGAGCGCCGACGCTGCCTCGCGCGGTACCGTCGTTTCTATCGGAACCGCATGGTTGTCGCACCGGCAACCCGCCTCATCGTCGCCGCTTTGAGGTTGGCGACAAGGTATTGTGCTGGATGGGCGAACACAACAAAGGCTGTACAATTCGTGGTCGGGCCCTACACTGTGACTGGTGTTAACCCTGGCGGTTACACTACACGGTCAAGGGGTCGGCTAAGCCCTACTCCGCCAAGGACGATGCCGTACCGTCCTCTGCGTGAGACTGTTGCCCACATCGACTGCATGCTTCCGTTCCGCACGCGTCTCTCCGAGTCTCAAGCCCGTCCCGCGTGGTCGGCCTCGAAGACTGCTGTGAACGCCGACGAGCCGGCGATCGACCCCGCACTCGCGGACTCGCCCGCTCAAGAACAAAATCCACCTCTCGCCCTGACGTCGACGCGAGGGCCCCGAGCGGCTGCCGAGGGCGACGAGGTTGAGATGGATGACGCGATTTGGTCGCGACCTGTGAGAAGCTCGTCCCATTGCTGTTCCCTTTGCGATCGCTGTGCTTGCGCCGTGGAGGCAGATTTCTTGCCCGCTTTGCTCAGCCCTGGCTTCCGAGGTGGACGTGGTTGGCTGGTGGCCAATCACGGGGCGCCATCTGGGCCTTTCGTTCCATTTTCTGGATCTGGGCCCGTCGCTCGTGGAGAGTGGCTGGGTGTAGGCCTCCCGGGTGCCTGCGGGTCCGTGAGGGGCTCGAGGTTGCTGGCTGGGGTGCACTCAGTCGTGCCCTATCCTTTCGTTGGCCTGATGGCGGCCCGGATACCTCCTCGCTGGTTTCTTCCGAGGCGGTGAAACTTCCATCCGTGCCACTCTCCTTCGGCTCTCGCCGTTGGAGCGGTTTGGGCAGCTTTTGGGGGTTTCGAGTTCTATGCTTTTCCATCTTTCGAGCTTGGCCTGGGGTTGCTAGGTACATGCACTATGCTGGTATCGGCTCCTATTTCGGTCGCGAGCTATGCTACCTGGATATCTGGTTGCTGACGACGGACATTCTACTTCGAGAGGAGTTCACTCGCCGCCGCCCTGTCGCTGCCGTGGTTGGTGCACACCCGGCGGTGGGTGGACGCCCCGTCGAGCATGCAGACTCGACGTTCGGCTTGGCGCGGTCCGGTGCGAGGACGCACGTATGCAGAGTGAGGAGTTGTCGCGTGCCGCGATTCCCTCGGATTAGGCTAGCCGGCAGTCTATGCGTAGCCGCTAGCCCTAGTCTAGTGCTATCGAGCAGCTAGCTCTAGCACTCTCTGTATTCTGACTTAGCGCCGGCGCGACTCCGTTTGGGGGTACGCGATCCCTGGACGGGTACACTTGTGAATAGACCACTTGTGCTCCCAGCTACAGCCCCAGCCCGTGCGTGACCGCACGGACGCTGCACCGGGTGGATCCTCTCATCCGACACGGCCTTTCCGCGCCCGGCTCGCTTGTCTGCGCGTCTGTACGCGGCCTCCGCTTCCGTTCCTCGGCCGGCGCTGACATGTCTGCCGTGCCGAAGGCCGCCTATGTGTATTGACGGCTGCCCAAATGGCGTCAGCGCGGGAATTCCCGAAGATTGCGCGGGGCGTGCGGGCGTGATTTAGCACAAGAGGGCTAGCACCGCGGTAGGAGCTGAGCAGAAGCCTTGCCGTTGAGCTCACAGCAGGAGAACGGGACGCGGGTGCTCCGGCAGGGGTACCGTACCGAAGCCCAGCGCTGGGATCTCGAGCTGGTGGGCAGTTCCGAAGCAAAATGTATAGGCAGCTGCGTCGTCTCGCTTCGGCGGAGGTACTGAACTGGTATGTGCGCTGAGTGCGCTGCGCGCCAGTGGGTCGCCTGTGCGCTAACTGCCAGGCTGCACTCGCTGCGGCAGTAACGGCAAGGACGCGTGGTGTAGCGTGCGCTCGTTCGACTGCCGCTCGTGCCGCCAGTATCGCTGCGAGTAAAGTTTGCCGCAGACCCGCGGCGAGGCCGTCTGCCGCGCACCACGCTGCCATCGGCATCGATCGCCGCGCGGGCTGGCTTCTGCCGAAGCAGTCGGGCATCTGGCGCGCCGGACCGGCCTCTTCGTGGAGCGGCCGGGCGTGCGCCGTGGTGCAGTTGTTTTCAGACCAGGTGACCTCATCACCCCGTACCGCGGGACGATCTACACGAAGACTCAAGCGCTGGAGATTTTCGCTCGCGAGCCCTCGCGTCGCCTCTACAGCATCTCGTTCAAAGGCAAGTACGGCACACGTACGTCCTCGACGCCACCGACTTTCCGGAGGCGAGCTAGCGCGCTTCGCAAATGACGCGATAAGCCCGGGACTCACCCCGCTTCTCGAACAACGCTTCTTCCGCGTGGAGAAGGACGGGCAGGTCTGGCTAGTCGCCGACTGCGTCCTCAAGCAGGGGATGGAGATCTTCGTCCCGTACGGGCAGCTGTACTGGAGCGTGCTGGTCGCTAGCTCTCTTCTCGTATCTCACGCGCTTCCTGGCGTTGTAGACTCCTTTCTCTCTTTTCCGGTTCTGTTTCTTCTCCATCCAAATGAACCAGTCTCTCTCATGCCAGCAGCTAGCTCTGGATGGCAGACTGGCCTGCGGCTGCGCACGCGCCAACGCGACACCGCATGCATGTGCGTCGAAGCGGGATGCGATGGCAAAAGAAAGAGCGCGGCTCTTGATGGATGGGAAGAAATGTGACGCGAGTGAGCGCGCGACGTGTCGCGGCAACCGCGGCATTTTGAGTCTATCCGCGGCAACTCCGCGGCAGTTACGTGAGAATTAATTAACCACGAAATTAAAAAGGGGGTAGTCCAAATGACGCGGCATCTTCGCGGCATTCCGCTACTAACAATTCTGCGGCAATTACCGTAGATGTCGTTAAATCCGGCAGTTGGCGACAGAAGCGGCATCCAAGGCGTCGTCGCGCTGCTTTCGCGGCTCTCGCCCGAGAATTAATTAACCACGAAATTAAAAGTGGGGTAGTGTGATTGACGCGGTGTTTCGCGGCACTCGCGCTACTAGCGGCAATTACTGCCACACGTCGTCAATTCGGTAGTTAGCGTCAAATGCGGCATCCGCGATGGAATCGCGTTTCTACGCGACGGTTTCCCAAGAATTAATTAACACGAAATAAAAAAGGGGGTAGTCCAATACGCGGCAACTTCGCGGCAGTTTTCCCTAACCGCGGCATGATTTGACAATCGCGGTACATTGCGGTTGTTCGCGGCAATACGAATCGCGGCGTCAATTCTGGCTTGCCATCTGGCGCGGATCGTGAGCTTCATGATCATGAGGCGCGTTTCTCCCGCGTCATGATGCCTGCATGTCCAGAGGTACTCTATAAATATTTAATCATGTTTAGGAGGGCGGGATTGTGCATGCAGACCACAGACACATGTGTCGAACAGAAAAGTACAGGATGAACTGTCAGACTGACAATTCATGAATTGCCATAAAGCACTGAAGCTAGGGTGGTCTGTGGAAAAGCGCACACGTTCTAAGCATGATTAAAATACTTATATAGTTCTCTGAACATGCCTGCATCATGATGCGGAGGAAACGCGCGTCATGATCATGAAGCTCATGATCTGCGCTCATCGGGACATACGAAGCGACGCCGCGGTTGTGTAGAGCCGCAAATGCCGACAAACTCGCGAGAACCGCTAATTGCCGCTAGTAGCGCGGAGTGCCGCGGAAACACCGCGTCAATCACACTACCCCACTTTTTAATTTCGTGGTTAATTAATTCTCGGGCGAGAGCCGCGAAAGCAGCGCGACGACGCCTTGGATGCCGCGTTCTGTCGCCAACTGCCGGATTTAACGACATCTACCGGTAATTGCCGCAGAATTTGTTAGTAGCGCGGAATGCCGCGAAGATGCCGCGTCATTTGGACTACCCCTTTTTAATTTCGTGGTTAATTAATTCTACGTAACTGCCGCGGAGTTGCCGCGGATAGACTCAAAATGCCGCGGTTGCCGCGGATGACGCGGATTGTCGCGAACGTTCAAAGAACGCGTTCTGCCGCGGAATGCCGCTCGGGGGTTCACACTACCCAAGACGATGGCGGAGCGTCGGTGGACAGCAGCACGCAAGTGGAGCGGCCTTGCTGCAACGAGAAAGTCATGACGATCGTCGAGCACAGTCTGAATGTGCGTTGCCTTTGTGGTCCGCGCGACGGTAGCGGGCGCCACAGCTATCTGATGAACTTCGGAATTCCCACAGCACCTCAACGAGAGGCTTGCCGATAAGCAAGCGGAGGTGGACACTTTGCACCGAAAGGTGGCCGAGATGGAGGCCAGGAGAGAGCGAACGAATTCGTCGGACCGCAGATTCTGGGACTGACAAAGGTGCGCGTGCGATGCGCATGCGGCCGCTCAGCATGCCTCAGCTCTGCGGCAGGACGTATGCGACAGTACCGCGAGGTGAAAGAGGAGCTGAGCAAGTCTCAGAAGGCGCTGGCCGATGCGAACGCCCGAATCCGTGAGGTCGATCTGGGACTGACAAAGGTGCGCGTGCGATGCGCATGCGGCCGCTCAGCATGCCTCAGCTCTGCGGCAGGACGTATGCGACAGGTACCGCGAGGTGAAAGAGGAGCTGAGCAAGTCTGAGAAGGCGGGCCGATGCGAACGCCCGAATCCGTGAGGTCGAGGAGGCGAGCTCGATCTTCGCAGTACGATGCTCGGAGCTCGCAGTGCGATGCCACGTGCCTTAGTTCTGCTCGCAGATCCTTGGCAAGAGGATGCGCGACGAATTGGAGTGCGGGTGCGCACGAAGGACAGTGCGTGGTCATTCCATTTGCTGCGCCTAGACGTGCCGCGCCTTTGCTGATAAATGTGCCCGATGCAGATCTCAAGGACATCATGGCCTACAGAGCGGTTGCGACTACATCGGTGTGATGCTGGATGCACGCCCTTAATGAGATCTTTGTAGGGCTTCAACTCCGAGAGATCCCTCAGGCTTCATTGTTTTTCTGTTCAGATGCTTTAAGTCCATATTGATTGCCTTTCTTGCCCGGCGGCCCTGTGGCTTGTGCAGCGTGTCAAAGGAGCAAAAGTAGCTGCTTAAAGAATAATTGTACACAAATGAAAGGGCACAAGCAAGGAACGTGCAAAGTGAAGGATGCGAAGGCACATGCACACGAGTCACCTACTCCATCATTGACCTGTACATATCTATAGGTCTGTAGATTTTCTCGGGCTGGTCGGGACGAGGGTCCAGCCGTAGGCAAATGCGAAGTACCTGTGAGCAAGCAGCGCCTCAGCGGAACAGCGGAACGCATTGCAGCGGCGCGGACCCGTTGTATCGGGGCGCGCGCGGGCGTAGTTGACGAAGCGATCGCGGAGCTCCTTCCGGCCCTGCACAGCTGGGTTGTAGGCACGGGCATGTGTGACCTGCACACCGCGGCAAGGCACGCGTGAGCCAGATTGGGATAGACTGGGATATACTAGTGCAGCATGGCAGATCGCACTCTATCTTCATGGCGCGGCGCTGGCGACGCGCTGAATCCATGACTCCGACGCTTTGATTCCTCGCTCGCGGAGGATCGCGCGGATCCCGCGGACCTCGCGCCACACGGATCGAACACCGCGAGGCCTTCCGAATCCTCGACTTCGACGCTGTGATGCCTTGGGCGCGGAGGGCCGTGCGGATCATGCCGCCGCCGAAAAGGGGCCATTTAAGTTAACAACCTCCAGCACGGCGACACAAAGGACATTGAAAGAGAGAGCGTAGTTCGTTGAGAGGCCAAGCTCGCGGAGCCTGGAGCGCAGAGCGCGCCTGTTGAGGTTGATGCCGTGCTGCTCGGCTAGCAGAGTCAGTATCTCAGCGGCCGTCTTCCTCTGGTCCACGTAGCCGCGCAGAGTCTCCTCCTCGATGCTGCTTGGCTGGGCCGGGCTCGCGCCACCCGCGGCCATTTCGCTGCGTACCCAACACCTCCCGGGTACACCGGACTCAGCCATCCCGGAGCCGCCGAGCGCTCCTGCAGCGAGCTCGGCGCGAGCGAGCCGCCAGTGACCTGGCGCCGCCCAGCCCATCCCGCGCCGCCTCGCTCGGGCGTGCCAGTTGGCAACACACCTGTTCTCGCGGCGGGCTGCGAATAGGCACGCCCGAGGCTCGCATCCGCCTACGGTACGCACACAGACTGCGATCCCATCGCCGGCGCAGCGCCGTGCACCGCCCGCGGCGCCGCACGGGCCATTTACGATGCGTCAATACCGCAGGTGGCGTCCCGCTGCGGCTTTGGCACGCCCTCCGGCAAGCCTGACGGGAGCATTACGATCACCGGAGTCGCGGAAGGGCCACGGCTGCGTGGCGAAAGCGCGCACCGTGGCACGCAAGCGCGTCTGCATCGGCCGCGCTTCCCCTCTTCTTGAGCCCGTGCGCCCCATCGAGTCCTTGCGCTCGTCCCGCAGTTGCAGCTAGCATATGGACACTCACGCGAGCTGCAGCTAGGCATATGGCTATAGCTAGGCAGTCTCTGGTCAAGGTAGTTCTTTCTCTGGAGCTGCTCGCATCTCGGCTAGCTGCAGTCTCTGGTCAAGGTAGTTCTTTCTCTGGATGTTCACGAGTACAGAGTACAGAGATGATTGCACACCCTCAACCCCGGACGCGTGGTACGAAAGGACAAGAAAGCATTGCACTGAAGAAACATGCTAGGGTTTAGCATCTGGATTGTTAGTGTCTAAGACCCGGCTGTTCTTGCTTTTTTTGACTATGGCGAGGCCACCATTGCCGTTGCTTTCGACTATTGCTGACCACACCTGTATTCCTTCCTTGTTGAAGGCTTTTTCTCTTTCCACATCCTGGTCGACATGTCGAGCTTGAGTGGAATCGTGTTGCGCCCGTTCTCCAGAACCCGCTTCCAAATGACTGCATGCCTCTGCTTCTCCTCCAACTTGCACACGCCTGCTGGAATCTGGAAATGAACGTCCACAACGTTCTTCCTTCGGCCTGGTCTACAACCCGAATTTCAGGCAGCGGGATCTCATCGGTCTCGCTGCGATTTCGATCATTCACGTGTAAAAGAACACACAATTGAAGGAAGGGCTACACGCACGTGATTCGTCTTTTCTTCCTTCCTGTGCTCTTCTCCTTGGGCCTTGCTGCTGCCCCCGCCTTCGATCGCTTCGATTCTGAAGAAAGTTAGGATACAGACGGGAGTCTTTCGGGTTCACACGTGCCATCATCGGCCTCGACGCCGTCAGGAGCCACATCTCGTCCTCGTCCTCGTCCTCCTCTTCCCCCCCCCTCCTCCTCCTTCTGAAGATCCACAGGGGGGGTGGAGGTATAGCAGCAGGCGGGCAGGAGGCAGGGCAGGAGGCGGGGAAGGGCCCGCCCTGCTCCAGCCAACGCTTTGTCCGCCATGGCATTGAGAAGGAGGGCCCGCTCCTCTGGAGTGCGGCGACGAGCCTCCTCTTCCTCCTCCTCCTCCTCATCTGCTGACCCGTGAGCTGCAGCCGGACCCGACGGAATTTAGTACGCGCAAGCACAAACGTGCCCTGGCTCGTCGATGCATTCTCCTGCTCTCCAGCCCGGCAATTGCCTTCTGTGAGCCGTGATCAGGATGCGGGCAGGAGAGTGAAGGGAAGGACACAAACCACGCTGTCGATGTTGTGGGAGGTTTTGAGATTCTCCATAAAGAGAGCACGCAATTTAGTCTCGGATTTGAACTGTTGATTCACCAGGAATACGATGAACGGTTTAGCTTCGGCCAGAGAAATCGGCTGTTTCTCAACCACGTGCTTGCTCATGAGACTCTCCATATCGTTCATCTTATCGTCAGGAAACACAACGTCCCGGCTTCCCGCTTGCACATCTCGGCACACGAAAGCCTGCAGATACGAGTCAGCGGAGCGCAGACGGGGTTCACCATCAGAATGCTCACAGATCTGCGGCGAGGGACAAGGAAGCCTTCGTCCTCTGCTGGGCACATTTCGTGGCTTTCTCGGCGACGAACTTCGTCGCGCTCCCCAGCAAGAGCTTGGTTTTTGGTTGCCAGGAAGAGTTTCCGCTGGCCCACGGTCTTCTGGATCCACTGCAAGTTGAGTTGGTCTGTGTGCTGCTCGATTTGTTCAGCAGTGAACATGCCGCGCGCGCCTGTCTGCGCGGGCCGAACCTGCTGCGGGGTTCGCTTTGGCTTGGACGTGGCGCCGATGCCCGCCCGCGCTGCCTGTGGTGCAGCTGCTCCGCCGACTTCGCCTGCTCCGCGAGCAGCTTCGGCACATCGCAGGGGTTGGTGCTGATGAAGTAGTATAGATTTCCCTGCCGGATGTGCTTGTCGAATATCTGCGCGCATTCAGAAGCAGGCGAGCATCGACGGGCGGCGAACTGCCGACCTGCTGGTTGGGCACCCAGTGGCCAGCGCCGCAGAGCACCACGTAGAGTTTGAGCAAGGGCCGTGCGAATTCGGGAACGTCGAAGATCGCCGCCACTTCGGCGATGAAAGCATCTAGTTTCGCCGGTGCCAGTGACACGGTGTTCTCGCCGTGCTTCGATATATCCTTCACGGCTGTTACGATGAGGTCGGGGAGCTGCTCACCCGGCTGCTCAAACTGCGCGGCCGCGACAGCCGCCACGGGCGGCGCAGGAGCACCGGCGGCCGCAGCCGGGAGCATGGTAACGACGCGTACCCCCTGGCTTGACGACGCCGTCAAACCATGGACTCGCGCAACCCGGCACCTGCCGCGGCCGGCGTCTTTGAGTCCGGGCCGCTTCGCGGCAAGGAGTTCACTTTCCGGCGGCCTGCAGCAGCCCCGAGCCGGCGTCCGCTGCGGGCGCCGCTCCTCCGAACGCGAGCTCATCGCCGACCTCCAGCGGCAGCTGGAGGCGCTCACGGTGGAGGTGCGCACGATAAAGACGGAAGTCGAGGAAGGTACGCGGCCGCCGTCGCCCGTGGCGCGTCCTCGTTTGAACCGCCATCCGCGCCGAGCTAGGTCAGCGCCCTGCGCCCCCGCAGCCCGCCGCGCGCAAGCTCGGCGCAACGCATCTCCTCCTCCACCGAACGAGAAGTACACCGGGAGTCCGTCGACGGGCAAGATCCACAAGGTCTCCAAGGTCTCGGGCCAGAACCCGACGTGCCCGGCCCTCCGCGTGCGTACAGCTCGCGTGCCCCGGCTTTGAGGCACTCAGTAGCTAAAGGCGGTGCGCGCAGATGAAGGGGAAGATCCTCTGGCCCGAGTTCAGCTCGGAGGAGGCGCTCCGGGCCTCGGACCCCAAGTACAACAAGGAGGGCGCTCGCTGCCGCAACTGCTGGCGCTAGGCGCTAGCCGTGCGGGGGTCGCTCCCTCCCGCGGCGCTTCCTGTTCCGCGTGAAGCTCTGTGAACGTGTCGCTGAGTCGTGCTCTGAACACGAGATGTTGTTGTCAACTTGGGAAGGGAACCTTGAAGGGATGCATGCATGGCCAGGCACGCAGAGAGGAGAGCGCAGGCACACATACGAAATCAATCCAGATTGCACACAATACATACACAGCGATAAACAGCCGACATAGATACATACACAGCGATAGACAGCACATTACTATAGATAGCAAACACATGGATACATATATAGAGTTGCGAGCCCAGCGGGAGAGCTCGGAATGGACATGAAGGAAATAAAATCCTACCAAGAGCACAGGCTATCTGCAGCTACTGCTGTGCAGAGCTAGCAGCTACTTCAGAGCAACTACTGCTGCCCTTCTCCTGCTGCGCCTTCTCCTTTGCGGCCTCCAGGTCGAGCCCGCCGCTGGCGAGGACGGCGTAGTTCATCGTGCGGGCACGCTTGCGCGAACCCTCCGCGCCGGACGGAGCTCGAGGCGGCCGGGGTGTCGAGAGGGAGGGGATCGGAAGAGGAGGAGCCGAGCTTGGGGTCAGGGAGGGGCGGGCCGCAGGGAGGGCCTGGGCTGCTGCCTCCTTCTCCGTCTTGGACCGCCGGCCCCGCTTCGGAGGCGCCGGCGTTTTCTCCACGTGTTCCACGTCCTCCACGGGCCCGTCCTCCTCCTCGCAGTGGCAGAAGTCCTTGGACCCCTGCCGGCACACGCCGAAGCAGGGCCCTGTAGCACTTGTAGCCGAGCCAGTCGCAGACGAAGACGTGCTTGCTGGTCCTGCTGAACTTCTCCACAATTTCGTCGTGCTCCGGGTTGCCGATGCGCTTGTAGCCGCAAACACTGCAAGGATGGACGAGGAAAGCAGACTTCCCTGCTCCAGAAGCATGAGACAGGGGACGGCGAGGGGCAGAAACGGGCGTACCGTTGCGGGCATCCTTCATCGCGTCCTCGAGCTTGTCCTCCGGGACGACGTACGGCCGCAGCTCCAGGTTCACGAGCTCCCGATGGGCATCCTCGATGCGGAGCTGCTGCAAGAGTCAGGCAGTCCCTGCAAGGTTGGGTTGGAGCCTGAGCTGTCACAGACCGAGAGCGGGCGAGTCATGCCGTCCCGCAGCTTGAGGACGTCGGTGGGCACATCTTGTGGAACATGGCGGCGTGGCACATTGCAATGCCGTTGACATACGACTGCAGGAGGGCGCCGCCCGACGTGGATTGACCAGCCGCTCCGGGTCCTTGCGGTTGAGGGAGTATTTCTGCTCAGCACCAGAGTGAGATTCGGTGGACAGAGGGAACTAAGCAGGAAGGGCAGTCTGAGAACCTTTTCGGGCGTAGTCATCGTCCGCAGGATGGCATGCTGCGACCCCCGCTCGAAGTACATCGATGTGAGCACCACACCGATGTAGTTGCAGTTCGCCTCGTAGGCCATCACCTCGGTGAGCTCTGCACGGGGCACATGCATCAGAGAAGGGCGCGGTGCATCGGGTGCCAGGAGAGCACAACGCACTGGACACTGGGAAGTTGTCAGGGTGATTTCATTCACGGCGTCCTGGAAGTTGTTGGGCCGCCGGCCCGCGCCCTTCGGCGGCTTGTTGGGACGAACATCTTGTACACTTCCAGGGGCTCCTCAGCGTTCAGCTTCTTCGTCATGAACGCTGAGAATGCATCTGCAGATAGAAGAGCAGGTGCTAAGGTTAGACTGAAGAGGGACCTTTACAGAAAGGAGCACAAGCCAAGAAAGGAGAAAGGAGCACAGACCAGCGAGCTGCGTGTAGGGGTGCGGATCAAGCATGCCTTCGATCTCGATTGTGATGGTCGTTGGATCCTTCCCGGACGTCCCGAGCTTGAAGACGACGTTGTACCGGGGCTCCTGGAAGTCGGCCACACCACGGCTCCGGCGGGCGGCCAATTCAGCCTTCTTGTTTACGAACTGCTCGAAAGCAAGCGGTCAGTGTGCTCTAGAGGCCAGAGAAGAGGAATCAAAGGCATGCACGCACGTCCTGACAATCTTGGCGGTGGGTTCGCCCATGAAGATGATGTGCTGGCCAGTCGGTTTGGCCAAGTGCTTGTTCACGAAGAGGTTCCAGTCCTGCATGCTGACAGGGTCCTGCGGGTGTTCAAAAAGCATGCAGTGAGCACAGAGAAAGAAGGAAAAAAGGAAGAGGTGGGATGGGGAAGAAGAGGACGCAATGCATGCTGCTAGGCGGCTAACCTGCATGACCCACATCTTCTCGATGTTGTCCAGGGGGACGACATGCATCTTCTTCGCGGGGTTGCTCGGATCCACGATCTCGGTGATGACAGCCGTGGCAACAGTCAGCGTGTTCCCCCACTCCGGCTGGTTCGCGCTGCGGTTCGTGATGTTCCGCGCCATCTCGAAGCCCTTCGGGTCGAAGTAGTTCACGAAAATCTCCTCGCTCAGGATGTGTACTGCGACGAAGACGCGCGATCAGGTTCGAAAGGAAGACCCGCGCAATCACGGAAGCAACGAGCCGAGGATCGCGACGCACTCGGTGCGGAACTCTTCCCGAGGATCGCGAGCATGTCGTGGAGAGGCTTCCAGGCCGCGTCCGCGGCCGGGGCGTAGGTCGCGAATGAGAAGGGCGTAGGCTTGACTGCCTCGATTCCCTTTCCGCTCTTCACCGCGGCACCCGCCGCAGCCATGACCTTCTCTTTCTGAGTGACCGCGGCCGCGGCGGCCTTGGCCTTCGCATTCGTCGTCACCTGGGCGCGAGGGCCACCTTGCCGAGGGGTCGAACCCCTCCGGCTGCGCGTATAGCGTGAGGAGGATCGCATGGCGACGCGAGGATGCGGGCGCACGATCGTGGGCCGCCCGAGCCTGTGCGCGTGGCGCCAAAATTTGAATGTCAGTTGGGCGCCAAAATTTGAATCGACATGGCGGCGATTGCGAGCGCACCGCGCCCCGAGCTCGCGACCGCGTCCGCAAGGCCCTGACTGGAGCGGCCGCTAAACCGGACCCCGAAGGTGGCCGCCGTTGGGCGGGCTCGGCCGGCGCGGCGACCTCGGGCTGGTCGTCTGCGCGCCGAGCGGTTAGCGCGGGCGGCGGTTAGCGTGAGCACGCGCACCCATTGCCGTGTAGTAGACGCCCTGCTTGCCCGTCTTCCAGCCCGAGGTGGAGCACAGGAGGCTGATGTCTTCGAGCTCCTCCGACGTGCCGTCGTGGCGCTTCTCGAGCACGAATTCCATGTTCTCGGCGTCCAGATTCTGAAACACAGTCGTCTTGAGCAGCCGCAGGACAACGTCAACGGGGCGGGCGTTGAGCATGTCCGGCTTGAAATGCACAGGCGGCGCATCCGGGCTGCCCTTCCTGTGGATCACGACACGTTCGATTTCTCCCGCGGGCACGGAGCCCGCCGCGGGTGCCGCCGGTGCCGCCATGTTCAAAAATTTGCCGCCGAGTTTGAATTGACGTATACCGGGGGGGGGGGTTGCACACGTTAGTCCCTGATAGAGGGCGGCTCTTAAGCTTACTAAGTTAACAATTCCTCACTCGCGCAGGCTTTCCTCACTTTCAAACAGCACGTGGTCTATATTCTGTCTCCGGATCCGGAGGACGAGATTCCGGATCCCGAGACAGCGGGGCATGCGCAGCTGCAGGGCCGCGGACGCATTACGCACCTCCACATCCCTGGTCCAACCCTCCGCGTACGTTGCCCCCGATCGCCCCAGCTGCACATCGCTGCGGCCTCGCGCGATCGCGTGCGTTCGATCTCACATGCGTGCGCGCGCACCGGATCCGGAAGGTCGACGAGGCGGCGGCGCGGCGCGCCCTCGCCGCCGTCTGCCAAGCCCTCGACATCCCCTTTGACGCCACATCGATCGGCTGGCATCACCTCCTACGGATTAACCGCCGCCCCGCTGCACCCGCGGACCTTCTTGTCCCGGCGCCGGCGCCCCCCGGCCCCTGTAATTAGCCCTGCCAAGCTGCACGCCCGACCTCCTAATTATGATCGCCATGCACATGCCTCCGCGAATTCGACCATCCTCGAATCATGCAATTCGACCTTCCTCGAATCATGCAAGGCTCGAATCATATTCAATGATTGTGGTGAAGATCTCGCGAGCTCTAGCTGTTTTTTGTTGTTTTTTCGCAGCCTGCAGCCAGAGTTAACGTTACCGCCGGCGCAAGCTTAATTATAAGCCGGCCTGCAGGGAAAAGGAAATGAAGTTCGAAGGGCTTGATGGGGAGAATGGCGTTGTGTTGTGAGGGTTTGCAATTAAGGGGTGTCACACAGTGTGTGTGTGTGTGTGTGTGTGTGTAGGAGGGGGGGAGGGGGGGGGGGGAGGGGGGGGGCACGTACGCGTGCTCCTGACCTGATGAGAACAGATGTTTTTTGAGATGAGAACAGCTTCCTATTTTGAGTTTCCGAGTTTCTGGATCACAGCTGCAGATCATGATTATGACCGTACGCGTGCATATGCCCGGCTGCTAAGCTGCGAAGACCTGCGGGGGGCGCAACAAGTCTCCCGCCCCGACAGGTTGCGCCCCGTGGAGCTTTTCGCAGAGAATACGACATCGCGATCGATCGACCGGACGCGTTGACGGTACCGCTCGCAAACCCATATGCATGCGAGCAAATTTAAATCATGATCAAATGAGTTCGCACTGCAATCCTGTACTAGTGGCCCGGCCGCGATTCTCGCGCCGGGGGTGCAAGGGGGGAATCGGGATCTAATTATATAATGAGGCACGAACATGCACGGGGCAGATCTAGATCGACCCCGGCCCAGTGCGCGGGGCAGGTTGAAGTGTAAAGATAAACACAGATTACGATTGAAAAAAATAGGAAAGGCCCGATAAGCAGACGCTGCGATCAAACCGAATAAAGAAAAGCCTCAATGAAAGGCAGATTCAGTGCACTGTATATGAAAGATTGCACTTCCCGGCTTACCTTCCGGTCCGAGTGCACTGTTCAGTGATTCAGTTGCACTTCCCGGCTTACCGACGGTTCCGCTACTCGCAAAGAGTATCTGTGCGGTGGGCGGGCGCCGCCGCGGCCACGGGGCTTGAGTCGACGCCAGCGTGATTGAGATCGTTTTCAATCGAAGCCGATACACGATCAGCTGACCCTCCATTGCAGCGCCCGCGTTTTGAGGAATTTCGAAGGTTCCTGCAGCATTTTAGCGATTTGAAGAAGTCTCTTGAGATTCATTACGCACTGCACACGGCGATGGCGGCAAAGCCTGCAGCAACAAATCATTCACATTATTCGGGCTGACTCTATCGATATCGCAAACCTGATTGATTTGACGGGCCGGCGCTACTCCAATGTTCTTCTCAGGCAGTTGAAACGCTCCAGGCTGAGCGTGCGGCAGTTGAAACGCTTCAGGCTGAGCGTACACGTCAATGCGGCCGGGAGATACATGTCAACTAACGACAGGGTACCGCCAGAGGAAGAGGTGACGATCAGCCTGTGGGAGGGCTTCTGTGGTCTTCAGCTGCGGCGACCTGTGTATGCAATATAATTTCAGAAAGCTGAACGCCAACTGAAGACTGGGCACGCACTGCTGCATTGGAAGTGCCCTGCGTGGCGGTGAATACGTGCGTTAGGAGCGCTGGCTGCGTTTTTGCCAGCGCGCGACTAGTACTCGATCGAAACTGCACGAACTCGAGCGCTGCGACTGTGCTGCCGGACATGACGAAACAAGTTCTGGCGCCAGCAGAAGAGTTCACGGGCTCCGTCCGGACAATGTAAGCAAATTCCGCCGTTGCATGATGACGACACCGTGCAGCCTGCGCCACCCGCCACGAAGTCCCGCCCCGGGACGCGTACGACGTCTCCGGGCACGTGCACAGAAGCGGCTGCAGCTCGCCGTCCCATCTGATGCGGACTTGCACAGCAGCAGACTCACGCGCGTAATTTAAATTGGCGAAGCTAGCGCTACTACCGGGCATAAAGCTGCGGGGCAATCTGCCGAAGCGCGTATAGCAAGCACCGCGGCGAAACCGAGAAGCCGAGCAGCGGAGTGTCGACCGCAACAAAAGCGCCCGGCCCGGCCGGCGTGCTCGGCTGCGGGCAGCGGCGCACGCGGTTCTGCGGTATAAGCTCGATTTCGGAGACGTGCTGAGCGCAGCAAGAGAGCACGGTCTAGATCTGCACGGCCGGGCGTGCTCGGCTGCGGCGCACGCGGTTCTGCGGTATAAGCTCGATTTCGGAGACGTGCTGAGCGCAGCAAGAGAGCACGGTCTAGATCTGCACGGCCGGGCGTGCTCGGCTGCAATCAGCGGCGCAGCTAGGCACCGCGTATGCAGTCAAAAGTAGTCCAGGCGGCACGGGTACCGTGCGGCGTACGCGGCGCAGTGCGAGGAAGTGGCATGGAAATCTAGAGGAGACAGCGCTAGGGAGAAGTGGTTCCATGGCCATGCAGAACCGCGCAAGTAAGAGCAAGGCGTACGCGGTGCACTGCGACGAAGCCGAAATCTAGAGGAGACAGCTAGGGAGAACTGGTTCCATGCAGAACCGCGCAAGGAGTTCGAAGACCGGAGTGAGGAGAAGTTCGTTTTCCCCTCGAAAACCACTTTTTCCCCTCGACTTTGACGCTCGAAAGTCGAAAGCTGACCGGTCCACCGAGCCAATCGGATCGCGAATAAAGCATCATTTTTTTCTGGTGTTGCATACTGGACCTCGAAAACGGCCTCATAGAAAACTTTTGGCTGAGGCGAGGGAACGGGAAGCCAGGGGGGGAAGACCTTCGGTCTTCTTTCCCCCCTTGCAACTTATTCATTCGATCCTGTCGAATAGTAATTGAATTCATTGTACCGACTAAAAGTGTTTATGGTTGCGAATGGATGGCATAAGCAAACGGTCTTGAGCTTGTGATTCAAGCCCGCGTGGCCATGGGGGGAGAGCCTCTTTTTAAAATTTACATCAACACAGATCACGCGCCTGCACAGGCGATGCTAGCTATACTATCATAAATTTAAAGTGCTCCTGCTGATCATGATGGCACCATTTGTAATTATAATGGTCTGATATCGATCAAAGCTCGAAGCTTACGGGCAACTTCGATTTGAAATGCGGCGGCGGAAGCTTAAGCCCGCCTGCGATCTAAACGCGGGCGAGGTCGGCGGGGGTGACGGCGAAGTAGAGGCCGGCGGGGCGCAGCTGCGCGCCGTCGTCGACGCCGTTGAGGGCCCCGTCCCAAAGCTCGACCACCCGCTCCCCCAGCGCCGCCGACGCCGCCCCCAGCACCGCCCCCAGTCCCGCCCGCCATCGCACTTCCACCCGCCGCGCCTCCCCTGCCGCCGCAGCCGCCGGCCCCGCGGACGGCGGCCGCAGCACCCGGATCCACATCGGGGGCGGCGGAGCGGGGCCTTGGCCGGCACTGTCACGCTGCGAGCCCGAGACTGTCGCAGCGGCCGCCGCCGTCTGTGGGCTGCAGCTGATTGGGGGCGGTGGCATGGCCCCCGCTGCAGCTGGTTTCACGCTGGCAGATGCATTTGGATACGCCGGCGCGACGTCGACGGCCTTGGCCTTGTAATAAGCCTGATCAGCGGGCCTCGCCTGTGTCGCTGGGGCTTGCGGGGCCGTCGCCCGTCGGTGCTCGCTGTCTGCACCCTTGCCATTGGCGGCGCCGGCGGAGGGCTGATCGAGGACGGGCGTCGGGCAGCGGTCCGAGTCGGAGCTTGAGCCCGAGAAGCCGCCGGCGGCGTCGGCGTTGGCGTCATCGTTGCGGCGCATGGCGTCGAGGACGAGGCCGAGGAAGTCGTACGGGCCCTCCGCGTCCGCGCAGGACGGCACCCAGCCCTTCTCCCGCGGCCGCTTCGACGGCTTCCCGATCCGCCCCGGCGCCGGCTTCGATCTCTTCTCAGTCGGTTCGGATGGCCCATTGAGCAGCTTCGGCCCCTTTGCAGCCGCGAGGGCCCGCTTCTCTGGTGGCGGGCTCCGCTTGCGCTGCTGCTTGCAACTGACGGTCTGCACAGCTGCGCATGCGATCGACACCGGTGGCGCGCCGCCATCCGGTATGCACGTGCCTGAGCGGACGCGTGAGCGTCCACGAGATTGAAATGAATATGAACTTATATAATTAAATATTCGAAATGCGAATCGCTAAAATTATTGCGGACCGGGACGTGTGGCCGACGCCGTCGCAGCGATCGCCATATCGATCGGCCGGGGTTTGCCAGCATTGACGGCTGCCGAATCAGAGCCGCCGCATTTTGAGCCGTCGCCAGGCCCTGCGCAATCGCAAGCGGGCAACTCGATGTCAGCGCACGGCTCAAGGCACAATCGTCGAGGCGACTGGGCGACGAAATGTCAAGCACACCTTTGCTCGAGTGCGGAACGGGCCGCTTGCAATCGGACGGTCCCGGGTACGTTGCAGCAACGGCCGCAGTCGTCGTAGGAGCTTCCTGCATCGCAGTCGCCTCCTCCAGCGGCTTTCCATTCAACCTGCCGCACGCCATCCATCGGTCGCCAGATCTAGACCGGAACCCAGCGCCCGACGACGATGCGCGATACTGTGCGAAAAAGCGCGAGCGACACTCGAGTACTCACCGAACCGCGAGAGGACTCGCGCCGATCGCGCGGACTGCCTGGCATGCGCTCGCCAGCTCGCGCCACGCTCGCTCCATCCCGGGAGCGTTGCACCTTTAAATATCGTCATGACCAGTAAATTAAACGCATGCGCGAGCCCTAAGCTCTGACACTAGGAATTGGATGTTCGAAAACTCGCGCACGATATCTCGACGTGCTCGAGATGGCAGCCGGGGCGGTGGAGGGCCCGCGCGAGCGCCCGCACCGCGCCCACATCAAGGCCGCGGCAGTTCTTGATCGTCAGATTGCGCGCGGCCCCCGCCGCCCGCTCGAGCAGCTGCGAAAACCAGGCGTCCGATGGCTCCCGCTGCCTCCGGCCTGCACCGAATGCGGACGAAAGTGAGCTTCCGTGCAGCTGTCGAGCTGCAGTGCGCGCTGCGTGCGTTTGCGACCGCGTGTGGGGCCGGGCGCACTCTTGAGCTGGAGCGTGCACTCCGTCTCGTGCAGAGAGACGCTGGCGAAGGTTGCCTTCTCCATGCGGCGGAAGAGGTCCGCGATGCCCTCTGCGGAGAGGCTGACCCGCGAGAGCAGCAGCGTCGACGCGCTGCCCTGCAGGCCGCGCGCCAGGTCCCCCGCAGACAGCGCCGCGTCCGTCACGCGCCACGCTGCACGACGAGAATAAATATTGCGGACGGGAACGAGTCATGTGAAATCGGGGGCCTCGGGGGCCGAGCTCTAAGCAGACGCTCGCACCGCTGAGGTAGCGCATCTCGCCAACCGCCTCGCACAGCTCCCGAATCAGCGTCGGATCCGCCACCCCCTGAAAGTCCGTCTGCGCGTTTCACCCGCACGAAAGCGCATCAAATCTCGGTGAAACCGCGCCACGTGCATCCCCGTGGAAAATTAGAGCCGTGCGGGGCGGCGGCGGATGCGGACCTCGATGTAGCTGCAGCCGGGCCCGGCGTTGATGAGGGCGCGCCGAAGCAGCAGGATGCATTCGAGCTTCGCGCTGTTCAGCTCCAGCACCAAGCGGGAGTCGACGTTGAGACCGGCGGTGGCAGAGAGCAGCATGTCCAGCGCGAGCCGCGTCACCCGAATCTCCCTCTGCACTGCCGGCACCGTCGATATCTGCACGTGCGAGGCGCGGACCAATTGCGACCAAAGACCAAACAATCAGCCTCGGCGAATAATATCAATAGTTCGAATTCGCGTATATCGCGATAACACGTTCCACGTATAAAACGACGCTCACGTCTGGGTCGACGGTGTGCTCGGGTGCGGTCAAAGCACGTCGTTTCGCAGAAGGCCCCATCAACACTCCGGATTCAGCCGAGGCCAAGGCTGCAGGTATCGATATCGGCCTCGCCATCGATATCGATCGCGATTGTGTCTGGCCGAGAAAGTCGATCAGGATCATGCATATGGTATGCTCGGTGCAGATTCATTGCAGTATTAATATCAACAATAAAATCGGATTCGCGGCGCTGGCGACTAGCGCTAGATCTTGAAATTGATTGCTAGCATGGATCATCGGATAATATCGGTCGATCACGCTCCGATCTAGCTCCGGAGATCTATATAGCTAGATCTAGAAGATCTAGCTCCGATCGGAAGGATCTCGGTTATTCGCACGGAGGACCGAAGTGGCGCACCATAATTGATCACGAGCTCGCAATGTATGTTAATCGCGATCACAGCACCGGTAGGCCAAGGCTGTCTGCGCGTTCGTGCCATCGCTAGCAGTCAGCAGTCATTTCACAAGGTGGGTATTCACGATTGCAGCAACTGCTCATGATCATCAAAATGCAAATTCAGCTTCAGCTGCCGATTGCGACATGGATATCGCCGGTTTAAAGGTTGTGACGGGATGGCGGGGGATGCAAATGTTAAGCGGATGGGACGATGATATGCTGGCCGGATTCTCTCGAACCTTCAAAAGCGGTGCACTGGGCTATACTATGATAGCTAGCTGCCCGTCCGACGGTCCCATTGCAACTAAAGGCCTTCACTGGGGCCAAAGGTTACAAGTAATTGTAATTCAAATCTAGATCTTGTTTGTGTGCGCATGCGCACTTCAAAACAAATTGCACACGTGCACGGCATGCACCTTAAAGCTTTCTTTGCAGATTGGCGTCGACAGACGGTCTGCCCGGCTGTCGAGACCGCCGTTGAACTTGACGACTCTCCTCCCTTCAGGCCTAGTGGTAGGTTTCCAGCTGGTGATGAAAATAAATGTAAGCCAGACGACATTCGCACGCCTAGCGTGCGATGTTTACTAAGTTACTCCTTACTAATACTGTACTATGATAGCTAGTACTAGTACTTTTATATTAATTGTAATTGTTTCCGAGTTAGCGCGAGCCCAAGCTGCATCTGGCAATTATCGGCTTCTCGCTGATCTGAAGGCCCGCGGCCTATAGCTGGCTATAGCTATAGGCTAGCAGCAGGGGCCGATCGCAATTATAGAAGTCAACCAGCGCGGGCCAGTCGGGAACTGAAGCGCACCTCGCTGAGTGACGAGCTTTGCGGGAAAATGCTTTGCGCGCAGTCGCGATCGGAGGCCGGGCCTAGGCCTGCTAGGCGCCGGCGGGAAAGGATTCAGCACGTAAGCGTGATGTCGGGTGCCTCTTGGGCGCCACGCGCTGCGATTGCAAGCTTTTGGGTCTGCCTAGCAGGCAGAGCAGCTCACTCGAGCAGAGTCGTTGGGTTGAAATCCGCCGCCTTGGATGGATTTGTCGCCGGCCGGAGCGCCACGGTGCACGCGTGCCGATGTCGAGCTGGCGGTCCTCGGAGGGAGCGCTGGCGCTGTGGACTGCCCGGAGTAGCCGGACCTATCGACGGATGCTACTCGCACCTGCCCGGGCCGTCAGCTCGGCAACGCATATGTTGCAGGTTGCAAGCCGGTGGCCCGCCCAGGCCGCGCCCGGTGCTGGGCCGCAGGACGGCCAGCGCGCCCGGCGGGCAGGTCGGGCTCTAAGCAGCTCACCGTGGCACCGCTGAGCTCGAGGCCAGCATGCAGATGAGAACTTTGAAGGCGACAACTGCGTGACCGCGCGCGTAGCCTAGTATACGTAGCTCCGGAGTCCGGAGTCGTGTGCGGGGCCGGGCCGGGAGCGGAAGTTGCTGCACTGACTCTGAGGCAGCCTCGTAGGATCACGATTCAGTTACAGCTGGCCAGCTGGTTCTTACGTAAGCAGCGCCGGCGCAGGGTACAGAGGTTTCGGTAATATTAATCTGGGTCGTTAAAAATATATTCACTTCTGATTATAATGTCTATATATACTTGTATATACTTGATCATCAAACACCATATATATGTATGCAACTGTGTAATTAAAATGCTCATGCATTTATACGTCTCAATATTTCTTCCAATGTAAATTAAATCGTTTTCGTGTACATTTCGAATGCCGGACCATTGCCGGTACCGGTTGTTTTTCCGGCCGCTTGGGCACCGAAAAAAGAAGGGGGGGGGGAGTCCCGGGGGACTCTCCCGGGGGAGTCCACTGAGGCCACAGATCTAGATCTAGACGGCCGCGGCCAGTCGACGTCACTGGCACGCTAGCGCTGCAGACATGCGGGCCGCCGCAGCCGGCCGCGGGCGCCGGGCGCCCGCCGCCGGCCCGCGGCCTGCAGGCACTGCAGCCTGCAGGCTGCAGCCTGCTGCAGCCTGCAGGCTGCAGCCTGCATGCAGCCTGCAGGCTGGAGCTGCCAGCTAGCGCTGCAGCTGCCGCCGCAGTGCGCCGCAGGCTCCCGCAGGGCCGCGGCGGCAGCGCACTAGTACCGGTAGTAGTCTATTACTGCGGCACTGCCGCGCAGTGTGCCACGCGTACGGTGGCATGCGCATCGATATCGACTCGGCGATATCGATATCAATGATATCATGACCGAGACCTGGACAGTGCGCGTGCCACGGTGCATGCAGCCTGCCGCGCAGCCTGCGCATGCAGGCTGTGGCCCTGCGGGCTATATCTATATATAGCTAGGTTGCACTGCCGCCGTTGCAGGCACAAGCTTCCTGCCCAAATTGCGGGATATCGATACCCGGCGGCCTCGAAATCGCGATCGAATGCGACCGGAACACGGCCCATAGGACCGGACACGCGCGCCGCGCGCGGCTCCATGATCGATATCCACTATAGCTAGCTACTAGAATACGGATATATATAGGACTCGCCATGGAAAAAAAAACATGATCCACCGTGGCACCACGTACGCGCGCACGGCGCTCAGCGGCTGCATACGTACGCATGGGTACACCGGTACCTGGCGCGTATACAGATTACGTATGTCTATATATACGTACACTGTGACATGTACAGTCTGGAAAAACTGCGAAAAACTGCCGCAGTGCGCATGTCTGCGCGTTTCACCCGCACGAAAGCGCATCAAATCTCGGTGAAACCGCGCCACGTGCATCCCCGTGGAAAATTAGAGCCGTGCGGGGCGGCGGCGGATGCGGACCTCGATGTAGCTGCAGCCGGGCCCGGCGTTGATGAGGGCGCGCCGAAGCAGCAGGATGCATTCGAGCTTCGCGCTGTTCAGCTCCAGCACCAAGCGGGATTCAACATTGAGACCGGCGGGGGAAGAGAGCAGCATGTCCAGCGCGAGCCGCGTCACCCGAATCTCCCTCTGCACTGCCGGCACCGTCGATATCTGCACGTGCGAGGCGCGGACCAATTGCGACCAAAGACCAAACAATCAGCCTCGGCGAATAATATCAATAGTTCGAATTCGCGTATATCGCGATAACACGTTCCACGTATAAAACGACGCTCACGTCTGGGTCGACGGTGTGCTCGGGTGCGGTCAAAGCACGTCGTTTCGCAGAAGGCCCATCAACACTCCGGATTCAGCCGAGGCCAAGGCTGCAGGTATCGATATCGGCCTCGCCATCGATATCGATCGCGATTGTGTCTGGCCGAGAAAGTCGATCAGGATCATGCATATGGTATGCTCGGTGCAGATTCATTGCAGTATTAATATCAACAATAAAATCGGATTCGCGGCGCTGGCGACTAGCGCTAGATCTTGAAATTGATTGCTAGCATGGATCATCGGATAATATCGGTCGATCACGCTCCGATCTAGCTCCGGAGATCTATATAGCTAGATCTAGAAGATCTAGCTCCGATCGGAAGGATCTCGGTTATTCGCACGGAGGACCGAAGTGGCGCACCATAATTGATCACGAGCTCGCAATGTATGTTAATCGCGATCACAGCACCGGTAGGCCAAGGCTGTCTGCGCGTTCGTGCCATCGCTAGCAGTCAGCAGTCATTTCACAAGGTGGGTATTCACGATTGCAGCAACTGCTCATGATCATCAAAATGCAAATTCAGCTTCAGCTGCCGATTGCGACATGGATATCGCCGGTTTAAAGGTTGTGACGGGATGGCGGGGGATGCAAATGTTAAGCGGATGGGACGATGATATGCTGGCCGGATTCTCTCGAACCTTCAAAAGCGGTGCACTGGGCTATACTATGATAGCTAGCTGCCCGTCCGACGGTCCCATTGCAACTAAAGGCCTTCACTGGGGCCAAAGGTTACAAGTAATTGTAATTCAAATCTAGATCTTGTTTGTGTGCGCATGCGCACTTCAAAACAAATTGCACACGTGCACGGCATGCACCTTAAAGCTTTCTTTGCAGATTGGCGTCGACAGACGGTCTGCCCGGCTGTCGAGACCGCCGTTGAACTTGACGACTCTCCTCCCTTCAGGCCTAGTGGTAGGTTTCCAGCTGGTGATGAAAATAAATGTAAGCCAGACGACATTCGCACGCCTAGCGTGCGATGTTTACTAAGTTACTCCTTACTAATACTGTACTATGATAGCTAGTACTAGTACTTTTATATTAATTGTAATTGTTTCCGAGTTAGCGCGAGCCCAAGCTGCATCTGGCAATTATCGGCTTCTCGCTGATCTGAAGGCCCGCGGCCTATAGCTGGCTATAGCTATAGGCTAGCAGCAGGGGCCGATCGCAATTATAGAAGTCAACCAGCGCGGGCCAGTCGGGAACTGAAGCGCACCTCGCTGAGTGACGAGCTTTGCGGGAAAATGCTTTGCGCGCAGTCGCGATCGGAGGCCGGGCCTAGGCCTGCTAGGCGCCGGCGGGAAAGGATTCAGCACGTAAGCGTGATGTCGGGTGCCTCTTGGGCGCCACGCGCTGCGATTGCAAGCTTTTGGGTCTGCCTAGCAGGCAGAGCAGCTCACTCGAGCAGAGTCGTTGGGTTGAAATCCGCCGCCTTGGATGGATTTGTCGCCGGCCGGAGCGCCACGGTGCACGCGTGCCGATGTCGAGCTGGCGGTCCTCGGAGGGAGCGCTGGCGCTGTGGACTGCCCGGAGTAGCCGGACCTATCGACGGATGCTACTCGCACCTGCCCGGGCCGTCAGCTCGGCAACGCATATGTTGCAGGTTGCAAGCCGGTGGCCCGCCCAGGCCGCGCCCGGTGCTGGGCCGCAGGACGGCCAGCGCGCCCGGCGGGCAGTTCGGGCTCTAAGCAGCTCACCGTGGCACCGCTGAGCTCGAGGCCAGATGAGAACTTTGAAGGCGACAACTGCGTGACCGCGCGCGTAGCCTAGTATACGTAGCTCCGGAGTCCGGAGTCGTGTGCGGGGCCGGGCCGGGAGCGGAAGTTGCTGCACTGACTCTGAGGCAGCCTCGTAGGATCACGATTCAGTTACAGCTGGCCAGCTGGTTCTTACGTAAGCAGCGCCGGCGCAGGGTACAGAGGTTTCGGTAATATTAATCTGGGTCGTTAAAAATATATTCACTTCTGATTATAATGTCTATATATACTTGTATATACTTGATCATCAAACACCATATATATGTATGCAACTGTGTAATTAAAATGCTCATGCATTTATACGTCTCAATATTTCTTCCAATGTAAATTAAATCGTTTTCGTGTACATTTCGAATGCCGGACCATTGCCGGTACCGGTTGTTTTTCCGGCCGCTTGGGCACCGAAAAAAGAAGGGGGGGGGGGAGTCCCGGGGGACTCTCCCGGGGGAGTCCACTGAGGCCACAGATCTAGATCTAGACGGCCGCGGCCAGTCGACGTCACTGGCACGCTAGCGCTGCAGACATGCGGGCCGCCGCAGCCGGCCGCGGGCGCCGGGCGCCCGCCGCCGGCCCGCGGCCTGCAGGCACTGCAGCCTGCAGGCTGCAGCCTGCTGCAGCCTGCAGGCTGCAGCCTGCATGCAGCCTGCAGGCTGCAGCTGCCAGCTAGCGCTGCAGCTGCCGCCGCAGTGCGCCGCAGGCTCCCGCAGGGCCGCGGCGGCAGCGCACTAGTACCGGTAGTAGTCTATTACTGCGGCACTGCCGCGCAGTGTGCCACGCGTACGGTGGCATGCGCATCGATATCGACTCGGCGATATCGATATCAATGATATCATGACCGAGACCTGGACAGTGCGCGTGCCACGGTGCATGCAGCCTGCCGCGCAGCCTGCGCATGCAGGCTGTGGCCCTGCGGGCTATATCTATATATAGCTAGGTTGCACTGCCGCCGTTGCAGGCACAAGCTTCCTGCCCAAATTGCGGGATATCGATACCCGGCGGCCTCGAAATCGCGATCGAATGCGACCGGAACACGGCCCATAGGACCGGACACGCGCGCCGCGCGCGGCTCCATGATCGATATCCACTATAGCTAGCTACTAGAATACGGATATATATAGGACTCGCCATGGAAAAAAAATCATGATCCACCGTGGCACCACGTACGCGCGCACGGCGCTCAGCGGCTGCATACGTACGCATGGGTACACCGGTACCTGGCGCGTATACAGATTACGTATGTCTATATATACGTACACTGTGACATGTACAGTCTGGAAAAACTGCGAAAAACTGCCGCAGTGCGCATGCGGGACCATTGCGGGTTAACGCTCGCAAACCCATGCGTGCATGCAGCTTGAATGTGTTCGCACCGCAGTCCTGTACTTCTTCCGAGAATTCAGTACTGTCGAACAGCAATAGAAATTGTATGTTACTGCCTAAGAGCGTTTACGTATATGGTTGCGAATGGATGGCATACGCAAATGTTTGGTCGTAAATGCGTGGAGGCGAAGCCGTGGCAATAGCAATATAGTTGCAACAACCCCATGAAATTAGAACAGCTCCGGATCGCAGCTGCAGATCACGATTATGACCGTGCATATGCACGGCTGCAAAGAATACGACATCGATCGACCGGACGCGTTGACGTTACCGCTCGCAAACCCATAAGAGCAAATCAAATGAGTTCGCACTGCAATCCTGTACTTATTCACTCCTGTCGAACAGTAATATATATACCGACTAAAAGGATTTATGGTTGCGAATGGATGGCATAAGCAAATTAAACGGTCTTGTGATTCAAGCCCGCAGGGGGGGGGGGAGGGGAGGGGGGGAGGGGGGGGGAGGGGGAGCCTCTTTTTAAAATTTACATCAACACAGATCACGCGCCTGCACAGGCGATGCTAGCTATACTATCACAAATTTAAAGTGCCCCTGCTGATCATAATGGCACCATTTGTAATTATAATGGTCTGATATCGATCAAAGCTCGAAGCTTACGGGCAACTTCGATTTTAAATGCGGCGGCGGAAGCTTAAGCCCGCCTGCGATCTAAACGCGGGCGAGGTCGGCGGGGGTGACGGCGAAGTAGAGGCCGGCGGGGCGCAGCTGCGCGCCGTCGTCGACGCCGTTGAGGGCCCCGTCCCAAAGCTCGACCACCCGCTCCCCCAGCGCCGCCGACGCCGCCCCCAGCACAGCCCCCAGTCCCGCCCGCCACTCCACCTCCACCCGCCGCGCCTCCCCCCCGACCGCAGCCGCCGGCCCCGCGGACGGCGGCCGCAGCACCCGGATCCACATCGGGGGCGGCGGAGCGGGGCCTTGGCCGGCACTGTCACGCTGCGAGCCCGAGACTGTTGCAGCGGCCGCCGCCGTCTGTGGGCTGCAGCTGATTGGGGGCGGTGGCATGGCCCCCGCTGCAGCTGGTTTCACGCTGGCAGATGCATTTGGATACGCCGGCGCGACGTCGACGGCCTTGGCCTTGTAATAAGCATGCTCAGCGGGCCTTGCCTGTGTCGCTGGGGCTTGCGGGGCCGTCGCCCGTCGGTGCTCGCTGTCTGCACCCTTGCCATTGGCGGCGCCGGCGGAGGGCTGATCGAGGACGGGCGTCGGGCAGCGGTCCGAGTCGGAGCTTGAGCCCGAGAAGCCGCCGGCGGCGTCGGCGTTGGCGTCATCGTTGCGGCGCATGGCGTCGAGGACGAGGCCGAGGAAGTCGTACGGGCCCTCCGCGTCCGCGCAGGACGGCACCCAGCCCTTCTCCCGCGGCCGCTTCGACGGCTTCCCGATCCGCCCCGGCGCCGGCTTCGATCTCTTCTCAGTCGGTTCGGATGGCCCATTGAGCAGCTTCGGCCCCTTTGCAGCCGCGAGGGCCCGCTTCTCTGGTGGCGGGCTCCGCTTGCGCTGCTGCTTGCAACTGACGGTCTGCACAGCTGCGCATGCGATCGACACCGGTGGCGCGCCGCCATCCGGTATGCACGTGCCTGAGCGGACGCGTGAGCGTCCACGAGATTGAAATGAATATGAACTTATATATAATTAAATATTCGAAATGCGAATCGCTAAAATTATTGCGGACCGGGACGTGTGGCCGACGCCGTCGCAGCGATCGCCATATCGATCGGCCGGGGTTTGCCAGCATTGACGGCTGCCGAATCAGAGCCGCCGCATTTTGAGCCGTCGCCAGGCCCTGCGCAATCGCAAGCGGGCAACTCGATGTCAGCGCACGGCTCAAGGCACAATCGTCGAGGCGACTGGGCGACGAAATGTCAAGCACACCTTTGCTCGAGTGCGGAACGGGCCGCTTGCAATCGGACGGTCCCGGGTACGTTGCAGCAACGGCCGCAGTCGTCGTAGGAGCTTCCTGCATCGCAGTCGCCTCCTCCAGCGGCTTTCCATTCAACCTGCCGCACGCCATCCATCGGTCGCCAGATCTAGACCGGAACCCAGCGCCCGACGACGATGCGCGATACTGTGCGAAAAAGCGCGAGCGACACTCGAGTACTCACCGAACCGCGAGAGGACTCGCGCCGATCGCGCGGACTGCCTGGCATGCGCTCGCCAGCTCGCGCCACGCTCGCTCCATCCCGGGAGCGTTGCACCTTTAAATATCGTCATGACCAGTAAATTAAACGCATGCGCGAGCCCTAAGCTCTGACACTAGGAATTGGATGTTCGAAAACTCGCGCACGATATCTCGACGTGCTCGAGATGGCAGCCGGGGCGGTGGAGGGCCCGCGCGAGCGCCCGCACCGCGCCCACATCAAGGCCGCGGCAGTTCTTGATCGTCAGATTGCGCGCGGCCCCGCCGCCCGCTCGAGCAGCTGCGAAAACCAGGCGTCCGATGGCTCCCGCTGCCTCCGGCCTGCACCGAATGCGGACGAAAGTGAGCTTCCGTGCAGCTGTCGAGCTGCAGTGCGCGCTGCGTGCGTTTGCGACCGCGTGTGGGGCCGGGCGCACTCTTGAGCTGGAGCGTGCACTCCGTCTCGTGCAGAGAGACGCTGGCGAAGGTTGCCTTCTCCATGCGGCGGAAGAGGTCCGCGATGCCCTCTGCGGAGAGGCTGACCCGCGAGAGCAGCAGCGTCGACGCGCTGCCCTGCAGGCCGCGCGCCAGGTCCCCGCAGACAGCGCCGCGTCCGTCACGCGCCACGCTGCACGACGAGAATAAATATTGCGGACGGGAACGAGTCATGTGAAATCGGGGGCCTCGGGGGCCGAGCTCTAAGCAGACGCTCGCACCGCTGAGGTAGCGCATCTCGCCAACCGCCTCGCACAGCTCCCGAATCAGCGTCGGATCCGCCACCCCCTGAAAGTCCGTCTGCGCGTTTCACCCGCACGAAAGCGCATCAAATCTCGGTGAAACCGCGCCACGTGCATCCCCGTGGAAAATTAGAGCCGTGCGGGGCGGCGGCGGATGCGGACCTCGATGTAGCTGCAGCCGGGCCCGGCGTTGATGAGGGCGCGCCGAAGCAGCAGGATGCATTCGAGCTTCGCGCTGTTCAGCTCCAGCACCAAGCGGGATTCAACATTGAGACCGGCGGGGGAAGAGAGCAGCATGTCCAGCGCGAGCCGCGTCACCCGAATCTCCCTCTGCACTGCCGGCACCGTCGATATCTGCACGTGCGAGGCGCGGACCAATTGCGACCAAAGACCAAACAATCAGCCTCGGCGAATAATATCAATAGTTCGAATTCGCGTATATCGCGATAACACGTTCCACGTATAAAACGACGCTCACGTCTGGGTCGACGGTGTGCTCGGGTGCGGTCAAAGCACGTCGTTTCGCAGAAGGCCCCATCAACACTCCGGATTCAGCCGAGGCCAAGGCTGCAGGTATCGATATCGGCCTCGCCATCGATATCGATCGCGATTGTGTCTGGCCGAGAAAGTCGATCAGGATCATGCATATGGTATGCTCGGTGCAGATTCATTGCAGTATTAATATCAACAATAAAATCGGATTCGCGGCGCTGGCGACTAGCGCTAGATCTTGAAATTGATTGCTAGCATGGATCATCGGATAATATCGGTCGATCACGCTCCGATCTAGCTCCGGAGATCTATATAGCTAGATCTAGAAGATCTAGCTCCGATCGGAAGGATCTCGGTTATTCGCACGGAGGACCGAAGTGGCGCACCATAATTGATCACGAGCTCGCAATGTATGTTAATCGCGATCACAGCACCGGTAGGCCAAGGCTGTCTGCGCGTTCGCGCCATCGCTAGCAGTCAGCAGTCATTTCACAAGGTGGGTATTCACGATTGCAGCAACTGCTCATGATCATCAAAATGCAAATTCAGCTTCAGCTGCCGATTGCGACATGGATATCGCCGGTTTAAAGGTTGTGACGGGATGGCGGGGGATGCAAATGTTAAGCGGATGGGACGATGATATGCTGGCCGGATTCTCTCGAACCTTCAAAAGCGGTACACTGGGCTATACTATGATAGCTAGCTGCCCGTCCGACGGTCCCATTGCAACTAAAGGCCTTCACTGGGGCCAAAGGTTACAAGTAATTGTAATTCAAATCTAGATCTTGTTTGTGTGCGCATGCGCACTTCAAACAAATTGCACACGTGCACGGCATGCACCTTAAAGCTTTCTTTGCAGATTGGCGTCGACAGACGGTCTGCCCGGCTGTCGAGACCGCCGTTGAACTTGACGACTCTCCTCCCTTCAGGCCTAGTGGTAGGTTTCCAGCTGGTGATGAAAATAAATGTAAGCCAGACGACATTCGCACGCCTAGCGTGCGATGTTTACTAAGTTACTCCTTACTAATACTGTACTATGATAGCTAGTACTAGTACTTTTATATTAATTGTAATTGTTTCCGAGTTAGCGCGAGCCCAAGCTGCATCTGGCAATTATCGGCTTCTCGCTGATCTGAAGGCCCGCGGCCTATAGCTGGCTATAGCTATAGGCTAGCAGCAGGGGCCGATCGCAATTATAGAAGTCAACCAGCGCGGGCCAGTCGGGAACTGAAGCGCACCTCGCTGAGTGACGAGCTTTGCGGGAAAATGCTTTGCGCGCAGTCGCGATCGGAGGCCGGGCCTAGGCCTGCTAGGCGCCGGCGGGAAAGGATTCAGCACGTAAGCGTGATGTCGGGTGCCTCTTGGGCGCCACGCGCTGCGATTGCAAGCTTTTGGGTCTGCCTAGCAGGCAGAGCAGCTCACTCGAGCAGAGTCGATGGGTTGAAATCCGCCGCCTTGGATGGATTTGTCGCCGGCCGGAGCGCCACGGTGCACGCGTGCCGATGTCGAGCTGGCGGTCCTCGGAGGGAGCGCTGGCGCTGTGGACTGCCCGGAGTAGCCGGACCTATCGACGGATGCTACTCGCACCTGCCCGGGCCGTCAGCTCGGCAACGCATATGTTGCAGGTTGCAAGCCGGTGGCCCGCCCAGGCCGCGCCCGGTGCTGGGCCGCAGGACGGCCAGCGCGCCCGGCGGGCAGGTCGGGCTCTAAGCAGCTCACCGTGGCACCGCTGAGCTCGAGGCCAGATGAGAACTTTGAAGGCGACAACTGCGTGACCGCGCGCGTAGCCTAGTATACGTAGCTCCGGAGTCCGGAGTCGTGTGCGGGGCCGGGCCGGGAGCGGAAGTTGCTGCACTGACTCTGAGGCAGCCTCGTAGGATCACGATTCAGTTACAGCTGGCCAGCTGGTTCTTACGTAAGCAGCGCCGGCGCAGGGTACAGAGGTTTCGGTAATATTAATCTGGGTCGTTAAAAATATATTCACTTCTGATTATAATGTCTATATATACTTGTATATACTTGATCATCAAACACGTCTCATGCATTTATACGTCTCAATATTTCTTCCAATGTAAATTAAATCGTTTTCGTGTACATTTCGAATGCCGGACCATTGCCGGTACCGGTTGTTTTTCCGGCCGCTTGGGCACCGAAAAAAGAAGGGGGGGGGGGGAGTCCCGGGGGACTCTCCCGGGGGAGTCCACTGAGGCCACAGATCTAGATCTAGACGGCCGCGGCCAGTCGACGTCACTGGCACGCTAGCGCTGCAGACATGCGGGCCGCCGCAGCCGGCCGCGGGCGCCGGGCGCCCGCCGCCGGCCCGCGGCCTGCAGGCACTGCAGCCTGCAGGCTGCAGCCTGCTGCAGCCTGCAGGCTGCAGCCTGCATGCAGCCTGCAGGCTGCAGCTGCCAGCTAGCGCTGCAGCTGCCGCCGCAGTGCGCCGCAGGCTCCCGCAGGGCCGCGGCGGCAGCGCACTAGTACCGGTAGTAGTCTATTACTGCGGCACTGCCGCGCAGTGTGCCACGCGTACGGTGGCATGCGCATCGATATCGACTCGGCGATATCGATATCAATGATATCATGACCGAGACCTGGACAGTGCGCGTGCCACGGTGCATGCAGCCTGCCGCGCAGCCTGCGCATGCAGGCTGTGGCCCTGCGGGCTATATCTATATATAGCTAGGTTGCACTGCCGCCGTTGCAGGCACAAGCTTCCTGCCCAAATTGCGGGATATCGATACCCGGCGGCCTCGAAATCGCGATCGAATGCGACCGGAACACGGCCCATAGGACCGGACACGCGCGCCGCGCGCGGCTCCATGATCGATATCCACTATAGCTAGCTACTAGAATACGGATATATATAGGACTCGCCATGGAAAAAAAATCATGATCCACCGTGGCACCACGTACGCGCGCACGGCGCTCAGCGGCTGCATACGTACGCATGGGTACACCGGTACCTGGCGCGTATACAGATTACGTATGTCTATATATACGTACACTGTGACATGTACAGTCTGGAAAAACTGCGAAAAACTGCCGCAGTGCGCATGCGGGACCATTGCGGGTTAACGCTCGCAAACCCATGCGTGCATGCAGCTTGAATGTGTTCGCACCGCAGTCCTGTACTTCTTCCGAGAATTCAGTACTGTCGAACAGCAATAGAAATTGTATGTTACTGCCTAAGAGCGTTTACGTATATGGTTGCGAATGGATGGCATACGCAAATGTTTGGTCGTAAATGCGTGGAGGCGAAGCCGTGGCAATAGCAATATAGTTGCAACAACCCCATGAAATTAGAACAGCTCCGGATCGCAGCTGCAGATCACGATTATGACCGTGCATATGCACGGCTGCAAAGAATACGACATCGATCGACCGGACGCGTTGACGTTACCGCTCGCAAACCCATAAGAGCAAATCAAATGAGTTCGCACTGCAATCCTGTACTTATTCACTCCTGTCGAACAGTAATATATATACCGACTAAAAGGGTTTATGGTTGCGAATGGATGGCATAAGCAAATTAAACGGTCTTGTGATTCAAGCCCGCAGGGGGGGGAGGGGAGGGGGGGAGGGGGGGGAGGGGGAGCCTCTTTTTAAAATTTACATCAACACAGATCACGCGCCTGCACAGGCGATGCTAGCTATACTATCACAAATTTAAAGTGCCCCTGCTGATCATAATGGCACCATTTGTAATTATAATGGTCTGATATCGATCAAAGCTCGAAGCTTACGGGCAACTTCGATTTTAAATGCGGCGGCGGAAGCTTAAGCCCGCCTGCGATCTAAACGCGGGCGAGGTCGGCGGGGGTGACGGCGAAGTAGAGGCCGGCGGGGCGCAGCTGCGCGCCGTCGTCGACGCCGTTGAGGGCCCCGTCCCAAAGCTCGACCACCCGCTCCCCCAGCGCCGCCGACGCCGCCCCCAGCACAGCCCCCAGTCCCGCCCGCCACTCCACCTCCACCCGCCGCGCCCCCCCCCCGACCGCAGCCGCCGGCCCCGCGGACGGCGGCCGCAGCACCCGGATCCACATCGGGGCGGCGGAGCGGGGCCTTGGCCGGCACTGTCACGCTGCGAGCCCGAGACTGTTGCAGCGGCCGCCGCCGTCTGTGGGCTGCAGCTGATTGGGGCGGTGGCATGGCCCCCGCTGCAGCTGGTTTCACGCTGGCAGATGCATTTGGATACGCCGGCGCGACGTCGACGGCCTTGGCCTTGTAATAAGCATGCTCAGCGGGCCTTGCCTGTGTCGCTGGGGCTTGCTGGGCCGTCGCCCGTCGGTGCTCGCTGTCTGCACCCTTGCCATTGGCGGCGCCGGCGGAGGGCTGATCGAGGACGGGCGTCGGGCAGCGGTCCGAGTCGGAGCTTGAGCCCGAGAAGCCGCCGGCGGCGTCGGCGTTGGCGTCATCGTTGCGGCGCATGGCGTCGAGGACGAGGCCGAGGAAGTCGTACGGGCCCTCCGCGTCCGCGCAGGACGGCACCCAGCCCTTCTCCCGCGGCCGCTTCGACGGCTTCCCGATCCGCCCCGGCGCCGGCTTCGATCTCTTCTCAGTCGGTTCGGATGGCCCATTGAGCAGCTTCGGCCCTTTGCAGCCGCGAGGGCCCGCTTCTCTGGTGGCGGGCTCCGCTTGCGCTGCTGCTTGCAACTGACGGTCTGCACAGCTGCGCATGCGATCGACACCGGTGGCGCGCCGCCATCCGGTATGCACGTGCCTGAGCGGACGCGTGAGCGTCCACGAGATTGAAATGAATATGAACTTATATAATTAAATATTCGAAATGCGAATCGCTAAAATTATTGCGGACCGGGACGTGTGGCCGACGCCGTCGCAGCGATCGCCATATCGATCGGCCGGGTTTGCCAGCATTGACGGCTGCCGAATCAGAGCCGCCGCATTTTGAGCCGTCGCCAGGCCCTGCGCAATCGCAAGCGGGCAACTCGATGTCAGCGCACGGCTCAAGGCACAATCGTCGAGGCGACTGGGCGACGAAATGTCAAGCACACCTTTGCTCGAGTGCGGAACGGGCCGCTTGCAATCGGACGGTCCCGGGTACGTTGCAGCAACGGCCGCAGTCGTCGTAGGAGCTTCCTGCATCGCAGTCGCCTCCTCCAGCGGCTTTCCATTCAACCTGCCGCACGCCATCCATCGGTCGCCAGATCTAGACCGGAACCAGCGCCGACGACGATGCGCGATACTGTGCGAAAAAGCGCGAGCGACACTCGAGTACTCACCGAACCGCGAGAGGACTCGCGCCGATCGCGCGGACTGCCTGGCATGCGCTCGCCAGCTCGCGCCACGCTCGCTCCATCCGGGAGCGTTGCACCTTTAAATATCGTCATGACCAGTAAATTAAACGCATGCGCGAGCCCTAAGCTCTGACACTAGGAATTGGATGTTCGAAAACTCGCGCACGATATCTCGACGTGCTCGAGATGGCAGCCGGGGCGGTGGAGGGCCCGCGCGAGCGCCCGCACCGCGCCCACATCAAGGCCGCGGCAGTTCTTGATCGTCAGATTGCGCGCGGCCCCCGCCGCCCGCTCGAGCAGCTGCGAAAACCAGGCGTCCGATGGCTCCCGCTGCCTCCGGCCTGCACCGAATGCGGACGAAAGTGAGCTTCCGTGCAGCTGTCGAGCTGCAGTGCGCGCTGCGTGCGTTTGCGACCGCGTGTGGGGCCGGGCGCACTCTTGAGCTGGAGCGTGCACTCCGTCTCGTGCAGAGAGACGCTGGCGAAGGTTGCCTTCTCCATGCGGCGGAAGAGGTCCGCGATGCCCTCTGCGGAGAGGCTGACCCGCGAGAGCAGCAGCGTCGACGCGCTGCCCTGCAGGCCGCGCGCCAGGTCCCCCGCAGACAGCGCCGCGTCCGTCACGCGCCACGCTGCACGACGAGAATAAATATTGCGGACGGGAACGAGTCATGTGAAATCGGGGGCCTCGGGGGCCGAGCTCTAAGCAGACGCTCGCACCGCTGAGGTAGCGCATCTCGCCAACCGCCTCGCACAGCTCCCGAATCAGCGTCGGATCCGCCACCCCCTGAAAGTCCGTCTGCGCGTTTCACCCGCACGAAAGCGCATCAAATCTCGGTGAAACCGCGCCACGTGCATCCCCGTGGAAAATTAGAGCCGTGCGGGGCGGCGGCGGATGCGGACCTCTATGTAACAGCAGCCGGGCCCGGCGTTGATGAGGGCGCGCCGAAGCAGCAGGATGCATTCGAGCTTCGCGCTGTTCAGCTCCAGCACCAAGCGGGAGTCGACGTTGAGACCGGCGGTGGCAGAGAGCAGCATGTCCAGCGCGAGCCGCGTCACCCGAATCTCCCTCTGCACTGCCGGCACCGTCGATATCTGCACGTGCGAGGCGCGGACCGACCAGAGACCAAACAATCAGCCTCGGCGAATTATAGTTCGAATTCGCGTATATCGCGATAACACGTTCCACGTATAAAACGACGCTCACGTCTGGGTCGACGGTGTGCTCGGGTGCGGTCAAAGCACGTCGTTTCGCAGAAGGCCCCATCAACACTCCGGATTCAGCCGAGGCCAAGGCTGCAGGTATCGATATCGGCCTCGCCATCGATATCGATCGCGATTGTGTCTGGCCGAGAAAGTCGATCAGGATCATGCATATGGTATGCTCGGTGCAGATTCATTGCAGTATTAATATCAACAATAAAATCGGATTCGCGGCGCTGGCGACTAGCGCTAGATCTTGAAATTGATTGCTAGCATGGATCATCGGATAATATCGGTCGATCACGCTCCGATCTAGCTCCGGAGATCTATATAGCTAGATCTAGAAGATCTAGCTCCGATCGAGAGGCTCTCGGATATTCGCACGGAGGACGGAAGTGGCGCACCATAATTGATCACGAGCTCGCAATGTTGATCGCAATCACAGCGCCAGTGGGCCAAGGCTGTCTGCGCGTTCGCGCAGTCGCAAACATTCAGCAGTCAATTCACACGATGGGCATTCATGATTGCAGCAACTGTTCATCGAAATGCAAAACTCGGCTTCAGCTGCCGATTGCGACGTCGACATGGATATCGCCGGTTTAAAGGCAATGACGGGATGGCGGGGATGCATATGTTAAGCAAATATGATATGCACATATGATGATATGGCTAGATGTGCTACGAAGGCCTACGTGGGCACGCTTCTAGCCTCCATCTCCGAATTCTCTCGAACATTCAAAAGCGGTGCTCTGGGCTATAGCTGCTGCCCGTCCCAGTCCTCCGAAGGTTATAAGTAATTGTAATTTAAGTCTTGCTTGCGTGCGCATGCGCTTTGCAAACAGATTGTACACGTGCACCGCCGCGGCGCATGTACCTTTCTTGCAAATTGGCGTCTGTCCCCCTGTCGAGACCGCCGATCAGCCTGTGGAGTCTGTAGCTAGTGTCCTCCCTCCCAAGACCTTATACGTAGGATCCGGACCGCCACAGGCCTGGTCGGTTCCAAGCTGAGGATGAAAATAATTATAAGCCAGACGACATTCGCACGCGTAGCGTGCGATGTTTACTTGCCGAAAGCCTATAGCTATAGGCCAGCAGCAAGGGCGGATCGCGTTTATAGAAGTCAACGGCGGGCCAGCGCGAACTGAAGCGCACCTCGCTGCGTGACGAGCTTTGTGGGAAAATGCTTTGCGCGCAGTCGCGATCGGAGGCCGGGCCTAGGCCTGCTAGGCGCCGGCGGGAAAGGATTCAGCACGTAAGCGTGATGTCGGGTGCCTCTTGGGCGCCAAGCGCTGCGATTGCAAGCTTTTGGGTCTGCCTAGCAGGCAGGAGAGCTCACTCGAACAGAGTCGGTTGAAATCCGCCGCCTTGGATGGATTTGTCGCCGGCCGGAGCGCCACGGTGCACGCGTGCCGATGTTGAGCTGGCGGTCCTCGGAGGAAGTGCTGGCGCTGTGGACTGCCCGGATCCGGAGCAGCCGGACCTATCGACGGATGCTGCTCGCACTTGCCCGGGCCCGGCCGTCAGCTCGGCAATGTTGCAGGTTAAAACGTTGCGGACCGGTGGCCCGCCCAGGCCGCGCCCGGTGCTGGGCCGCAGGACGGCCAGCGCGCCCGGCGGGCATGTCGGGCTCTAAGCAGCTCACCGTGGCACCGCTGAGCTCGAGGCTACTTAGATGAAAAGGCACTGCGGCAACAACTGCGTGACCGCGCGCGTAGCCTAGTAGGCTAGTATACGTAGTAGCTCCGGAGTCGTGCACGTGTGCCGCAGTGCGGGCCCTGCGGGGCGGCGGGGGCGCCGGTTGCCGGGCCGGCCGCGGGCCGGGAGCGGAAGTTGCTTTGGCTAGCCTCGTAGGATCACGATTCAGTTACAGCCGGCCACCTGGTTCTTACGTAAGCAACACCGGCGCAGGGTACAGAGGTTTCGGAGGTGGTGTGAAATATTAATCCTTTTTTTTGGGTGAATTACCGGCCACAGCCTCTAGTCTACTCCAGCACTGTGGGGGCGTATACAGGCAAGGTGGGGCATGATCGATCGGAATTATGTGGAACGGGCGGGATTCGAAGGCGTGATTCTCATCGCATCCTGGTTGTTTTAATAATAAAATATTCTTCGATTCTGATTTAAAAAGTTTCTTCTGAGAATGTAATCAAATAATTTCACGCACAATCGATCGATCTAGATTCTCATCATGGCATGAGTCATGATCAGCATCTATTTAGCTTTAACATAAGTGAAGGGCATCAGATTAAACCCATATGCATGTATAATATACATGCTTAAAAAGTTTGAAGTCCAAATATTTCTTCCAATGCAACTCGTTTTCGTGTACATGTGGAATCATTGAAACCAAGTACCGGTTGTTTTTTGCCAGCTGCAGGCTGCCGCTGCAGGCTGCAGCCTGCAGGCTGCCACTGCCCTGCCTGTTAGGCAGTGATCATGACAGCGGCAGACAGCCTCTGTCAGCCTGTGACAGACTGGCCCGGTCCGACGGTCTGGCAGCTGCGGCGCCGGCCCCGGGCCGGGCGCGCGGCGCCGGCGCCGGCGTCGTGGGCCGACTCGTGGCCGCGCGCGTCGAGTCGCCGTCGACGTCCCGCGGCCCGCGGGCGGCGGCGCGCCGCGGCGCGCAGCTACTGTTGTCTGTACTACTAGTACTCTGTAGTACTAGAGTTTGTACCGCACGACTCTGTACGACTCTAGATCTGTACATGTAATAGAATCTTTACTAGTCGTGAGAGTCTGTTGCGGCGTACCTACCGCGCCGCGGTTGCCAGTTGGAGCCCCTATAGCTACCCTCCATCCCCCCCCCCCCCCCCCCTCCCTCCCTCCCTCCATGGTACAATCTCCATCGTCGACTACTGCGCATGCTGCGACCCGGACTCCGGTAGTCAACCCTGGCCATGGGTCCTCCTGGAATTCGAAAACCTACGTATATATAAACGTATATATATATACGTCAGACAATTGTGCGGCTACCGGCGCCGGCCGCCCCTTATAAATAAAAGGCCACCTCATGATCAAGCCCCCCCGCCCCCCCTCCACCAGTGCTCGCCCGCGCCGCGGCTGATCGCGACCCCGTCACTGGGACCTTTTAATTCTCTTGCCCATGCGGTACCCGCTTCGCCACCGCAGCTGCCTCCTGAAATGCCCTGCCCGCGGCCGCCCCGAGGACCCTCGAGCTTCCTGCCCCGCCCCTCAACCTACTCCTCTTCCGCATGCGCAGCTACAAGAGAGCAACGCGGCCAGCGCCACCAACCAACCCATACAGTCACTGAGTCGCGATCGTCCTAACGCCGGCGCCCGCGCCCCCTCTCGCCCCCCTCCCAAACGACCGTCGGACAGGCCCACCTCCCACTCCACAACCCACACATAAACGCGTCGCGAACGATCTATCCACCCGCGAACCCAAGCGCTCGCGTCCCGCGCCCCGGGCCCCCCGCCCCTCCCGTTCCAGCAGCCGCTGGCGCACCGCCGGCGCCCCTCCCCAAAACCAAGATATAGAGAAAAGCAACCGGCCGCAAGACCGTCGGACGGTCAAACGCACGGCCAAAAAAAGCCAATACGGCGCCCTAGGCCTCAGGCCAACCCGCCATCACACCCCTGTTTGTGCGCGCGAGTATTATATATAAACCTTTCTCTATAGCTACACCCGCAGCCGCCATCTCTACATCTACATATATATTTTGCGAGAAATTCATCAATGCCATTAGAAATGCATTCAGATCTTCTAGAGCCGTACTTGCTCGAATCGAACGCTCATGCATGATCGGCGGCTTCAGTGACGGTTCCTGAAGAAGTGCCTGGCACATTCCGTGGTATGTGCCGATCACATACTCAGCACACTGCAGCTGGTCGACGGAAATTCCATGACCGCTGGTGTAATTTTATGAATATTACCCCAAAACGAAAATTGAAAACGAATGACGATGATGAACATCGTGATTGATATCGACTTAGAGAGTCAAGATAATATTGCAGATCACTGAGAGCCAAGAAATTCGAATGATTGAATTCCCCTGGGCAGCCCCCGCGCGCGGGCCGCGGCCGCAGTGCTGGTGTCTACAGACTGCGGCCGATAATCATGAATTCACCAAAGCAAAAATCAAGATATTGCAAATTGACATATTCTTTGCAGTTTTTTTGAGAGACTACGGTGGGGCGAATTCGAACCCGCCGTAGGTAGTAATATTAAAACTACTTACTACCGTAACAAAGTAATTACGTATACAAATTGAAGGGATCGCAGACAAGCGCAAGATATTCAATCAATTGCAAGATGGATCACGGTAAAGGACACGAAGAACGAGAAGTAACACTAGAACGAGTCACACTAGCGCTAGCAGCAGAACGAGCACGAGGAATTAAATAGAAGACAGCTGAACACAATAAGAGCCAATTTGTTTTGTTCAATCCCCACTTAAATGCAATTAATATCGAACTCCGCACGCGTGGCACACTCGCTCGGTCGACGTTGCAGGCTCAGCGGCTCGCGATCGAGCGGCTATACAGAACCTACGTTGCAAGGGGGGAAAGAAGACCGAAGGTCTTCCCCCCCTGGCTTCCCGTTCCCTCGCCTCAGCCAAAAGTTTTCTATGAGGCCGTTTTCGAGGTCCAGTATGCAACACCAGAAAAAAATGATGCTTTATTCGCGATCCGATTGGCTCGGTGGACCGGTCAGCTTTCGACTTTCGAGCGTCAAAGTCGAGGGGAAAAGTGGTTTTCGAGGGGAAAACGAACTTCTCCTCACTCCGGTCTTCGAACTCCTTGCGCGGTTCTGCATGGAACCAGTTCTCCCTAGCTGTCTCCTCTAGATTTCGGCTTCGTCGCAGTGCACCGCGTACGCCTTGCTCTTACTTGCGCGGTTCTGCATGGCCATGGAACCACTTCTCCCTAGCGCTGTCTCCTCTAGATTTCCATGCCACTTCCTCGCACTGCGCCGCGTACGCCGCACGGTACCCGTGCCGCCTGGACTACTTTTGACTGCATACGCGGTGCCTAGCTGCGCCGCTGATTGCAGCCGAGCACGCCCGGCCGTGCAGATCTAGACCGTGCTCTCTTGCTGCGCTCAGCACGTCTCCGAAATCGAGCTTATACCGCAGAACCGCGTGCGCCGCTGCCCGCAGCCGAGCACGCCGGCCGGGCCGGGCGCTTTTGTTGCGGTCGACACTCCGCTGCTCGGCTTCTCGGTTTCGCCGCGGTGCTTGCTATACGCGCTTCGGCAGATTGCCCCGCAGCTTTATGCCCGGTAGTAGCGCTAGCTTCGCCAATTTAAATTACGCGCGTGAGTCTGCTGCTGTGCAAGTCCGCATCAGATGGGACGGCGAGCTGCAGCCGCTTCTGTGCACGTGCCCGGAGACGTCGTACGCGTCCCGGGGCGGGACTTCGTGGCGGGTGGCGCCCGGCGCAGGCTGCACGGTGTCGTCATCATGCAACGGCGGAATTTGCTTACATTGTCCGGACGGAGCCCGTGAACTCTTCTGCTGGCGCCAGAACTTGTTTCGTCATGTCCGGCAGCACAGTCGCAGCGCTCGAGTTCGTGCAGTTTCGATCGAGTACTAGTCGCGCGCTGGCAAAAACGCAGCTAGCGCTCCTAACGCACGTATTCACCGCCACGCAGGGCACTTCCAATGCAGCAGTGCGTGCCCAGTCTTCAGTTGGCGTTCAGCTTTCTGAAATTATATTGCATACACAGGTCGCCGCAGCTGAAGACCACAGAAGCCCTCCCACAGGCTGATCGTCACCTCTTCCTCTGGCGGTACCCTGTCGTTAGTTGACATGTATCTCCCGGCCGCATTGACGTGTACGCTCAGCCTGAAGCGTTTCAACTGCCGCACGCTCAGCCTGGAGCGTTTCAACTGCCTGAGAAGAACATTGGAGTAGCGCCGGCCCGTCAAATCAATCAGGTTTGCGATATCGATAGAGTCAGCCCGAATAATGTGAATGATTTGTTGCTGCAGGCTTTGCCGCCATCGCCGTGTGCAGTGCGTAATGAATCTCAAGAGACTTCTTCAAATCGCTAAAATGCTGCAGGAACCTTCGAAATTCCTCAAAACGCGGGCGCTGCAATGGAGGGTCAGCTGATCGTGTATCGGCTTCGATTGAAAACGATCTCAATCACGCTGGCGTCGACTCAAGCCCCGTGGCCGCGGCGGCGCCCGCCCACCGCACAGATACTCTTTGCGAGTAGCGGAACCGTCGGTAAGCCGGGAAGTGCAACTGAATCACTGAACAGTGCACTCGGACCGGAAGGTAAGCCGGGAAGTGCAATCTTTCATATACAGTGCACTGAATCTGCCTTTCATTGAGGCTTTTCTTTATTCGGTTTGATCGCAGCGTCTGCTTATCGGGCCTTTCCTATTTTTTTCAATCGTAATCTGTGTTTATCTTTACACTTCAACCTGCCCCGCGCACTGGGCCGGGGTCGATCTAGATCTGCCCCGTGCATGTTCGTGCCTCATTATATAATTAGATCCCGATTCCCCCCTTGCACCCCCGGCGCGAGAATCGCGGCCGGGCCACTAGTATACAAGCTAGATACAGAACCTACGTACCCGTCGCCGGCTTGCCGAGCCTGCGGCTCCTTCTACTTCCCCCCGGCGGTTTGCCGGGCCGGACCCTCCGGCCTTTGTTCTTGATACCGGACTGCCGCCTTTGCCTTCGTCTTCTGCTTCGCTGGTCGCGATCGTCTTCTAGTATAGTTCGGTCTGGTTCGGATTCTGATCGTAGTGTTGATGCTAGAGTTAGTTTCAATGCTAGCTATAGTCCTCGTGCTCGACCTGTTGTTCGCCGTCGTTTGCAGTTCGACTGCCCGCCTCGACCTTTTGACTTCCTTTGACTGTCCTTTTGCCTGCTCTTGATCCGCCGGGCCGCCTGCTCCGCCTCCTGTGTCCTCCTCGACCTCGTGCCGTAGCTCTGCCCTTTCGCATCGTCCTGCTTCGCCTCCGCCTCCATGTCGTCTTGTTGTTCCTCTTACTTGTCTTCTTCCTGTTATTTATCTTTCTCATTTTTGTCCCCCGCTTCTTAGTGATGTAATTCCTTCTGATATATATATTGATGGTATCCGATATGATCTCTAGCTCTGGCTCTTCTTCGTGTCAGTCATCCTCTGTCCCTAGATCTGCTCGATTTATCGTCTCTTCTCGATATCGATCTGTCTCGAGCTCTGTGTCTTTTCTTTTTTATTGTCGATTTTGGCTCTTTGTCTTATCTTTCTTCGTGCTCTTGTCTTAGTTATTTTGCTTTTTTGTCTTTATGCCCCCTGGGCAGCCCCCGCAGTGCTGGTGTCTAGAGACTGTGGCCGGTAATTCACCAAAAAAAAAGAGGCTAATTAATATTAAGGATAGATCCAGTCCCGAGCCCCGAAGGCCCCCGATGCGCATTCGAAGCGAGATCTTTACTCACCAATCTTATAATTGAAGTATCAATCTTACTAATCTAATAAAATGATTAAAGCAAGCGTGAACCCGAAATACCCGAACACTGAAATGCTCAGGCGGACAGGATATCATGATGAGAGGAGCTTGATTGAGAAAGGAGCAGTCGGAGGTCCGGATACATAGAAAGGTGAAACATGATGGGATGGGAGGGGGGGACAGGTGGCAGGACCGGAGGGTGGGAGGAAGGGGAGGGGGGGGGGGGGGGGGGGGGCAAGAGGGGGGAAGGCGCATGTACGTGGAGGTAATGACCGGGTCGGGGCGGAGAATCAGCGGGAGGGACCCCGGGAGAGGTGCATGTACCCGGGAATGCCGCCCTCGGGCGCCGGAGCAAGGGCGAGGAGCGGGGCGTACCCCGCCGCGGCCATCTTCGCCTCAGCGCGCTCGCGTTGGGATCGGATCGCGGAGGCGACCAGAGGGTCTGTGAGCACAGCCATCATCGTCACCGCGTCCTCTCCTGCGCGGGGGGCACGCCTGCGTGTCGGGCGCAGCGGGCGGCCCCGCACGCGCGCGGCGGACAGACCGTCCTCGTAGTAACCCTTGCGCCGGCCGACGGCCTTGAAACCGAAGAGTCCGTACAGGTACTGAGCCTCAGCATTTGACTCGCGCACCTGCCGGGGCCCTCAGACAGGGGTACGCGCGCCGCCCGGGCCGGGGGAGGGGTACGCGCCTCGAGGTAGCAGGCGAAGTCGCCGCGGGCGAGGGCGCGCTGGAGGGCGAGGGCGCAGAGCCAGGCGCCGAAGCCCTGGCGCTGGTACGAGGGCTCCACCGTCAAGATCACGAGGCTCGACTCGCCGAGCACAGAGAAGAGGCACGCCGCCGCGGCGAGGGCGCCCCCGGGGCCGGCCCCCGGCGCCCGCATCACCTGCGGGGCGGCTGAGCGGAGGCGGGGGGGAGGGGGGAGGAAGCGGGGGGGCGTACGATGAGGTCGCTGGCGCTGGAGGCGACCTCCTCGAGGTACCCGCCCTCGGTCCACATCCCCTCGAGGGTCGCCGCGTCGAGCGCCGCCAGAGGGCGCGCGTCCTCCTCGGACGCCGCCTCGACGACCACCGCCGTGAGCGTCGCGCCGGGGGCCGCGTCGCCCGCGCCCGCCCCGTCCTCCGCAGCGCATCGCGCGGCGCCCCGGCGCTCGCTGCGCGCCGGCCCCCGCGATGGCAACCCCGGGACACTGGGCGCTGGCCTTCCGAGCCACAGGCTTCGCACTGCACCGCGGCCGCCACACAGCCGCGTCCCCGCCCAACGCGGCGCTGCTGCACGCGCCGCGTCGACGTCGCGCCGGCAGGCGCTGATCCCGCGGCTCCTGATCGGAGGAGATGGGGCGCTTCGGAGAGCCCCGGCGCAGCAGCACTGTGGGTGCCGCGCGGGGGCATCCGGGGCCCGCGCGGGAGCCGGGCTCGGCCAGGTGGCAAACATGGGCGTCTGTCGGTCGAAAGCGCGCATCTACAGTCCACGCTCGCGCTGGGCGGCTCGTTGCCTGCAGTCGTAGTGCTCCGGGCGCAAAAGTCTTTTTACGGTCCCCCCCAACCGCTTTCTCCCCCGCGGGCGCCGGCGCCGCAGCTCGGCTCGGCTCAACAATGGTTACGCCTCTCGCTCGCGCGGCAGCTTGCTGTAGCTCAGCGGCTGGCCGCGCCAGCCGCGCACGCTTCACCCGCGCCAACCGCGCACGCCCCGACGCAATTGCACAAGCCGGCCGCAAGCCGGCCGCACTTGGCCGGCTATGCCACTTGCAACAAGCCGACGCCCGCGCGGCGCGCGCGCCGCGCAACGCAGAGCCCCCCCGCGCGCGCGATGCGCATGCTTGCTGCAGCCGCTGATCATGAGCTGGCCCGCTGCGCAAGCGCCCTTACGGACCCTCCGGCCGCTTTCTGAGCGGAGCGTGAGCTTGAGCAGCGTTCCCGCGCCCGCGCCCAGATCTAGATCGCGCGGAGCTCGAGGCCTATAGCTAGGCCCTAGGCCAGCCCCTAGGCCTAGGCCTAGGCGCCGCGCGCCTCCGCGCCATGCTGTGACGCACCCGCAGCACATGCGCACTCGTGCACCCGCCACGCCCGGCGGCCTCACGCGCGCGGGGAATGCGCAGGAGCTCGAGCACGTCCACACAAGGGCTGTGTTTCGCTGTCGCCCACTACGCAGTGAAAATTAACTGTGGGGAAAAAAGTGTGATGCCATCATGATGTAAGTGCCGTCTGGGTGTCGCTTGCTCCGAGCTCGTAGTGTGCTGATACTTTGCGTACCCATCCGGCACTGGCATCCCATTGGCTGTTTCACTAGAAATCCTAAGAACGTAGCTTCCGATGACGGGCGCTAATCGTAAAGAATTAGCGCCCGCGCTATTTTTTTTTGGTGAATTACCGGCCACAGTCTCTAGACACCAGCACTGCGGGGGCTGCCCAGGGGGCATAAAGACAAAAAAGCAAAATAACTAAGACAAGAGCACGAAGAAAGATAAGACAAAGAGCCAAAATCGACAATAAAAAAGGAAAGACACAGAGCTCGAGACAGATCGATAGCGAGAAGAGACGATAAATCGAGCAGATCTAGGGACAGAGGATAACTGACACGAAGAAGAGCCAGAGCTAGAGATACCATCAATATCAGAAGGAATTACATCACTAAGAAGCGGGGGACAAAATTGAGAAAGATAAATAACAGGAAGAAGACAAGTAAGAGGAACAACAAGACGACATGGAGGCGGAGGCGAAGCAGGACGATGCGAAAGGGCAGAGCTACGGCACGAGGTCGAGGAGGACACCCGCGCTAGCTACGTAGAGACTCGAAATTACTTCGAAATTAACCTGACATCATGCAAAACGTGACATCACCATCATGTTTTAACTACGTAGTGCTTACGCAGCGCGGCTCCCATACAAATCCCTGACAGCGAAACACAGCCAAGGTTCAATTTCGAGCCATCCCCCGCCCCCGGGGCCCGCGCCCTATATAGCTAGGCCCTGAGGACTACCTACCTCTAGAGGACAGCTCGCCTCGATCGCGAGGACAGCTCGCCTGGCATGGCCAGCCTCGGAGCCGGCCCGGCGGCTCGCCCGCCCACGTGCACCGCGCGCCTTCTTAAGCTTAAGCTTATGCATAAGTCCCTGCTCTCTGCATCTAGATTTTCGGATACGCCGCGGTTACATGCCCTTCCCCGGACCCAACTGACGCGCGCGGCAAGTCAGTGGCCCTTTATATATTATATATATATTGTATCCGCCGCCGCGCGCGCGCTAGCGCCCCCGGCCGCGCCGCGCCGGCGCCCCCGTACCCAGCACCCCGGCTCATGATCATGCACCCCCTGGCGCCCCGGTACAGTGCCCCCGCGCCCCGCACGCCCCCCGCTCCCGCCGCGCTCGCCGGCGCCCCGCCCTGCCCCCCACCCCTGCCCCGGGCCCCGTCCCGGAGCCCCTGCCCCCGGGCTCTTGGGCCTCGCCCCTTGCTCTTGAATTCAGGAATATAATTTATTCAATATTATTATAATAGCCGTGAGCTAAGTTGGGTGGGGCGCGGGGAGGGGCGGGGCGGGAAAGGGCGTGAGCTGGGCGTACCGCGAGAGCCGCTGAGCGTTGATAGCTCTGCAGAAAATCGAAGTCAGCTTCCCAGACGCGCAAGGCAATAATGCATAATAATCTATCTAGACGGCAAGGTCTGGCACCAGCGACGGCACCTGAGGGCCGTCGCTAGAGCTAAGACCCCACCGTCTAGAGGGCGTCGGGCAGGGAGAGACTCGCGAACCTTCAGCAAGCCTGAAGCTGCGAGCTGGATCTTCGTCGCCGCCGTGAACGCCCCGCAGCTCCAGACTTCTGCAAGCGCGCGAGTCAGAGGACGGAGACGCCGACGGGCGCCTAGAGGGGACGGGCCGCTAGAGGCGAGGCGCGCACCGAGCGAGAGAAGGGCCGCCGCCGCCCCAGCTGCGAGGGCGCAGCGATTCGGGCTCCCTGCGCCCGCCCCATCGCGCGAGGCGCGGCGCCGAAGGGCGGGGAGGCGCGCGCCAAGCGGGAGAGCGCCCGGCGTGCGCAAGGAGGCGTACCGCCCCCAGCGTGAAGGGGGCCCCAGCCGCAGCTTCGAGAGACGACCGAGTCCTGATAGGGCAGTCAGAGCAGCTGGCCGGCCAGCTGCTCTAAGCCCCAGTCCGACATCTCCCCTCGAACGTCCCCACGAACGTTCCCACGAACGTCTAAAATCCTCCGGATCGATCACACATATTTATAAAATCGGCGCTTCTTAATTTATAGATCACATAGTCAGGCCCGCTGACTGGAATGGTTTACGTCGACGCTGCTTTACGATAAAGAAGGCAAAGGCGGGGCAGCCGGGAGGGGCGCCTTGAGGGCGTCGCCGCAGGCCATATCGGGGAATTCGAAGGGGGGGAAGGGGGGCGCCGGGGCGGGCCGCCCGGGGGCAAGCTGGAGGGCGGCGCGGCAGCGCCCCATGGAGGCCCAGAGCTCCTGGACGCGCCCCAGCCGCGGGGGGAAGTAGGCCTGCCCGCGCCCCGCCCGCCGCCCGCGGTCAGCGGCTCGGGATTGCTGATCATGAGGCGCGCGGCGGGCTCGAGGGGGCGCACGGGGTAGAGGCTGTAGAGGCCCGCCCAGGCGCGGCTGAGGCACCCGAGGGCCTTGTCCCACTCCCCTGCGCGTGCCCCGCGCTCGGATCCTCGCCGTACGGGAGGGGGCGGGGGCGGGGGTGGGGTCGGGGGCGGCGGACCGATCTCGGCGTAGGCCTGGCCGAGCTGGTAGAGGGTGTGGCCCTCCACGACCTGCTGCGTCCGCCGCGCCCGGGGCGAGAGCTTCTGCTCGCGTCGGGCCGCCTCGCGTCGGGATCGCGGCGGGGGCGGCGGGGGCCCGGAGGGCGCACGCTGAGGAGGCGGATGGTGAAGCGGTAGATGCGAACGAAGGTCTGCGGGGCACGCGCCGCGAGGCGGGGGCCGAATTCAGCTGCAGCGAGGCCGGGGGGCGAAGGGGAGCGAGGAGGAGGAGGCAGAATGGGGGATGGGCGGGGGAGGGGGGAGATGCGGGCGTGTGGAAAGGAGGAGAAGGGGACACAGGAACGCGCGAGGGGAGGGCGGGGAGGGGGAGGAGGAGGGGCCGGGGCGCGCACGTCGGGGCCGGGGGCGCGGGTCTCGCTGGGGAGGGGCACCCCCGCCTCCACGTGCGCCCTCTGCGCCCCCGGCCCCGCGAGGCTCGGCCGGGCGGGGCCGGGCGGGGCGGGGCGTGGCGTGGCGGGGCGCACGACGCGGTCGCGAACGGGGCTCGCCACATCGTGCTCCGGGAAGCTGAACCTGCGGGGCGGCTGTTGGGCGCTCCTCGCCGCCGAGCCGCCGGGGCGGGGCGGGGCGGGGCGGGGCCGGCGCACCCGTGCACGGCGGCGCTGGCGGAGAAGGCCCGGTTCGCGCTCTGCGGGGGGCCGGCGGGGTCCCGAGCGGGCCGGCGCCTCAGCGGGCCGGCGCGGGCGGGCGGCGCGGGGGGGGCGGGGCGGGGCGGGGGCGGGCCGAGACGGCGGCGGGGATGTCGAAGGAGTGGAGGCTCGCGATGAAGAGCAGGTTGGCGACGCGCGGGTACATCACCCTGCCCCCGCCCCCGTCACGCCCCGCAGGGCGGGGCGGGGCGGGGCGGGGCGGGGCCGGCGCCTGTGGCCCGGGGACATGGAGGAGAGGATCTCCATCGAGCGCCGCAGCTGCCCCTGCGCCCGCGTGTGAGGCGAGGCGAGCGCAGGCGCAGGCGGCGGCCGCGTCCCGTGCAAGCGGTCCGGGCTAGATAGACCCCCGGGCGGGGCGGGCGGCGGCCTCCCGCGCTCCGTCTCCCTCGCGGGGCAGCCGCCGGGGCCGGGGGCGGGGCCGGGGCCGGGTGCGGGGGCGGACCTTGCAGTCGCGGAGGCAGCCGCGGACGCCGGCTTCCTGCCCCGCCGTGTACAGGCACAGCGCCTCCTGGTACAGGTCCCCTCCGTCTGCCCGCACAGTTCGAGCCGCGGGGGGGGGGGGGGGGGGGGGGGGGGGGTGGCGGGTTCGCGCCTCGCGGTACCAGTACATGCGCTCGCAGAGGTGCCGCCCCAGGTGGAACCGCCCCGGCAGCCGCGCTGCGCAAGGAAAGGCGCGCGCGTGAGCCGCCGGCGACCGTTGTTAACTAGTTGGCCTCTGTGCATCTAGAGCGGCGCCGCGAGGGCCGGGGCCGGGGCGCGCTGTGGATGTCGGCGAGCTCGCGGATGACGTGCGCCTCGAGGCGCGAGGGCGAGTGCCCCGCCCGCTGCAGCACCGCCCACGCCTCGAACTGCCCCCCCCGCCCCCTTCAGCGGGGCGCGGCGGGGCGGGGCGGCCGGCGCACGTATGCCTCGACGGCGCCGAGCGAGTCGCGGAACTGTCGCGGGGGAGGGTCGAGGGCGGGCGGGCGTGCCGGGGCGTGCCGGGCGGGCGGGGCGGGGCGGGCGGGCCGCACGTGCTCGAGGGCGCGGGCGCGGCGGGCGAGGGCGCGGGCGGCGAGGGAAGGGTCCCCCGCCGCCAGCTCCCGCCGCGCGTGCTGCTCCACGCACGCCCCCGCCCCCGCAGCAGCTGCCCGCCCCGCTCTCAGCCCGAGCCCGCGAGGCCGGCGCGGCGCGGGCCGGGGCGGGGCGGGGCGGGGCGGGCCTCGAAGAAGAAGTCGCGGGGGACGGGCAGCAGGTCCGGCACCGTCACCACCACCTGTCCCCCACGTTGGCCCCGCCCGCCCCCGGCAGACGGCCGCTCGCGGGGCGCACGGGCCCCGTGAGGACGTCGAGGAGGTTCCACGCGTGCTCCGCCATCAGCACCGCGTCGTCCCTGCGGGGAGCGCCAAGTCCGGCTCGAGGCGGGGGCGGAGGCGCGGGGGCGGGCGCGGGGCGCGGGGCGGCGGGCCTGGCGAAGGGGCGGGGGTGAAGGCGTTGGCGAGGGTCGAGCGCCAGAGGCCCAGCACGCCCTCCGTCTGCTCGGCGGGCGACGGCGACGGCGTGAGCGGAGCCGGCGGGGCGGGCGGGCGGGGCGGGCGGGCCAGGCGGGCGGTGCCGCAGAGGCGGAGGTCCTCCAGGGCCCACCGCGCCTCCAGCCGCCCGTCCTGCGCCCCCGTGAGCCTGAGCCGAGCGCGCCGGCGGCCCGGGCGGGCGGGCAGGCGGGCACCATCGTGCGGAAGAGGGCCGTGTCGAAGACCTCGGGCGAGGCCAGCGCCTGCCGCGGGAGAGGGGGAAGGGTCGGGGGGCGCTCGCGGGCGGGCGGGCGGGGCGGGGGCTGGGGCGGGGCGGACGGCGGCGAGGTCGGCGCAGGCGGCCTCAAGAGTGGCGAGGAAGCGCCGCCCGACGGGGTCCGCCTCGAGGGCCTCCACCGCTGCCGCCGCGACGGGGTGCGCGAGCCCCGCCGCCCCCGCCGCCCGCAGCACGCCCGCCCGCACCGCCCGGACGCGCTCCTCCGCCGCCGCCCGCGCCCGCCCGTCACAGTGCCGGTAGGCGCGACGATGAGCGTGTGGGCGGCGGGCGCCGCGCGGATGGCGGGCGCCACGCGGATGGCGGGCGCGGCGCGGTCCTCGGCCGGGGGCGGGTAGACTGCGCCGGCGGCGGCGGCGGCGGCGGCGCCCAGAGGCGCGCCTCGTCCTCGATGTCCGCCTTGTCGAGGGCGGCCCCGAAGGCCCCGGGGAGGGCGGCGCCGCCCCCCAGTCGCCCGACCCCGAGCTCGAGCTCGCCGCCGAGCCGGGGCGCCCCGGCGCCGGCCCCGGGGCGCCGCCGCCGATGCGGAGGTCCCGCAGGGCCTCCAGCGCGGAGAACACGAGGCCGTCCCCGCCCTCCGGCGCCTCCGGGGCGCCGGCGCGAGGCACGGGCCCGGCTCCGGCTCGGGCTCCCCGCCGGCTCCAAGCCGCCGTCCGAGGAGGGCGAGCCGGAGGAGCCGGAGCCGCCGGGGCGGGCTGGAGGGTCGGAGGCGGAGACGTCGGGCGGGGGCGCGGCCGGCCCGGCCTCCGGCTCCGGCCCCCCCTCCGATGCGAAGTCGAAGGTGGGGCGACGACAACGGCGGCGGGGGCGGGGGCGGGGCGGCGGCGGGGCGCCGCCCGCGCTGCGCCGGCGCCGCGCGGGGCGCTCCGGGAGGGCTGCTCCAGCTCTGGGGAGAGGGAGGCGGAGGGGGAGGCGCACGGCGATCCCGAGGCCGAGGAGGAGGAGCCGCCGCCGGGCGCCCGGGCCCGGGGCCCCGCGGCCCCGCCAGGCGAGCCCGGGCAGCACCGCCGGCTTGCGCGGCCGCGCGGCCCGCGGCGCGTGGGCGGCCGTGCGGAGGCGGATGCGGCCGGGGAGGAGCTGCCAGCGCGCCCCCTCCGCGTCGCCGCCCCAGGCGGCGCGCTCGATGACGAGGCGGAAGAGGCGGCCGCTGTGGCGGTAGGTGCTCGCCTGGACGCCGAAGGTGCCCCCGCTGACCCCCTCCGCGTTCAACGTCAGCCGCACCTGCCGCCGCCCGCGGGGCCGGTGAGGGGGCGCGGGACGGGGCCAAGGCCGGGGAGGGGCGCGGGCGCGCGCCTCGCGGGCGGGGACGCCGTAGCGGCCGTTTCGGTCGGCGGTGGCCGGGGGAAAGGTCAGCAGCGGGCCGGCCACGTCGCTCCCGCGCACCGCGCTCCCGTCGTCTGCGGCGCGGCGCGGGGCTCGGCGAGGCGGGCGAGGCGGGGCGGGGCGGGGCGGCCCCGGCGGGGGGGGTGCGGATTCGAACCGTCGTAGACGAGTGTGAGGCGAAGGGCCGCGTCAGCCCACTCCGCCGACTCCTCCGGCCCCTCGCGGATCTGCAGCCGGTACCGCCTGCCCCGCGCGCGCGCATAAATTCGAGCATCGCAGGCGGGCACACAGGTAGATCCGAGCAGTTTCCGTTCGCACCGGACGGTCTGCGGCGGAGAGAACGAGATATCAGAGAATCAGTCATCCTGTCAGGCGTGCTAGACGCACGATGAGATTGTATTCGTCCTGTGCGCCGCTCGTCTCGACGACCGGAAATCGGTACCGACCGCGGTACTGCGTGCGCGGGATCGTCAGCTCACGCGCTGGGCTCGAGCCGGCTCGGAGCGAACGCGCGCGCGCGCTGCCGGCGGGCCGCGGCCGGGGCCCCGGGTGTGCACGCACGTTCGGCTCGCGGGTGGCCGGCGAGAGCTGGGCGTGCGCAAGCACGAACGGGGACTCCGGCTGCGGCTTCTGATCTTCGCAACGGGGCCCGCCGCGATCGCCGCTCCAGCAGCTGCTGGCGCTGACGATCCACTCCGACCGCGGGGAGCACTCCTCGGCTTTGAAAACGGCTGCCCTCAAGTATCCATTCGAATGCGGAGCGCCTTCCGCATCTTCGCCGTCCCGCACTCCTTCTGGCGAAGATCTAGACATAGGTCGAGCTCGAGCTCTGGTAATCAGCGCGGTTGCCTTGCGCTGATAATCACGCTCTCGATCGCCGATGATTTGCTGTGCGAGCAAGTCGCGCGCGGTGCGTGCGCGACGCTGCTTTTCACGCGGCTGGCACGAGCTCGACGCGCTGTCCTCCAACTTGCAAGCTGGCTCCCAGACGGTTTTTCGCTGTCGGCTTACGCACGGTAACGTCGGTAAGCCTCCGATCGTAAGGCCGCCATACAAATCGGCGACAGCGAAAAACCGTCCAAGCGGCTGGCACGAGCTCGAGCTCCGACCCTCCCACCAGGTTGCCGAAGGCGTGATTCACGCTCTCGATGTTCCGCCGGGCGCCGGCCGAGATTCCGCTTGGCAGCGATGCGCTGACCCGCTGGGCAGTTGAGCCGCTGAGCTGCGCGAAGGCAGGAGCCCGGGCGCGCTTCGACCCACCGGGCCTGTGCGTCGTACCCCCCTCTGCGCACATTGCTCCTGCGCACCGCGCGCCGGTCCAGCAACCGCGAGGAACGATTTGCCAAGTACTAGTACTAGTTGCACTAAACTTCTGCCGCCTACGCTAGAAGCGTCGAGCATCTCAACGACGAGACCCGCACTGCGGCACGTTCGAATTCCGAGTTCGTTTACATGCGTTCAGCGGTTTGCTGACGATCAAAGTTAAGCTTCCGCCGCCTGAGTCGCCGCCTGACGCAGTGACTGGCCATGGCTGCACCGAATATTTCAATTTTAATGCCCAAGAATCACTGTTCTTGCAACTCGCGAAAGGGTTATGGTGCGGGCGAGGCCGGACGCCCCGGCCCCGGCGCCGGCCCCGGCGCCGGCCCGTGCCGGTGGCGGGCGGACTGGAGGGCGCGGGCGGCCTCCTCGAGGTCGGCGAGGGTGAGGGGCAGGCCCCGCCCCCGGCCCCGGCCCCGCCCCCGCCCCCCGCCCCCGCCCCCGCCCCCTCCACCACCCGCCGCACCGCCCCGTGCGCCCCGCCGCCCCCGGGGCCGCCTCCGGGGGCCTCCTGGGCGGCGGAGGCGAGGATGAGGGCCTCGAGGACGCCGGCGTCGGGCGCCCGGCCCGTCGCCACCAGCTCGCGGTACAGCTCCAGCGCCCGCCCCGCCTCCCCCTGCCCCAGTCCCGCGCCCGCCCGTTCAAAGGGGGGGGGGAGAAGGGAGGGGGGTAGGGCGCACCCGCTTGGCGTAGCCGCGCATCATGGCGCGGTAGCAGGTGAAGGTCGGCTCGAGCCCGCGCGCCGCCATCTCGCTCCAAACCTGCCCCCGGGCCTCGGCGGGGGCCGTGGGAGGCCGGGGGCGGGGCGGGGGCGGGCCTGGGCGGCGGCGTCGGTGTCGCCGCGGACGGCGGCCAGGCCCTCGATGACGCTCCCGTAGATCACCCGGTTCGGCTGGAGCCCTGGCCCCGCCCGCCTGAGGCACCGGAGGGGGGGTACAGCGGAGGAGGCGCACGGTCCCTCCCGAGGGAGCGGTAGTACCGCATCGCCCCGTCGACGTCCCCTGCGGCCCGCGTGAGGGGTACAGCGGTCCCAGAGGGGGGTACAGCGGCGCACCGCGCTTCACGAGGCCGTCGATGATCGCGCCGTAGACCTGCGGGAGGGGAGGGAGGGGTCGGAGGGGGGGGGAGGGGAGGGAGGGGTACAGGGCGCGGACCTTGATGTCGGGCCGCACGCGGGCCAGGCGCATCTCCTCGAACAGGACCTCTTCAAGGGGGGGTCGGGGCGGGGCAGGGGTACGAGTGCGGTCGTGCGGGGCGGGGCGGGGGGTACCGGCCATGTTGGTGTCGCCCTGGCGGCAGAAGGCGGAGATGAAGCAGGTGAAGGTAACGACGTTGGGGCGCACCCCGAGCCGGTTCATCTCCCCCCTCAGCGCCATCACCCCGCTCAGGTCCCCCCGCTGCCCTCGGGGTCAGCGGCCGAACAGAACACGCTTGGCGGGGCGGGGCGGGGGCCTCGGAGTAGGCGTGGGCGATGACGTTGAAGACGCGCGGGGGCACGGGGAGCCCGGCCCCGAGCATCCCCGCCTTCACCCGCTGCGCCTGCCCCGCCGCCCGGTTGTCAGACGGGGCCCCGCGGCAAGCGAGGCGGGGGCGGAGGCGGGGGCGGGGGCGGGGGCGCGCCCTGTCGATGTCGCCGGCGCGGGCGTAGACGTCCGCCAGGGCGACCCAGACCGGCCCCGACTCCGCCGCGTCCGGCGGCGCCGGCGCCCTCCGCCGCCCCCGCTGCGGCCCGTGCTGCGCCCGCTGCCGCGGGGCGGGGCTCGGCGGCCGGGCGGCGGCGGCTCGGGCGCCGGGTCAGGGCCGGGGCCGGGCTGGAAGGAGGGGCGGGAGGCCGAGGCGGGACCAGTACTCCGCCCAGAGCGCCTCGGCTTCCTCAACGCGCCCCTCGTGCCCGCAGCCCGAGATCA
>QPMI01000446.1:0-42215 GCA_004431415.1 Cyanophora paradoxa | reverse complement strand
CTCCACCTCCTCCCCCCACCTCCTCCCCTCCCCTCCCCCCCACCTCCTCCGCTCCCCCCCCCCCCCCCCTCCTGGCCCCCACGGCCTCCACTAATTTAATTCCCCTCGCTCTGAATTTTTCAAGAAGAAGTCCTAAGAAGTCCCCTCCAAATGATTTGAATTTTGTAATCGATATCAACTCCCATGCAATTTCCCTCTTTTTCTTTCATTCGCTATAAATTTCCCCTCGAATTCGAACTCGATCCACTCCTCTCGATCGAGCTCCGGAAAGCTCCACAGGCCGGCCTAGCTCCAGGGCAGAGAAAGAAGCCTGTCAGTCGGTCCCATGTCCGCTTCAAGCCTAGCGCATCGCATCGATATCGATGGACTCCTTCCCTGGTAATCGAAAATCTCCCGCTGGTGATCATGATTGCAATGCGCCGACGGCTTTCGCATTTAATGCATATGGCACATTTCGGTGCTCGCGATCATACATGGCACATTTCGTGCGCAGATGAAGTCCTCCTCGCTATCATGTCGAATTTAGTGAAGGAAGCGCGCGGGGCCTCGCTCCAGTGGCACTTGTGAACAGGAGACTACGCGCGCTGAGCGGAGATCCCTCGCTGTGGGATAGCCCTCGCTTTCGCCACGACGATCCGCCGTCTTTCTTCGTCGGCTCGTGCAGACGGCACGGCGGCATTTCGCCGCCTTTGCATCTCGGGACTCGCTCATTTGTCGGGGCGGACGCGGTCAGAGGCGTTTCGTACTGCCCGAACCTGACCCATCTCAGCATATCGAGCTTTCTCGGACATATGGAGAGCTGTCGCTACGAGGAGACGAACGAACACTTGATTTCGAATATTAATCGCACGATGCTCGTGCGTTCCTACGTTGGAAGACCCTCCCTCAGATGCCAGTGCGCTACGATTTGATATCGAGCTTCTTCGAATTTCTATTATATTATGCAACGGTCCCCTAGAACCTCATTCACCTGAACGCGTCGGACGTCTCCATCACGGCGAGCTGCCTCGCCTCGGTGCTCAAGTCCTGCAGCGAGAAGCTCACCAAGCTGTACCTAAGGCGCGGCACTCGCCGCTTGTGCCCCATGCGCATGGCCGCTGGATTTCCCGCTGCTGATGCCTCGCCACGCGCAGCGACACCTTCCTCGTTGCAGACGAGTTCTCTCGGAAGGCCCGAGATAGCACTCCGAGGAGAGCTGGCCTGCAGCGCACGCTTCGAGCATTCTGCATGCTTTCGCCGACATCGAGTGCGAGTTTTCCGTTTTCAGAATTCGAACAGATATATATTATAGCTAGTTGCGTACTTTACTTAAACCGCGCAGGCCCGCGGCTTGAGGAGCTAGATCGTCCCGCACCATCTGCGACGAGCGGAATCTGTCGCAATTCCTCGCCCGCCTTCCGTCTCTCAAAGAGCTTTTCCTTGTGGCTAACGTTCTCTGAACTTTAAGAACTCGTCCAGTTTAAGCGAGCTCGCATCTGCGAACAGGTCCATCCGTTAAAGGAGCCGCCTTCGGACTGGCACTTCACGCTCGCTCGAACCCACTTGAGCAAGCTACGCCACTGGTGCGCGGACTTTTCATGTCAAGTTTGCCTTGTAGAGCTTCACGTCCGTTTGCACACCTTCGACTTCGCCTCGCAGGAGCGCCAAGGGCCTGAAGGCAACGCTGCAGGCACGCGTGTCTCCGTTACTCGAAAGAACTTCTCAAGCTGGTGCGTGAACGTTGGGCCCCACATGTTTTCCAGATCCGGGCCCGGGATCCGCGCCGTATGTACATGTGTATTTATTTTCTAGTCCTTGTAGATGACAGAACTCGTTGTCCTGTCGACGCCACCCTACTCGAACTCCCCGCGAGCGCGAGCAGTCTACGCGAAGGTTTGTACGTGTTGTATAAAATCCTAGCATCGATATTTTGATGCACCTTCGATTTCATGCGCGCGCGCATCAAAATCGTGCGGCGCGCATTATTTATTATGCCCAGGTCATGAAGCTTCTGCCGGTGGTCCAGCGCTGCGCGGGCATCGACGCTCGCCTCCAAGACGGATCCACGCTCTTCCTCTCCGCTATGTATTCGGGGGTACCTTTGCACATTTGCTCCCCCGCTATATATGCTTTGTTGAATTCGCTCATCGGTCCCCGCTTTGACTCGAGCGCCGCGCTTGGCAGTACTTTGCGGCGGCGCAGCGGCTCGTGAGGAGTTCGGGGCGGACCCGCTCGCGCCGGTGCCGGCCGACTCGCTTTCGGGCACAGGAAGACCCCTGGTGCGCATGCACCGCGTCCTCTATCTGATCTTCTCGCCACCATCGATCCCCTCATATTCCTGCCGCCCCTCCATGGCCGCGGCTCCGATCCACAGTCTCCGCCCTACCCGACTACGGGGCACTTCAGCTTGAAGCGCGAAGCGAAATCGGTCAGCCCGTTTCCGAGGCTCCCATGAGCGTATCGATTTCGCTCGTGATATCAGGGCCACAGCTTTTCATGATCAATTCGCGTCCGCGATTGTCATGCCTGCGCATCGGTGCTCCATCTTTTCGCCCAAAAAGAGGGTGCGCACATGTACAGCGCTAGCTATAGCACTCTAGCTAGATACCTTTTCTTGGTGTTACTTGCAGTTTCCAATCCAGTTTGAGCGGGAATATCGCAGCCCAAGTTCACTTCAGCTGCGGAGTGCGCCAAGACGCGCTGCAGACCGACAGCTCGTCGGCCAGGTTCCGAACGTGAGTGTATATATGCATCCCCTGCAGCTGCCAGCTGCAGTGGGCTTCTCCGGCCTCTAACCCGTCATCAATCAGTTGCTCCGGGACTGGGTGCCGCCCGCCTCGTTAATGAGCGACCTGGGGCGAGCGCGGGCCTCCCCCCCTCCACGCCTTCTTGGCGACAGAGTGAGCCGGCCTCCCTTAGGTCTCCCCTTCGCTCCGCGCTCACGAGCCTCGCGCAGCCCGCCTGTCTCATCCCTCTCAGGGATCTTTCTTGCAAGATCGATTTCCCGCGCGAAGTGCTCCTAGCGCTGGGCGCCGACGAATCCAAGACCGACGCCCGCGGCCGGTCGGTGCTGCACATCGCTGCTGCTTCGGGGCGCCCCCAGGCGGTGCGCGAAATCCTCGCCGCCCACCCCGGCATCATCAACGCCCGAGGTCTGCCTTCCATTTTAAATTCGAACATTAACTCAGATTTTTATCAATGGTGTGAAACCCGCTGCGTCGCATATAAAAGTGGCTGCACCGCCCTTCTCCTCGCTATCCGCACAATTGGATCACCAAGTGCGCCCTGTTTTCCGATTTCCCATCGTTCCCCGCCCCGCGGCCGTCAGAATAACCGCAGATATAATACTAGTGGCCCGGCCGCGTTTTGGCGCGCCGGGGTGCAAGGGGGGAATCTGGATCTAATGAAAGAGTAGTAGGGCACGAACATGCACGGGGCAGATGTAGATTGACCCCGGCCCAGCGCGCGCGGCACACATATTGAAAAACGAATTTAAATCCCTCGTTCATCTCGATCGCTTCGCGATCTCGATTCACTCTGGATTTAAATTCGTTTTTCAATATGTGTTAATTTAATACTAAAATACATATTTTTCGATTAATTTCTTAAACTTTTTATGCAAACTTTGTATAAAATAATGCAAACTTTGTATTAAAAATGAAAACGCGTTTACCAAAATGCATATTTTCGATTAAACTTCGATAGATTCAATTGATCTTATATCGATTGATTATGTACTTTGTTGTTTACATACAAATCTGCGATAGATTAACATTAAACTGCTTAAAGATCGATATAATTGCGATTAAATTGCATAAATTCGCATAAACTCGATATATCTCTCATGTATTGAAGTAGACCACCGCCCATTCTGTATCGAAAAACGCAAAAAGTGTCACAGAGTTGCATTGTGTCCAATTGAACAATCGATGAGATTGCTGATGTACATTTTTGCACCGAAAAAGTGTCACAGAGTTGCATTATCTCCCATTAAACAATCGATTAGATTGCGGGATTTTCTATTGGAATATATCGGAACTGCATTATGTCCAATTAAACAATCGATGAGATTGCGGATTTATATTTTAGATCGAAAAAGTGTCACAGAGTTGCATGGTCTCCAATTGAACAATCGATTAGATTGCATATGTTCTATAAAACAGAATAATTGAATTCAAGTGTGACAGGTAGTATTCAAATGATATTCAGTAATAGATATATTTGTTTTTGAGAAAGTCAGTAAGAGGGGTAGAATGTCTGTGACAGGTGTGACAGGTGTGACAGGTGTTTTCAGAAGTCTGTCATTTTTGAAAAATTTAGAAAGTTTGAAAATAGGTGTCACACCTGTCACACCTGTCACACTCAATTAAACTACCTGTCACACCTGGTCTCCTTACCATTTTCAGTAAGACAGAAAGGTATTCATGAAATCGACTATTGTTGGGTGGATTTTGAAGGTGTCACACCTGTCACATAGACTGTTTTCAGTAAGACAACAATAAATCTTGAATATCTCAGTAAGAAATAGAGTCTTTGTTAATTGGGTGTGACGGGTGTGACAGGTGTGACAGGTGTTTTCAGAAGTCTGTAATTTGTGAGAATTTTAAAAAGTTTGAAAATAGGTGTCACACCTGTCACAGGCGTCACAGTCAATTAAATAGGTGTCACACCCGATTATCTGACCATTTCAGTAAGACCATCTGAAATTCTGAATTTCTCAGTGTCAACTAACTCGGAAATCGCAATACTCTATGTTTCTCCGATTTCTCCAACCCTGAAAACACACCTGTTATTCTCTCATCTATCTCATGAGATACTCTCGTGGTTTTCTCTCTGCTTCTAATCCACAACTGAATATATCAATCGCCAGCATACCTTCATTTGAGTAACAATGAGCAGTGCAGTGGCTCTCATCCAGCAGAAGAACCATTGCAAAACCAGGAGGAGAAATACCACCATCGAAAATCTCGCAATGCTTGTGAACTACTCGAATACCTTGCTCTTGAATAATAGTTTGTAAGAACTGCATTAACCACCTGGTCGTTGTCTCCAAGTCTTCCACTCCTACTGCTAATTGGGTTCTGAATTTGTAATCCAGCATCACATGGAAGCCTCGATGAGTATTCATTTATGAATAATTTAGAAAAATTAAAAACGCGATTGGTAGAATGCGAACCATCTTAGCAAGAGTGCTACCTTATGAGTTGGTGGATATCATTCTGCTGCACTACCACAAGACCTGTCCAAACTGCTTTGACACATGCATAATCACAAAGGGAAAATGGGGAAAGATCCTCATTTCTCTCTCAAAGATCTAATCAAAGTACAGTACCACTGGTTTATCATCTATCACAATTCCTGATGTAGTCTTTTTTCTGTAAGCATGAGAGGATTTCTTGTTGCACTCTCTGCATCCACTTCCCCTTACATGATTAAATGGGTAGGTTTGGAGGATCTTGTTGCATTTAAGGCATCTAACAGAGACCTTCTCTTGTGCTTTCTTATACACTGTCTCACTATAATCGAATTTAGCATCACCATGAACCATCATTGCAGATTCTATGAATTTCTTTGTTTTATCATCCATTCCTCTCTATATATACCTGAGATTTCTATGGAGCAGTATCCTGCCCGAAAATGGGGAAGTATCGATTTGTGCCGTAATATTCTGCATATGTATTCTGTCTTGCAATAGCATCGGTTCTCTCAGCATAGAGAATGCATTTGTAGATACCAAATCTGGTGGCTCTCACCAAAAACTGGTAATCTTCAAGACCGAAATTCACTCCATGATAAGCAATCCCGAAATTGTCATATGGAGTGATTACAACTGCAATATTTGGGGTTCCACCCTCTACTTGACAGACAGCATAAACATCTGGTGGAATATCCACGACCACCTTGTAGTGGTCACCAATCTCAACAAGAGAATCAACTACTGATGTCTGCTCATTCACAACAATTGGGAAGATCTTGATAATATATGGTGCATTCATACTTGGGACATAGGTGCGAATTCTGGTGTTGGGATCAATGGGATTGGGTTGATCATTTACGAAAAGAGGCGCACCAACAGCTCCACCAATCCGAAGACCATCACCAATATATGCTCCCCCCGTTTTGCAGTTAATAGCTCCCGACCGAGATTCAAAAGAATAAGTAGAAGAGGATCACCATAACTGTCTGGGTCTCCATAATGGGCAGAAAAGTTCGCATTTGTCACAAGGAGTTTCGTTGTCTTAACTATACCATTATTTTTATCACATCTGAGTTCCTGCAATCTCAGTTTATGGGTGGAACCAAAGGTATTCATTGTAGGTTGTACTTCTGTGGATTGGAGACCTTCTACATCATCAAAAGTAGCATGCTGCAAAACGTGATTTGCAGGTGCTGCTAATGAGAGTTGGGGTGTAATAATTCGCTCTACTGGGGCAGCCATTTTACATTAAAGTAATATATAATTTATGGGGTTGGGTTATCAATCACATCTGGTTCCTGGTAAAACCCTGTTTGAGAAAGAGTATCAGGAGTAACACCTCTTAGAGCTGAGACAGCAGCTATATCTGTTCTGATACCCATAACTGTAATTGTATATTTTCCAATATCTGTAACAAACAGATCATAGGTGAAATTGTTATTATAAACACAGAACCCTGTGCCGAAATGATCATATCCTTGAACACTGAAATTGTATCTGTGACCTGGCTGGTTATTGTTGGCTCTACATAAAGAAAGCATTGCAGAAGGAATGACCAGCCCTCTCATTACTCTTTTGGTTCCTTCAATCAATTCAGAGTTTTCAAGTGTGACAGTATAACCTTGGTAAAATTGAATAATTGGCTGTTGTGCAACTGGTATATATAATCGAATTCGTTGTGGGTCTTCAACATTCTGTTCAAGAGTATCTGGGACATCATTGTATGCAATTGATGAGGAGAGTTGACCTGAAACTCTGCAACCACCACCAATAAATGCTCCACCTGATCTCACAGTTACAGCAGCAGAATTCTTGTCAAAATCGAGGGCTTTCAGGTCTACACTGTAAGCATCAGGACCTCCATTAGTGGGTTGGAAGAAGTTCGCATTTGAGACAAGGAGTCGAGTTGTTTTAACCACACCCGAATTCTTGTCTGCTCTCAGTTCTTTAACTCGAATAATCGAATTCTTATCAAAGGAGTTACCATTGGAATTGGGTCTCTCTGTGGATTCTAAACCACGAACCTCATCATTAACTTCATGCTGGCGAAAGTGCATAGCAGGGGATCCAAGGGAATATATTGGAAGTTGAACTCGATTATATTCACCCATTGCTTCTTTTACTAAGAAGGAAAGAAAAATAATGTACACTACTCTTCTGTGACATTGTTATACTCGATGCCTTTCTTTACAGTTCCCCTTTGGAATGCCTGTAATACAATCGCTTCCTTTGAGGTTGGTATCTGAACTCCTGATGAGATGCAAGATTGGATCTCTTTCTGAACAATCTCATCAATTGCGATTCTTGCCCTGTTGTGGGCAGCATTATCAATCCAGTCCTGAACAGAAGCAGCGCAATATTCCATTCCCAACTTTTCGGTATCAGTCAGAACTACTTGGTATATATTCGACATTCTAAACTACTTGTAGAAATTAAATTATGCTCAGCAATTCGCCACTAAACGTTGTGAATTCTGAAATGGAAGTATCAACAGCATAAATAGAGACATTATCCCGGCTCCAAGTCTGAGTATTGCGCTCAAAATGATTGTTTTGTTGGTTACTGTTTGTGAGTTGTTTACCCTGAAATTGAATTCTGTTGAAACATTCTGATCATTTACTTTCAGATCTACACTCACAGATGAGGTAACAATACTATAAGAATTAAGAGAGAATCTATAATCTCCACTTATAGGCGCTGTGAATTTCCCTTCTACTACATCAAATGAGTTGGTATTATCAAAGAATTCATGCAACCAATTAGTAAGACGCCCATATACTCCACTTCTTGTTGCTACACCAAACCCAACACAAAATCGAGGTTGGGTTTCTTGCTTCAAATAAAAGTTTGCTGCGATTGTAAGACCCCTGCATCAATTCGTGCGACTTCTGTGCTATTGCGTTTCAGAATGAGATCTACATTTGCTCCTGTATCTATTTCAGGTGTTTGAATCTTTGTGGTTGTGGTCATCACAGGGACTGTATAAGTAGGAACAAAAAGACCACCATTTGCATTCACAACACCTGTAAATGTCGTTTGGCCTGAAATTGAGACGTTTGCAGCTGAGAGTGTTCCATTCACAAAAGCTCCCGAACCTATCCATGCTCCACCTGATTTAACTACAAGTGCTGCATTATTTTCTGTCCCATCAAAAGTAACAATCTGTGGTGTGGTCACCCCACCTGCATCATCATAAATAGCTGCATCAGCAACTACACCACCTGTTAACACCTGATTCTTGTTACTTACGATTAATTGTGTGGTTCTTATTTTTCCAGCATTTCTATCACATCGAATCTCCTTGCATCTGATAATCAAATTTTGAGTAAACGAATCTGCTCCTGTGGTTTCTGTGCAAATAAACCCGGGAATAGCATCTGTAACTGTGTGGTTCAGTTGATGCAATTTAGGTGCTGCATAACAGAAAACAGGAACTGCAATTTGGGTAGCCATCTATAAATTCCCAACAAAAAGTTTATAATCTACTGATGAGATGCCCCCCAAAACAGGTAATACCTTGTATTGTAGCATCATATTGCATGGACGATGTCCAGGTTTGTATAACATTCACAAATTCGTTCGCATATACAGCAAAAGAAGCCTCCATATGAACACTTCGCCTTCCATTGTAAGTTGAAAATTCTTGAACCGATTGAGGGGAAAGAGCCAAATCATTCTTTCTAAATGCAACTCTACACTCCCCTGTTGATGAAGCTGTTGACATTTGAACAATGAAGAAGAATCTATAAATTCCGGACACAGGTGCTGTAAAGGTGCCTGTGGATAATGTGATATTATTGCTTGCATCCACAAGAGTTCTGTTAAAAGCGAATCTTCTTGCTGTTGATGTGGTTCCCACAGTAACTGCTGATGTTGAATAATTTACAATACAAAACCGAGGGTGAGGAGCTTTCAGATATTTAATTAGATTTATTGAAGGGGAAACATTGTTTATGGTTGCTGTAACCACTGCATTTCTCTTGATATTGAGTGCATTCGATGATTCAATTTCAGGTGTGTTTAACATTGTGGAAAAGACACCAACACCAACTGAAAAACTACTCGCATTATATCCACCCTCAAAATTTATTGGACTCTCAAACATTCCACTTCCAGCATTTAGTATGGATGCTGTTACTGTTCCATTCACCTTTAATGCCTCTCCAAAGTATGCTCCTCCACTCTTGACTACAAGAGCGGAAGTATTACTTGTGTTACCAAAAGAAACTATCTGTGCTGTGGTAAATCCACCTACATTATCATATATTGCTGAATCTGGGACTACTTGACCTGCTTGAACCTGATTTTTATTCGAGATAATAATTCCTGTGGTTCTTATCTTGCCTCCATTCCTATCACATCGAATTTCTTTGACTCTGAGTATATTATTCTCTGTGAAAGAGGTATTACTTGAAGTTTCAGTACAAATATACCCAGGGGTTGAATCAACTACTCCATGAGAGGTGCTGTGCAGTGATTTGGCTGCAAGTTCATAGTTTGGGATTTCTAATAGAGAGGTCATCTTTATATTAATCAAATAGTTAAATTGCGACAGCAATGTAATGGATTGTTACAGTTTTGGATGAATTATTCATTGCATATGGATCAGTGAAAAGTTCACAAGTGAAATAGTTACTGTAAACATTCAACAGGTTCACAGTAAAAATGACGGGAGTTACTTGATAATTTGGTTCTTGTCCTTCATGCCTTACAGTTGCTGTAACAACAGGAGGAGAAGCAAAGGCATTGGTAAAATAGATAGTAAGATTGAACACATATAGATTATTGTAATTTAAAACAGGAGTAGTGTAAACATACTTACCTGCTTGAATTTTCCCATTAAAATATGCATTGAGTTGACTGGAAAGATCTGCTTCTGTAATGCATCGACTGATGGTCGCATTATTTGAGGGGTTCATAGCATAGAAATTCCTTGCATATGCATTTCCACGAACAAGTAAGGTTTTATCAAAGTAATTCTGCGAATTGTGGAAGAACCATGTTTCTTCAAACATAGGTCCTGCTGGTTCTACAATCTGACCTGATCCTACATACATCGTGTTGTTGGCTCTAATAGTGGTTGCTGTGAATGGATCAAGAGTAGGTCGATCTGTAATATCTCCCCAAAGGTGTGTGTGAGCAAAATCTGTAATTTGAGACTTAGTATGAGTATGAGCAAAGTCTGTAATCTCACCTTTGGTGTGAGTGTGTGCAAAATCTGTTATCTCACTCTTTACATGGGTGTGAGCAAAGTCTGTAATCTCTCCTTTGGTGTGAGTGTGTGCAAAATCTGTTATCTGTGACTTTGTGTGAGTGTGTGCGAAATCTGTGATTTCAGATTTAAAATGAGTGTGAGCGAAATTCGTGATATCTGCTCTGGTGTGGAAGTGAGCAAAATCTGTTATCTGGGATTTGGTGTGAGTGTGTGCAAAATCTATAATTTCTGCCTTTGTGTGGGTGTGTGATCTATTATTCAGATCAAGGAAACTACCTGAGTATGCAACAGGGTGTAAATTGGATGGGGTGGGTTTATTGAGGAGATCATTATAATCTCCTGTGAAAGAGATCGTTTTCAGTTCACCCCTTCCAACATAATCAGAAGGTAGGTCAATCTTAATGGGCATAATAGCTGGATCATCTGGGATCTCATACTCACCTCCTGGATGTACAACTGGGAAGGTTTGATTACTTTCAGTGTGGACAAAGAAGTTACATGCTGTCACTGTTCCATCAATTATTCCACCTGTGAGAGGGAGGTAATCACCTGTCACACCAATATTAATACCTGCAATAATTGTATTCAGTTCTGTTTCATCTATGTAGTTTTGGGCTTGAAGGTAATCCTCTGTTACCACTCTTGATATGGTCTCATTGTGAATATTCTTTGCTGCTGCCCTTTGATTGATTTCTAAAACTCCCTCACCAACTCCACCATTATAATTCGTTTTTATCCATGAGATTTCGCATCTCTTGTAGTCATCTCGATTTCCAATGAGAGCATTGGGTAACAATCTCTCTCTGCTGAATATTAATTTGGGTCTTGAACTATCTAAGTCACTAACATCAGTTACATTAATTTGGATTGCTGCATCTTTGTCATCATAGTTTGCTGGATCAGATGGTAGAGAGATCAATCCTCCTGTCATTGGGATGTCATCTGCATAGTAACTGGTTAAATAGATACCTGGTTTGGTGTCCATCAAACCGAAATTTCCGCCTGCTGCAATTATCTGCATCCTTGTAGGGGTCTGATGTATAATTCACCCTGCATTTTGGTTCCTGCATCTATTCCTTTGAGATTCAGGTAATATTCATCTAATCTTAATCTCTCTGGTATGATATTACTTTGGTAGAGAGTAACACCATGTAAGGTGTCGAAATCATCACCTGCTGATGCGAATTTTGGTTGTTCATCTATTTCGCTCCATTTATGTCTGTGATCTTCTGGTGGAAACTCTTCTGGTTTTCCATCAATATCACCCCAGTCATGCCTGTGATCCTCTGGTGGGAATTTGTCTGGTTTACCTAATATCTCATCCCAGTCATGGTTGTGATCCTCTGGTGGAAATCTGGCTGGTTTATTGTTGATCTGCTCCCAATCTGGGAAGAATTCCCAAATCTCTGGGCGAAATCCATCTGGTAATAATTCTTCATGGGGTTCATATGGTTGCTCATAATCCACAACTGGTGGTTCGAGACCATCTGCTAAATATTCCTCATGGGGTTCATAATTCTGCTCATATTCATACTCTTGTGGATCTAAACCATCTGGTAAATACTCTTCCTCATTGGGGTCATATTGATCATACTCATATTCCTGTGGGTCAAAACCGTCTGGTAGGTATTCCTCCTCATCTGGGACGAAGTAGTAATCATCAAGCTCCAATATATCGATTTCGGGAGGTAAATATTGCTCATCAATTTGCTTTCTTGGTTCAATTATCGGTTTATTTCGAACCTGCTCCCAACTCACAATGTGCTGCCCAAAGGGAACTGTCTCATCTGCTGTATACTCTCTTCCTGGTTGCTTTTTGGGTGTTAAATCTGGTGGATCCCATGGAAGAGGAAAGGGAACTGGGACAGGTCCATTAGGTCCATAATATTCAAAGATCTCTCTTATGGTCTTCTCACTTACCAGTTTCTCACCATTTGCATACACATTGCTTCCATGGATATTTCGCCATTGCCTGGTTCTGATACCAAGATCTTTGGTGTTGGTTACCAATGGTAAAAGGTGCCTGTCCATTTCGACAAGGTCTGGGTGTAAATGAATTGTTACTGGTTGAGTGGGGCTACTGTTGACAGTGATAGACGCCTTATTCTTTGCTGTATCACCAGGTAGTTGGAAACCGAATTGCGCATTAGAAGCCGAATTCGCCACAATATCTCGTGGATAAACATTGTTAGTGAACTCGATTTTGTTGGTTTCTGCATGGGGTGCTATCTGTAATATTTCGGGAATTTGTGCAATTGCATTTGATCCTTCATTGTAGATTCTCAAACCACTCTGATGCCCACCCTTCTCGTTTTGAACATTGAATATTAACCTTCCACTATCGAATCGAGTTGGAATATCTGGATGGGTTCCACTGGTTTTCAGTTTTCTTGGTCTGCTCCTGGTTGCTTTAATCTGGGCTACCTGATTCGATTTCACATTCCCCATGCTGAAAGCAACACTCACATCCTCTTTTTCAGGATCCATTTCGTTTATTGAAAGTGCATGCATTCTTGGGTGAGTCTTTGAGGGTTCATCTGCACTATGGTCGATTGAGATTGACCCTCTGGCTGTCAAGTTATCGAAATTTACATGTTTGTTATCTGCCTTCCCTCTTCCTGATGAAGGAATGGTTTGCAGGTTTGCTGGATAATTGAAACTCATCCCAATTTACTCTACTTATAGAGATTTATTAAATTTGAGTTAAGTAAAGATGCCCCTTCGTGTAATTCTCTCATTATCAGGTGGGGGAGCAGACCAAGAAAACTGAAAACCAGTGGAACCCATCCAGATATTCCAACTCGATTCGATAGTGGTAGGTTAATATTCAATGTTCAAAATGAGAAGGGTGGGCATCAGAGTGGTTTAAGAATCTATAATGAAGGATCAAATGCAATTGCACAAATTCCCGAAATATTACAGATAGCCCCCCATGGAGAAACCAACAAAATCGAGTTCACTAACAATGTTTATCCAAGGGATATTGTGGCGAATTCGGCTTCTAATGCACAATTCGGTTTCCAACTACCTGGTGATACAGCAAAGAATAAGGCGTCTATCACTGTCAACAGTAGCCCCACTCAACCAGTAACAGTTCATTTACACCCAGACCTTGTCGAAATGGATAGGCACCTTTTACCTTTGGTCACCAACACCAAAGATCTTGGTATCAGAACCAGGCAATGGCGAAATATCCATGGAAGCAATGTGTATGCAAATGGTGAGAAACTGGTAAGTGAGAAGACCATAAGAGAGATCTTTGAATATTATGGACCTAATGGACCTGTCCCAGTTCCCTTTCCTCTTCCATGGGATCCACCAGATTTAACACCCAAAAAGCAACCAGGAAGAGAGTATACAGCAGATGAGACAGTTCCCTTTGGGCAGCACATTGTGAGTTGGGAGCAGGTTCGAAATAAACCGATAATTGAACCAAGAAAGCAAATTGATGAGCAATATTTACCTCCCGAAATCGATATATTGGAGCTTGATGATTACTACTTCGTCCCAGATGAGGAGGAATACCTACCAGACGGTTTTGACCCACAGGAATATGAGTATGATCAATATGACCCCAATGAGGAAGAGTATTTACCAGATGGTTTAGATCCACAAGAGTATGAATATGAGCAGAATTATGAACCCCATGAGGAATATTTAGCAGATGGTCTCGAACCACCAGTTGTGGATTATGAGCAACCATATGAACCCCATGAAGAATTATTACCAGATGGATTTCGCCCAGAGATTTGGGAATTCTTCCCAGATTGGGAGCAGATCAACAATAAACCAGCCAGATTTCCACCAGAGGATCACAACCATGACTGGGATGAGATATTAGGTAAACCAGACAAATTCCCACCAGAGGATCACAGGCATGACTGGGGTGATATTGATGGAAAACCAGAAGAGTTTCCACCAGAAGATCACAGACATAAATGGAGCGAAATAGATGAACAACCAAAATTCGCATCAGCAGGTGATGATTTCGACACCTTACATGGTGTTACTCTCTACCAAAGTAATATCATACCAGAGAGATTAAGATTAGATGAATATTACCTGAATCTCAAAGGAATAGATGCAGGAACCAAAATGCAGGGTGAATTATACATCAGACCCCTACAAGGATGCAGATAATTGCAGCAGGCGGAAATTTCGGTTTGATGGACACCAAACCAGGTATCTATTTAACCAGTTACTATGCAGATGACATCCCAATGACAGGAGGATTGATCTCTCTACCATCTGATCCAGCAAACTATGATGACAAAGATGCAGCAATCCAAATTAATGTAACTGATGTTAGTGACTTAGATAGTTCAAGACCCAAATTAATATTCAGCAGAGAGAGATTGTTACCCAATGCTCTCATTGGAAATCGAGATGACTACAAGAGATGCGAAATCTCATGGATAAAAACGAATTATAATGGTGGAGTTGGTGAGGGAGTTTTAGAAATCAATCAAAGGGCAGCAGCAAAGAATATTCACAATGAGACCATATCAAGAGTGGTAACAGAGGATTACCTTCAAGCCCAAAACTACATAGATGAAACAGAACTGAATACAATTATTGCAGGTATTAATATTGGTGTGACAGGTGATTACCTCCCTCTCACAGGTGGAATAATTGATGGAACAGTGACAGCATGTAACTTCTTTGTCCACACTGAAAGTAATCAAACCTTCCCAGTTGTACATCCAGGAGGTGAGTATGAGATCCCAGATGATCCAGCTATTATGCCCATTAAGATTGACCTACCTTCTGATTATGTTGGAAGGGGTGAACTGAAAACGATCTCTTTCACAGGAGATTATAATGATCTCCTCAATAAACCCACCCCATCCAATTTACACCCTGTTGCATACTCAGGTAGTTTCCTTGATCTGAATAATAGATCACACACCCACACAAAGGCAGAAATTATAGATTTTGCACACACTCACACCAAATCCCAGATAACAGATTTTGCTCACTTCCACACCAGAGCAGATATCACGAATTTCGCTCACACTCATTTTAAATCTGAAATCACAGATTTCGCACACACTCACACAAAGTCACAGATAACAGATTTTGCACACACTCACACCAAAGGAGAGATTACAGACTTTGCTCACACCCATGTAAAGAGTGAGATAACAGATTTTGCACACACTCACACCAAAGGTGAGATTACAGACTTTGCTCATACTCATACTAAGTCTCAAATTACAGATTTTGCTCACACACACCTTTGGGGAGATATTACAGATCGACCTACTCTTGATCCATTCACAGCAACCACTATTAGAGCCAACAACACGATGTATGTAGGATCAGGTCAGATTGTAGAACCAGCAGGACCTATGTTTGAAGAAACATGGTTCTTCCACAATTCGCAGAATTACTTTGATAAAACCTTACTTGTTCGTGGAAATGCATATGCAAGGAATTTCTATGCTATGAACCCCTCAAATAATGCGACCATCAGTCGATGCATTACAGAAGCAGATCTTTCCAGTCAACTCAATGCATATTTTAATGGGAAAATTCAAGCAGGTAAGTATGTTTACACTACTCCTGTTTTAAATTACAATAATCTATATGTGTTCAATCTTACTATCTATTTTACCAATGCCTTTGCTTCTCCTCCTGTTGTTACAGCAACTGTAAGGCATGAAGGACAAGAACCAAATTATCAAGTAACTCCCGTCATTTTTACTGTGAACCTGTTGAATGTTTACAGTAACTATTTCACTTGTGAACTTTTCACTGATCCATATGCAATGAATAATTCATCCAAAACTGTAACAATCCATTACATTGCTGTCGCAATTTAACTATTTGATTAATATAAAGATGACCTCTCTATTAGAAATCCCAAACTATGAACTTGCAGCCAAATCACTGCACAGCACCTCTCATGGAGTAGTTGATTCAACCCCTGGGTATATTTGTACTGAAACTTCAAGTAATACCTCTTTCACAGAGAATAATATACTCAGAGTCAAAGAAATTCGATGTGATAGGAATGGAGGCAAGATAAGAACCACAGGAATTATTATCTCGAATAAAAATCAGGTTCAAGCAGGTCAAGTAGTCCCAGATTCAGCAATATATGATAATGTAGGTGGATTTACCACAGCACAGATAGTTTCTTTTGGTAACACAAGTAATACTTCCGCTCTTGTAGTCAAGAGTGGAGGAGCATACTTTGGAGAGGCATTAAAGGTGAATGGAACAGTAACAGCATCCATACTAAATGCTGGAAGTGGAATGTTTGAGAGTCCAATAAATTTTGAGGGTGGATATAATGCGAGTAGTTTTTCAGTTGGTGTTGGTGTCTTTTCCACAATGTTAAACACACCTGAAATTGAATCATCGAATGCACTCAATATCAAGAGAAATGCAGTGGTTACAGCAACCATAAACAATGTTTCCCCTTCAATAAATCTAATTAAATATCTGAAAGCTCCTCACCCTCGGTTTTGTATTGTAAATTATTCAACATCAGCAGTTACTGTGGGAACCACATCAACAGCAAGAAGATTCGCTTTTAACAGAACTCTTGTGGATGCAAGCAATAATATCACATTATCCACAGGCACCTTTACAGCACCTGTGTCCGGAATTTATAGATTCTTCTTCATTGTTCAAATGTCAACAGCTTCATCAACAGGGGAGTGTAGAGTTGCATTTAGAAAGAATGATTTGGCTCTTTCCCTCAATCGGTTCAAGAATTTTCAACTTACAATGGAAGGCGAAGTGTTCATATGGAGGCTTCTTTTGCTGTATATGCGAACGAATTTGTGAATGTTATACAAACCTGGACATCGTCCATGCAATATGATGCTACAATACAAGGTATTACCTGTTTTGGGGGGCATCTCATCAGTAGATTATAAACTTTTTGTTGGGAATTTATAGATGGCTACCCAAATTGCAGTTCCTGTTTTCTGTTATGCAGCACCTAAATTGCATCAACTGAACCACACAGTTACAGATGCTATTCCCGGGTTTATTTGCACAGAAACCACAGGAGCAGATTCGTTTACTCAAAATTTGATTATCAGATGCAAGGAGATTCGATGTGATAGAAATGCTGGAAAAATAAGAACCACACAATTAATCGTAAGTAACAAGAATCAGGTGTTAACAGGTGGTGTAGTTGCTGATGCAGCTATTTATGATGATGCAGGTGGGGTGACCACACCACAGATTGTTACTTTTGATGGGACAGAAAATAATGCAGCACTTGTAGTTAAATCAGGTGGAGCATGGATAGGTTCGGGAGCTTTTGTGAATGGAACACTCTCAGCTGCAAACGTCTCAATTTCAGGCCAAACGACATTTACAGGTGTTGTGAATGCAAATGGTGGTCTTTTTGTTCCTACTTATACAGTCCCTGTGATGACCACAACCACAAAGATTCAAACACCTGAAATAGATACAGGAGCAAATGTAGATCTCATTCTGAAACGCAATAGCACAGAAGTCGCACGAATTGATGCAGGGGTCTTACAATCGCAGCAAACTTTTATTTGAAGCAAGAAACCCAACCTCGATTTTGTGTTGGGTTTGGTGTAGCAACAAGAAGTGGAGTATATGGGCGTCTTACTAATTGGTTGCATGAATTCTTTGATAATACCAACTCATTTGATGTAGTAGAAGGGAAATTCACAGCGCCTATAAGTGGAGATTATAGATTCTCTCTTAATTCTTATAGTATTGTTACCTCATCTGTGAGTGTAGATCTGAAAGTAAATGATCAGAATGTTTCAACAGAATTCAATTTCAGGGTAAACAACTCACAAACAGTAACCAACAAAACAATCATTTTGAGCGCAATACTCAGACTTGGAGCCGGGGATAATGTCTCTATTTATGCTGTTGATACTTCCATTTCAGAATTCACAACGTTTAGTGGCGAATTGCTGAGCATAATTTAATTTCTACAAGTAGTTTAGAATGTCGAATATATACCAAGTAGTTCTGACTGATACCGAAAAGTTGGGAATGGAATATTGCGCTGCTTCTGTTCAGGACTGGATTGATAATGCTGCCCACAACAGGGCAAGAATCGCAATTGATGAGATTGTTCAGAAAGAGATCCAATCTTGCATCTCATCAGGAGTTCAGATACCAACCTCAAAGGAAGCGATTGTATTACAGGCATTCCAAAGGGGAACTGTAAAGAAAGGCATCGAGTATAACAATGTCACAGAAGAGTAGTGTACATTATTTTTCTTTCCTTCTTAGTAAAAGAAGCAATGGGTGAATATAATCGAGTTCAACTTCCAATATATTCCCTTGGATCCCCTGCTATGCACTTTCGCCAGCATGAAGTTAATGATGAGGTTCGTGGTTTAGAATCCACAGAGAGACCCAATTCCAATGGTAACTCCTTTGATAAGAATTCGATTATTCGAGTTAAAGAACTGAGAGCAGACAAGAATTCGGGTGTGGTTAAAACAACTCGACTCCTTGTCTCAAATGCGAACTTCTTCCAACCCACTAATGGAGGTCCTGATGCTTACAGTGTAGACCTGAAAGCCCTCGATTTTGACAAGAATTCTGCTGCTGTAACTGTGAGATCAGGTGGAGCATTTATTGGTGGTGGTTGCAGAGTTTCAGGTCAACTCTCCTCATCAATTGCATACAATGATGTCCCAGATACTCTTGAACAGAATGTTGAAGACCCACAACGAATTCGATTATATATACCAGTTGCACAACAGCCAATTATTCAATTTTACCAAGGTTATACTGTCACACTTGAAAACTCTGAATTGATTGAAGGAACCAAAAGAGTAATGAGAGGGCTGGTCATTCCTTCTGCAATGCTTTCTTTATGTAGAGCCAACAATAACCAGCCAGGTCACAGATACAATTTCAGTGTTCAAGGATATGATCATTTCGGCACAGGGTTCTGTGTTTATAATAACAATTTCACCTATGATCTGTTTGTTACAGATATTGGAAAATATACAATTACAGTTATGGGTATCAGAACAGATATAGCTGCTGTCTCAGCTCTAAGAGGTGTTACTCCTGATACTCTTTCTCAAACAGGGTTTTACCAGGAACCAGATGTGATTGATAACCCAACCCCATAAATTATATATTACTTTAATGTAAAATGGCTGCCCCAGTAGAGCGAATTATTACACCCCAACTCTCATTAGCAGCACCTGCAAATCACGTTTTGCAGCATGCTACTTTTGATGATGTAGAAGGTCTCCAATCCACAGAAGTACAACCTACAATGAATACCTTTGGTTCCACCCATAAACTGAGATTGCAGGAACTCAGATGTGATAAAAATAATGGTATAGTTAAGACAACGAAACTCCTTGTGACAAATGCGAACTTTTCTGCCCATTATGGAGACCCAGACAGTTATGGTGATCCTCTTTCTACTTATTCTTTTGAATCTCGGTCGGGAGCTATTAACTGCAAAACGGGGGGAGCATATATTGGTGATGGTCTTCGGATTGGTGGAGCTGTTGGTGCGCCTCTTTTCGTAAATGATCAACCCAATCCCATTGATCCCAACACCAGAATTCGCACCTATGTCCCCAGTATGAATGCACCATATATTATCAAGATCTTCCCAATTGTTGTGAATGAGCAGACATCAGTAGTTGATTCTCTTGTTGAGATTGGTGACCACTACAAGGTGGTCGTGGATATTCCACCAGATGTTTATGCTGTCTGTCAAGTAGAGGGTGGAACCCCAAATATTGCAGTTGTAATCACTCCATATGACAATTTCGGGATTGCTTATCATGGAGTGAATTTCGGTCTTGAAGATTACCAGTTTTTGGTGAGAGCCACCAGATTTGGTATCTACAAATGCATTCTCTATGCTGAGAGAACCGATGCTATTGCAAGACAGAATACATATGCAGAATATTACGGCACAAATCGATACTTCCCCATTTTCGGGCAGGATACTGCTCCATAGAAATCTCAGGTATATATAGAGAGGAATGGATGATAAAACAAAGAAATTCATAGAATCTGCAATGATGGTTCATGGTGATGCTAAATTCGATTATAGTGAGACAGTGTATAAGAAAGCACAAGAGAAGGTCTCTGTTAGATGCCTTAAATGCAACAAGATCCTCCAAACCTACCCATTTAATCATGTAAGGGGAAGTGGATGCAGAGAGTGCAACAAGAAATCCTCTCATGCTTACAGAAAAAAGACTACATCAGGAATTGTGATAGATGATAAACCAGTGGTACTGTACTTTGATTAGATCTTTGAGAGAGAAATGAGGATCTTTCCCCATTTTCCCTTTGTGATTATGCATGTGTCAAAGCAGTTTGGACAGGTCTTGTGGTAGTGCAGCAGAATGATATCCACCAACTCATAAGGTAGCACTCTTGCTAAGATGGTTCGCATTCTACCAATCGCGTTTTTAATTTTTCTAAATTATTCATAAATGAATACTCATCGAGGCTTCCATGTGATGCTGGATTACAAATTCAGAACCCAATTAGCAGTAGGAGTGGAAGACTTGGAGACAACGACCAGGTGGTTAATGCAGTTCTTACAAACTATTATTCAAGAGCAAGGTATTCGAGTAGTTCACAAGCATTGCGAGATTTTCGATGGTGGTATTTCTCCTCCTGGTTTTGCAATGGTTCTTCTGCTGGATGAGAGCCACTGCACTGCTCATTGTTACTCAAATGAAGGTATGCTGGCGATTGATATATTCAGTTGTGGATTAGAAGCAGAGAGAAAAACCACGAGAGTATCTCATGAGATAGATGAGAGAATAACAGGTGTGTTTTCAGGGTTGGAGAAATCGGAGAAACATAGAGTATTGCGATTTCCGAGTTAGTTGACACTGAGAAATTCAGAATTTCAGATGGTCTTACTGAAAATGGTCAGATAATCGGGTGTGACACCTATTTAATTGACTGTGACGCCTGTGACAGGTGTGACACCTATTTTCAAACTTTTTAAAATTCTCACAAATTACAGACTTCTGAAAACACCTGTCACACCTGTCACACCCGTCACACCCAATTAACAAAAGACTCTATTTCTTACTGAGATATTCAAGAATTTATTGTTGTCTTACTGAAAACAGTCTATGTGACAGGTGTGACACCTTCAAAATCCACCCAACAATAGTCGATTTCATGAATACCTTTCTGTCTTACTGAAAATGGTAAGGAGACCAGGTGTGACAGGTAGTTTAATTGAGTGTGACAGGTGTGACAGGTGTGACACCTATTTTCAAACTTTCTAAATTTTTCAAAAATGACAGACTTCTGAAAACACCTGTCACACCTGTCACACCTGTCACAGACATTCTACCCCTCTTACTGACTTTCTCAAAAACAAATATATCTATTACTGAATATCATTTGAATACTACCTGTCACACTTGAATTCAATTATTCTGTTTTATAGAACATATGCAATCTAATCGATTGTTCAATTGGAGACCATGCAACTCTGTGACACTTTTTCGATCTAAAATATAAATCCGCAATCTCATCGATTGTTTAATTGGACATAATGCAGTTCCGATATATTCCAATAGAAAATCCCGCAATCTAATCGATTGTTTAATGGGAGATAATGCAACTCTGTGACACTTTTTCGGTGCAAAAATGTACATCAGCAATCTCATCGATTGTTCAATTGGACACAATGCAACTCTGTGACACTTTTTGCGTTTTTCGATACAGAATGGGCGGTGGTCTACTTCAATACATGAGAGATATATCGAGTTTATGCGAATTTATGCAATTTAATCGCAATTATATCGATCTTTAAGCAGTTTAATGTTAATCTATCGCAGATTTGTATGTAAACAACAAAGTACATAATCAATCGATATAAGATCAATTGAATCTATCGAAGTTTAATCGAAAATATGCATTTTGGTAAACGCGTTTTCATTTTTAATACAAAGTTTGCATTATTTTATACAAAGTTTGCATAAAAAGTTTAAGAAATTAATCGAAAAATATGTATTTTAGTATTAAATTAACACATATTGAAAAACGAATTTAAATCCAGAGTGAATCGAGATCGCGAAGCGATCGAGATGAACGAGGGATTTAAATTCGTTTTTCAATATGTGTGCCGCGCGCGCTGGGCCGGGGTCAATCTACATCTGCCCCGTGCATGTTCGTGCCACTACTACTCTTTCATTAGATCCAGATTCCCCCCTTGCACCCCCGGCGCGCCAAAACGCGGCCGGGCCACTAGTATTATATCTGCGGTTATTCTGACGGCCGCGGGGCGGGGAACGATGGGAAATCGGAAAACAGGGGCGCACTTGGTGATCCAATTGTGCGGATAGCGAGGAGAAGGGCGGTGCAGCCACTTTTATATGCGACGCAGCGGGTTTCACACCATTGATAAAAATCTGAGTTAATGTTCGAATTTAAAATGGAAGGCAGACCTCGGGCGTTGATGATGCCGGGGTGGGCGGCGAGGATTTCGCGCACCGCCTGGGGGCGCCCCGAAGCAGCAGCGATGTGCAGCACCGACCGGCCGCGGGCGTCGGTCTTGGATTCGTCGGCGCCCAGCGCTAGGAGCACTTCGCGCGGGGAAATCGATCTTGCAAGAAAGATCCCTGAGAGGGATGAGACAGGCGGGCTGCGCGAGGCTCGTGAGCGCGGAGCGAAGGGGAGACCTAAGGGGAGGCCGGCTCACTCTGTCGCCAAGAAGGCGTGGAGGGGGGGGAGGCCCCGCTCGCCCCAGGTCGCCTCATTAACGAGGCGGGCGGCACCCCAGTCCCGGAGCAACTGATTGATGACGGGTTAGAGGCCGGAGAAGCCCACCTGCAGCTGGCAGCTGCAGGGGATGCATATATACACTCACGTTCGGAACCTGGCCGACGAGCTGTCGGTCTGCAGCGCGTCTTGGCGCACTCCGCAGCTGAAGTGAACTTGGGCTGCGATATTCCCGCTCAAACTGGATTGGAAACTGCAAGTAACACCAAAGAAAAGGTATCTAGCTAGAGTGCTATAGCTAGCGCTGTACATGTGCGCACCCCTCTTTTTGGGCGAAAAGATGGAGCACCGATGCGCCAGGCATGACAATCGCGGACGCGAATTGATCATGAAAAGCTGTGGCCCTGATATCACGAGCGAAATCGATACGCTCATGGGAGCCTCGGAAACGGGCTGACCGATTTCCGCTTCGCGCTTCAAGCTGAAGTGCCCCGTAGTCGGGTAGGGCGGAGACTGTGGATCGGAGCCGCGGCCATGGAGGGGCGGCAGGAATATGAGGGGATCGATGGTGGCGAGAAGATCAGATAGAGGACGCGTGCATGCGCACCCAGGGGTCTTCCTGTGCCCGAAAGCGAGTCGGCCGGCACCGCGCGAGCGGGTCCGCCCCGAACTCCTCCACGAGCCGCTGCGCCGCCGCAAAGTACTGCCAAGCGCGGCGCTCGAGTCAAAGCGGGGACCGATGAGCGAATTCAACAAAGCATATATAGCGGGGGAGCAAATGTGCAAAGGTACCCCCGAATACATAGCGGAGAGGAAGAGCGTGGATCCGTCTTGGAGGCGAGCGTCGATGCCCGCGCAGCGCTGGACCACCGGCAGAAGCTTCATGACCTGGGCATAATAAATAATGCGCGCCGCACGATTTTGATGCGCGCGCGCATGAAATCGAAGGTGCATCAAAATATCGATGCTAGGATTTTATACAACACGTACAAACCTTCGCGTAGACTGCTCGCGCTCGCGGGGAGTTCGAGTAGGGTGGCGTCGACAGGACAACGAGTTCTGTCATCTACAAGGACTAGAAAATAAATACACATGTACATACGGCGCGGATCCCCGGGCCCGGATCTGGAAAACATGTGGGGCCCAACGTTCACGCACCAGCTTGAGGAAGTTCTTTCGAGTAACGGAGACACCGCGTGCCTGCAGCGTTGCCTTCAGGCCCTTGGCGCTCCTGCGAGGCGAAGTCGAAGGTGTGCAAACGGACGTGAAGCTCTACAAGGCAAACTTGACATGAAAAGTCACGCGCACCAGTGGCGTAGCTTGCTCAAGTGGGTTCGAGCGAGCGTGAAGTGCCAGTCCGAAGGCGGCTCCTTTAACGGATGGACCTGTTCGCAGATGCGAGCTCGCTTAAACTGGACGAGTTCTTAAAGTTCAGAGAACGTTAGCCCACAAGGAAAAGCTCTTTGAGAGACGGAAGGCGGGCGAGGAATTGCGACAGATTCCGCTCGTCGCAGATGGTGCGGGACAGATCTAGCTCCTCAAGCCGCGGGAGCCTGCGCCTGGTTTAAGTAAAGTACGCAACTAGCTATAATATATATCTGTTCGAATTCTGAAAACGGAAAACTCGCACTCGATGTCGGCGAAAGCATGCAGAATGCTCGAAGCGTGCGCTGCAGGCCAGCTCTCCTCCGGAGTGCTATCTCGGGCCTTCCGAGAGAACTCGTCTGCAACGAGGAAGGTGTCGCTGCGCGTGGCGAGGCATCAGCAGCGGGAAATCCAGCGGCCATGCGCATGGGGCACAAGCGGCGAGTGCCGCGCCTTAGGTACAGCTTGGTGAGCTTCTCGCTGCAGGACTTGAGCACCGAGGCGAGGCAGCTCGCCGTGATGGAGACGTCCGACGCGTTCAGGTGAATGAGGTTCTAGGGGACCGTTGCATAATATAATAGAAATTCGAAGAAGCTCGATATCAAATCGTAGCGCACTGGCATCTGAGGGAGGGTCTTCCAAACGTAGGAACGCACGAGCATCGTGCGATTAATATTCGAAATCAAGTGTTCGTTCGTCTCCTCGTAGCGACAGCTCTCCATATGTCCGAGAAAGCTCGATATGCTGAGATGGGTCAGGTTCGGGCAGTACGAAACGCCTCTGACCGCGTCCCGCCCCGACAAATGAGCGAGTCCCGAGATGCAAAGGCGGCGAAAATGCCGCCCGTGCCGTCTGCACGAGCCGACGAAGAAAGACGGCGGATCGTCGTGGCGAAAGCGAGGGCTATCCCACAGCGAGGGATCTCCGCTCAGCGCGCGTAGTCTCCTGTTCACAAGTGCCACTGGAGCGAGGCCCCGCGCCGCTTCCTTCACTAAATTCGACATGATAGCGAGGAGGACTTCATCTGCGCACGAAATGTGCCATGTATGATCGCGAGCACCGAAATGTGCCATATGCATTAAATGCGAAAGCCGTCGGCGCATTGCAATCATGATCACCAGCGGGAGATTTTCGATTACCAGGGAAGGAGTCCATCGATATCGATGCCGCGCTAGCGCTTGAAGCGGACATGGGACCGACTGACAGGCTTCTTTCTCTGCCCTGGAGCTAGGCCGGCCTGTGGAGCTCTTCCGGAGCTCGATCGAGAGGAGTGGATCGAGTTCGAATTCGAGGGGAAATTTATAGCGAATGAAAGAAAAAAGAGGGAAATTGCATGGGAGTTGATATCGATTACAAAATTCAAAATCATTTGGAGGGGACTTCTTAGGACTTCTTCTTGAAAAATTCAGAGCGAGGGGAATTAAATTAGTGGAGGCCGTGGGGGCCAGGAGGGGGGGGGGGGGGGGAGCGGGGGGAGGTGGGGGGAGGGGGAGCGGGAGGAGGTGGGGGGAGGAGGTGGAGGGGGAGGAGGTGGAGGGGTGGCTCATCGATATCATCCTGCATTAGGCTAATTATATAATGTTGGTTAATAATGGGGCACAGCCGCAGCATCTAGAATTTCTCCCGCAGCATCCCTGCGCATGCTGCAACCTTCAGCTGCTTGCCCTTGAATGCTCGCCAGAAATATTAATGGACACGATGAATAATCTCAGAATAGAATACAGTCGGTTAAGAATATGATTGAATATACAAGTCACACAGAGTAGTCGAGCTCATCAGAAGCGAATCGAAAGCTGACTGAAGATATTGGACAGATATTGATGCAGATCTCAGTCTGAGTCTAGACATGCCTCATCGCGCATGCGCGAAATACAAATAATAGAACAGATGAAGGCTAAATACATCATTGAAATGGCTAACACAGACACTGGGGCTGTGCGCACACTTTCCTGACCTAGGGCCTGCAATGCGCACACTGCAAGGCTACCGCTACGTGTGAGCCTCTGCCTACATCAATATATCTATATCTAGTTATATATAATTATATCTTATCTGTAACGGTCTCGAATTTGAAAGGCTGCGCCTATGATGACCCCGGGGCCTTCCAGGTCAGGACGCAGGAGGCCCGCTTCGGGTCATGCCGATCCTGCGCGACCTTGTTCAGCTCCAGCTCGAGGTCACCCGGGGCCGCCACGCTCGGGGCCTCCTCCTCGCCTTTGTCACTTCGGGCCTTGCTGTCGTAGGGCTGCAACTCCACAACGCGGCTCGCGGCGACCGGCACTGGCCCGGAGCGAGACGAGAATGCCATCACTTGGAAGGCGGCAGTGGGTGGGACACTGTCGACTGAGAACGTGTTGAGCGCGGCTCCTTGTTTGCCGACCGGAGCCGGAGCCGCAGCAATGCGGTTCCCGTTCAGGAAGATTTCGAAGCTGCAGAATGGGCATCATAATCAGCCCCGCTAACGAACGCGAGCAGCAATCAATCAATGCACCTCGTCAAGCGGTCCTTGGACGTCACCTTCGGAGTGTTCCAGAGCAGCTTTGCGCGGGATCCGTTGACTCGCGTCGGCCGCGCAGTCAGGTGAATCCCTGTGGCAGTATTCGAAGCCACACCCATAGAGAGGCTGTACGACGGGGGCCAGAGGCGCCGCCAGCATTCACTGCATAAACATCAAGGATGGCGTTCGCATCGAACTCCACATCGGTGATCTCGAAAGAATGCTGCGTCCGCGGAACCGTCCCAATATTCTCGCCGTTCCGACGGATTACGTAGTAGGCAGGAAGAAGCGGGAAAAGCGACAGCGCCGGCGCTGCAGGTGCCGGAGTCGGAATTGCCGCTGCAGCCACAACCGTCGCAGCAGTGGCGGATTCTCCCAATAGAAGTCCTGCACCGTTGAAGGATGTCGAGGAGCGACGGTGTCTGGATCCATTGAACGCCCCGTCATGGACGCTATGGCCGGCTGAAGTACTCATTGTCCAACCGGGACCGGAGAGCGAGCCACTACGGGCGCCCAAGATCCGCGAGCCCGAGATCGGCACAGGCGTGCTCGACAGCGTGGCGCCTGACGCGAACACCGCCACCACCTCCGCCACCGCACCCGACGGCAGGCTCTTTGCCTCGAAACCGTTCATCGCGATTCCCGACGGCGGCAGCGTCGCGACGACCTGGCCGTTCACCAGCAGCTTGTAGAGAGTCACTGTATCAGACGCAGCAGGCGTGTTCCACGAGAGCTGCGCTGACGAGCCGTTCGACGCGGTAGGCACCGCCTTAAGGGTGATGCCACTGTTCGGGTCCCGGGCGATGCCAGCGATGAGCGGCTTCGACTCGGCTCCGCTGGCGCCGTCCACTGCCACCACGACAAATGTCGACACCAAGCCCCTCGCAAGGTCCGGCACCTCCACCGACGTTTGCGTCCCCGGCACCCTCGCAATCTCAACGCCGTCGCGCAGCACACGGTGCGCAAGCGGCGGGCCCGTCGTCGGCAGCGACCACGAGAGCGTGCCCGTCGTGCCGCCGAACATGCCGGACGCGACATCCACCAGCTGCAGGTTCGTGGGCGCCGTCGACTTGCGGGCGGCCCGAACGCCAAACCCGCTGCCGCCGCCTCCCGCCGAGATCGGCACAGGCGTGCTCGACAGCGTGGCGCCTGACGCGAACACCGCCACCACCTCCGCCACCGCACCCGACGGCAGGCTCTTTGCCTCGAAACCGTTCATTGCGATTCCCGACGGCGGCAGCGTCGCGACGACCTGGCCGTTCACCAGCAGCTTGTAGAGAGTCACTGTATCAGACGCAGCAGGCGTGTTCCACGAGAGCTGCGCTGACGAGCCGTTCGAAGCGGTAGGCACCGCCTTAAGGGTGATGCCACTGTTCGGGTCCCGGGCGATGCCAGCGATGAGCGGCTTCGACTCGGCTCCGCTGGCGCCGTCCACTGCCACCACGACAAATGTCGACACCAAGCCCCTCGCAAGGTCCGGCACCTCCACCGACGTTTGCGTCCCCGGCACCCTCGCAATCTCAACGCCGTCGCGCAGCACACGGTGCGCAAGCGGCGGGCCCGTCGTCGGCAGCGACCACGAGAGCGTGCCCGTCGTGCCGCCGAACATGCCGGACGCGACATCCACCAGCTGCAGGTTCGTGGGCGCCGTCGACTTGCGGGCGGCCACAATTGCAACGCCAAACCCGCTGCCGCCGCCTCCCGCCGAGATCGGCACAGGCGTGCTCGACAGCATGGCGCCTGACGCGAACACCGCCACCACCTCCGCCACCGCACCCGACGGCAGGCTCTTTGCCTCGAAACCGTTCATTGCGATTCCCGACGGCGGCAGCGTCGCGACGACCTGGCCGTTCACCAGCAGCTTGTAGAGAGTCACTGTATCAGACGCAGCAGGCGTGTTCCACGAGAGCTGCGCTGACGAGCCGTTCGACGCGGTAGGCACCGCCTTAAGGGTGATGCCACTGTTCGGGTCCCGGGCGATGCCAGCGATGAGCGGCTTCGACTCGGCTCCGCTGGCGCCGTCCACTGCCACCACGACAAATGTCGACACCAAGCCCCTCGCAAGGTCCGGCACCTCCACCGACGTTTGCGTCCCCGGCACCCTCGCAATCTCAACGCCGTCGCGCAGCACACGGTGCGCAAGCGGCGGGCCCGTCGTCGGCAGCGACCACGAGAGCGTGCCCGTCGTGCCGCCGAACATGCCGGACGCGACATCCACCAGCTGCAGGTTCGTGGGCGCCGTCGACTTGCGGGCGGCCCCAACGCCAAACCCGCTGCCGCCACCTCCCGCCGAGATCGGCACAGGCGTGCTCGACAGCGTGGCGCCTGACGCGAACACCGCCACCACCTCCGCCACCGCACCCGACGGCAGGCTCTTTGCCTCGAAACCGTTCATCGCGATTCCGACGGCGGCAGCGTCGCGACGACCTGGCCGTTCACCAGCAGCTTGTAGAGAGTCACTGTATCAGACGCAGCAGGCGTGTTCCACGAGAGCTGCGCTGACGAGCCGTTCGACGCGGTAGGCACCGCCTTAAGGGTGATGCCACTGTTCGGGTCCCGGGCGATGCCAGCGATGAGCGGCTTCGACTCGGCTCCGCTGGCGCCGTCCACTGCCACCACGACAAATGTCGACACCAAGCCCCTCGCAAGGTCCGGCACCTCCACCGACGTTTGCGTCCCCGGCACCCTCGCAATCTCAACGCCGTCGCGCAGCACACGGTGCGCAAGCGGCGGGCCCGTCGTCGGCAGCGACCACGAGAGCGTGCCCGTCGTGCCGCCGAACATGCCGGACGCGACATCCACCAGCTGCAGGTTCGTGGGCGCCGTCGACTTGCGGGCGGCCCCAACGCCAAACCCGCTGCCGCCGCCTCCCGCCGAGATCGGCACAGGCGTGCTCGACAGCGTGGCGCCTGACGCGAACACCGCCACCACCTCCGCCACCGCACCCGACGGCAGGCTCTTTGCCTCGAAACCGTTCATCGCGATTCCCGACGGCGGCAGCGTCGCGACGACCTGGCCGTTCACCAGCAGCTTGTAGAGAGTCACTGTATCAGACGCAGCAGGCGTGTTCCACGAGAGCTGCGCTGACGAGCCGTTCGACGCGGTAGGCACCGCTTTGAGGGTGATGCCACTGTTCGGGTCCCGGGCGATGCCAGCAATGAGCGGCTTCGACTCGGCTCCGCTGGCGCCGTCCACTGCCACCACGACAAATGTCGACACCAAGCCCCTCGCAAGGTCCGGCACCTCCACCGACGTTTGCGTCCCCGGCACCCTCGCAATCTCAACGCCGTCGCGCAGCACACGGTGCGCAAGCGGCGGGCCCGTCGTCGGCAGCGACCACGAGAGCGTGCCCGTCGTGCCGCCGAACATGCCGGACGCGACATCCACCAGCTGCAGGTTCGTGGGCGCCGTCGACTTGCGGGCGGCCCCAATTGCAACGCCAAACCCGCTGCCGCCGCCTCCCGCCGAGATCGGCACAGGCGTGCTCGACAGCGTGGCGCCTGACGCGAACACCGCCACCACCTCCGCCACCGCACCCGACGGCAGGCTCTTTGCCTCGAAACCGTTCATCGCGATTCCCGACGGCGGCAGCGTCGCGACGACCTGGCCGTTCACCAGCAGCTTGTAGAGAGTCACTGTATCAGACGCAGCAGGCGTGTTCCACGAGAGCTGCGCTGACGAGCCGTTCGACGCGGTAGGCACCGCCTTAAGGGTGATGCCACTGTTCGGGTCCCGGGCGATGCCAGCGATGAGCGGCTTCGACTCGGCTCCGCTGGCGCCGTCCACTGCCACCACGACAAATGTCGACACCAAGCCCCTCGCAAGGTCCGGCACCTCCACCGACGTTTGCGTCCCCGGCACCCTCGCAATCTCAACGCCGTCGCGCAGCACACGGTGCGCAAGCGGCGGGCCCGTCGTCGGCAGCGACCACGAGAGCGTGCCCGTCGTGCCGCCGAACATGCCGGACGCGACATCCACCAGCTGCAGGTTCGTGGGCGCCGTCGACTTGCGGGCGGCCCCAACGCCAAACCCGCTGCCGCCACCTCCCGCCGAGATCGGCACAGGCGTGCTCGACAGCGTGGCGCCTGACGCGAACACCGCCACCACCTCCGCCACCGCACCCGACGGCAGGCTCTTTGCCTCGAAACCGTTCATCGCGATTCCCGACGGCGGCAGCGTCGCGACGACCTGGCCGTTCACCAGCAGCTTGTAGAGAGTCACTGTATCAGACGCAGCAGGCGTGTTCCACGAGAGCTGCGCTGACGAGCCGTTCGACGCGGTAGGCACCGCCTTAAGGGTGATGCCACTGTTCGGGTCCCGGGCGATGCCAGCGATGAGCGGCTTCGACTCGGCTCCGCTGGCGCCGTCCACTGCCACCACGACAAATGTCGACACCAAGCCCCTCGCAAGGTCCGGCACCTCCACCGACGTTTGCGTCCCCGGCACCCTCGCAATCTCAACGCCGTCGCGCAGCACACGGTGCGCAAGCGGCGGGCCCGTCGTCGGCAGCGACCACGAGAGCGTGCCCGTCGTGCCGCCGAACATGCCGGACGCGACATCCACCAGCTGCAGGTTCGTGGGCGCCGTCGACTTGCGGGCGGCCCCAACGCCAAACCCGCTGCCGCCGCCTCCCGCCGAGATCGGCACAGGCGTGCTCGACAGCGTGGCGCCTGACGCGAACACCGCCACCACCTCCGCCACCGCACCCGACGGCAGGCTCTTTGCCTCGAAACCGTTCATCGCGATTCCCGACGGCGGCAGCGTCGCGACGACCTGGCCGTTCACCAGCAGCTTGTAGAGAGTCACTGTATCAGACGCAGCAGGCGTGTTCCACGAGAGCTGCGCTGACGAGCCGTTCGACGCGGTAGGCACCGCTTTGAGGGTGATGCCACTGTTCGGGTCCCGGGCGATGCCAGCAATGAGCGGCTTCGACTCGGCTCCACTGGCGCCGTCCACTGCCACCACGACAAATGTCGACACCAAGCCCCTCGCAAGGTCCGGCACCTCCACCGACGTTTGCGTCCCCGGCACCCTCGCAATCTCAACGCCGTCGCGCAGCACACGGTGCGCAAGCGGCGGGCCCGTCGTCGGCAGCGACCACGAGAGCGTGCCCGTCGTGCCGCCGAACATGCCGGACGCGACATCCACCAGCTGCAGGTTCGTGGGCGCCGTCGACTTGCGGGCGGCCCCAATTGCAACGCCAAACCCGCTGCCGCCGCCTCCCGCCGAGATCGGCACAGGCGTGCTCGACAGCGTGGCGCCTGACGCGAACACCGCCACCACCTCCGCCACCGCACCCGACGCAGGCTCTTTGCCTCGAAACCGTTCATCGCGATTCCCGACGGCGGCAGCGTCGCGACGACCTGGCCGTTCACCAGCAGCTTGTAGAGAGTCACTGTATCAGACGCAGCAGGCGTGTTCCACGAGAGCTGCGCTGACGAGCCGTTCGACGCGGTAGGCACCGCCTTAAGGGTGATGCCACTGTTCGGGTCCCGGGCGATGCCAGCGATGAGCGGCTTCGACTCGGCTCCGCTGGCGCCGTCCACTGCCACCACGACAAATGTCGACACCAAGCCCCTCGCAAGGTCCGGCACCTCCACCGACGTTTGCGTCCCCGGCACCCTCGCAATCTCAACGCCGTCGCGCAGCACACGGTGCGCAAGCGGCGGGCCCGTCGTCGGCAGCGACCACGAGAGCGTGCCCGTCGTGCCGCCGAACATGCCGGACGCGACATCCACCAGCTGCAGGTTCGTGGGCGCCGTCGACTTGCGGGCGGCCCCAACGCCAAACCCGCTGCCGCCGCCTCCCGCCGAGATCGGCACAGGCGTGCTCGACAGCGTGGCGCCTGACGCGAACACCGCCACCACCTCCGCCACCGCACCCGACGGCAGGCTCTTTGCCTCGAAACCGTTCATCGCGATTCCCGACGGCGGCAGCGTCGCGACGACCTGGCCGTTCACCAGCAGCTTGTAGAGAGTCACTGTATCAGACGCAGCAGGCGTGTTCCACGAGAGCTGCGCTGACGAGCCGTTCGACGCGGTAGGCACCGCTTTGAGGGTGATGCCACTGTTCGGGTCCCGGGCGATGCCAGCGATGAGCGGCTTCGACTCGGCTCCGCTGGCGCCGTCCACTGCCACCACGACAAATGTCGACACCAAGCCCCTCGCAAGGTCCGGCACCTCCACCGACGTTTGCGTCCCCGGCACCCTCGCAATCTCAACGCCGTCGCGCAGCACACGGTGCGCAAGCGGCGGGCCCGTCGTCGGCAGCGACCACGAGAGCGTGCCCGTCGTGCCGCCGAACATGCCGGACGCGACATCCACCAGCTGCAGGTTCGTGGGCGCCGTCGACTTGCGGGCGGCCCGAACGCCAAACCCGCTGCCGCCGCCTCCCGCCGAGATCGGCACAGGCGTGCTCGACAGCGTGGCGCCTGACGCGAACACCGCCACCACCTCCGCCACCGCACCCGACGGCAGGCTCTTTGCCTCGAAACCGTTCATTGCGATTCCGACGGCGGCAGCGTCGCGACGACCTGGCCGTTCACCAGCAGCTTGTAGAGAGTCACTGTATCAGACGCAGCAGGCGTGTTCCACGAGAGCTGCGCTGACGAGCCGTTCGACGCGGTAGGCACCGCCTTGAGGGTGATGCCACTGTTCGGGTCCCGGGCGATGCCAGCGATGAGCGGCTTCGACTCGGCTCCGCTGGCGCCGTCCACTGCCACCACGACAAATGTCGACACCAAGCCCCTCGCAAGGTCCGGCACCTCCACCGACGTTTGCGTCCCCGGCACCCTCGCAATCTCAACGCCGTCGCGCAGCACACGGTGCGCAAGCGGCGGGCCCGTCGTCGGCAGCGACCACGAGAGCGTGCCCGTCGTGCCGCCGAACATGCCGGACGCGACATCCACCAGCTGCAGGTTCGTGGGCGCCGTCGACTTGCGGGCGGCCCAATTGCAACGCCAAACCCGCTGCCGCCGCCTCCCGCCGAGATCGGCACAGGCGTGCTCGACAGCGTGGCGCCTGACGCGAACACCGCCACCACCTCCGCCACCGCACCCGACGGCAGGCTCTTTGCCTCGAAACCGTTCATCGCGATTCCCGACGGCGGCAGCGTCGCGACGACCTGGCCGTTCACCAGCAGCTTGTAGAGAGTCACTGTATCAGACGCAGCAGGCGTGTTCCACGAGAGCTGCGCTGACGAGCCGTTCGACGCGGTAGGCACCGCTTTGAGGGTGATGCCACTGTTCGGGTCCGGGCGATGCCAGCGATGAGCGGCTTCGACTCGGCTCCGCTGGCGCCGTCCACTGCCACCACGACAAATGTCGACACCAAGCCCCTCGCAAGGTCCGGCACCTCCACCGACGTTTGCGTCCCCGGCACCCTCGCAATCTCAACGCCGTCGCGCAGCACACGGTGCGCAAGCGGCGGGCCCGTCGTCGGCAGCGACCACGAGAGCGTGCCCGTCGTGCCGCCGAACATGCCGGACGCGACATCCACCAGCTGCAGGTTCGTGGGCGCCGTCGACTTGCGGGCGGCCCCGGCCGACATAGACACAGGCCGATCAGTCGATGGCTGCGACGGGCCGATCGTAACAACTTCAACCCGCCCCGCAGGACCGAGGGGCTTCTGGGACAAAGTAGTTGCCCGTCCCATGTTTCTTGTGTAGATGATTGCCGCGGCAAGGAGTGCAATCGTAATGCTTCCCACCACCACCGGGACTGCCACAGCTGCTGGATGCACGCCCGAGCCTTCTGGCTCCGTTGTCTGCCAGTTGAAGTAGGAACCTTGCGCGGCTGCACCCGTCGGCGGCAGAGCTGCGCCTGGAGGAGACTCTTGCACTGCCTGCGTGATCACCTCCCCAATGCCAACTGCGGTGTCGATTGTCAGCTCGTCGGTAATTATAATATAAACCCATGCTTATGAGGGAATGTCGCACTTGCGAAAGGCGTGAGATGATTGCATGAGGCAACGGCGGTGATGACCGCCATGTCGAGGATCATGGTGACATTTCCGCTGTGCGGACAGAAGGCATTAGAACTGTGCTTGCTGCATATTGCGAAAGCAAAGCAGGCGACAGTTACCAGCTGATCCAGATTTTGTTGATCTTGTCGTAATATATTAGATCTAGCTTTTGGTTGGGGTTGATGAGCTCTCCATTTGGCATCCGCAGAGGGATTTGGAACTGCGCTCAAGATCACAAATGGTTCGCAAATCAAAGGACCGTAATCTAGATCTAGTTCGCTTTTTAATGATATAAAATCATCACACCGTGATAGGCTCGGAAAGGTTGGACACTTCGAGCCCTACAACATCCACCTCCATCACATAGCTTGAGACATTGCTGCGCGGTAAACGCGTAGCGCTTAGAGCGTGCCTTCCACTTGACTTTGCATGCGGCGCCGGCGCACTACTTTACGACGGAGTTTGTGCCGTTGAGAGTGCCCTCCGTGGCCTCCGGGTATGGTCCGCGTGGGTAGACGTACACGGTCAGTTGCGTACCATCGGTGCCGTTCAGAGATCTCGAGAGCTTTTGGAGCTCAGGAGGCACGACCAAACCGGCGGTCTCATTGCGGGATCCGCCGACATTGAAGTCGCCCTGGCCCTCTTGGTTGTGACAAACTTGGCCGGTGAAGATGGCGACGCGGAGGCCCGAGCTGACGGACGGGCTCGCGCCGCACACGCCGCAGCGGACCGCCTTCGACGCGAAGGTCTTGAACATGCGCATGACGGAGTCGGCGAACTGGGATGTGTCAGTTCCGTTTGCATTCTCAGCAAGCCACCACGAAGAGCCAACGAAGGTGTCTGCACAGCTCTCGCATGAGCACACAAAGCGCTAGCGGGTATGATAGCGATTCTCGCCTTCACTTCACGCACCGGCTCCAGCAATGAGGAGCTCGTTGACATCAGCGGAATCGTCACAAGGATTTAAAGCGCTGTACAAAGAGTGCATCGCATCAGCCAGCCCGGTCTGGAGCTCCGACGAACCAGTGCTGGAAGTTGGAAAAATGAGACGGTGCCCAAAGCGGCCGTGTCGACGTCACGTTCAGTGAAGACGAACCGTGTGACGACGCGCGTCAGCGCGGTGCTGACCGAGACGGCCTGGACGAGCTGAAACTTGGAGGAGCGGTTGTTCGCCCCGACAGCTGCAGGTGCCACGGTGCAGCCCATGATCAGCTGCAGGTTCGGCAACCCACGCACAGAGCAATGAACTGGCGCACAGCTAATAACCTTGAGCATCGGTGCCAGAGTCTCTTCTATTTTTCTGCAATCGATTATTAGTGGCTGAAAGTATTATCAAAGAAATCGCTGTCCGCAAAACGTGCGGACTTCGTAGAGTCGGGGTCCCGATCCAGGTGCGACACCGTTCGATAAGCGGTGTCTGTGCCGGCCCCGATGTAACTGTCCAAAATGTCTGCGCGAAATCAAACTCCATTCGAGACCCCTGGCCAGCAGCCGCAGCTTCGATTCTCATGCTTTCAAGTGCGCACCGGAAATCGTGACCGCGGTGTTTCCGATGGCGGCGAGAGATGCCTCCAGGTCGCCGTCGCTGTCGGTGACGGCGATGGACCTCGAGCCGATGCCCAGGATGTCGAGCACGGAGGATTTCAGCTGGACCGGGTCCAGCCCCTCCACGCTCTGCTCCAGATCGGACGTCGCGTTCAAGTAATACTCTGCAGCAAGGGTGTGAGAATGTGATCGAAAATCGGAGCGGGGATTGGTGTATTCTACCCGTAGAAGCGTTGTAGATGTCTTTCACGATAATCACCATGCGAACTGTGCGGTCTTCGCCCTCTCCGCGAGGCAGCACGGCGCGCACGACCGGGGCGGAGTTTGGCTGGCTTTGTGTCACGAAAACGCCGGGGCGGCTCGCGGGGGGAATAATCTGAAAGCTCATGATCAGTCATCAAGGCGCTTTGTTTTCTACCCAAGGCCAGACAGAGTGCAGAAATTCAGTCGCAGACCTGCAATTTGTACAGCAACGGGTCCGATGTATACTGGGATATCCAATTCGTGCACGTGACAACGAACTGCCAAAAGGTGCGATTGACGTCAACGGATCTCGATGCGTTTGCAAAATTTAAACGAGCGTCCGATCTCGCACCTGCGTCTGGAGAGCGATGCCTACCGGGGGGTTGACTGTGCATTCGCCCGGGATTGGTCCCGAGATGACGCGAATCGACGTATCTTGTGAGGCTGCGCAGAAGCGTTGGCAGTTTAGAGACAGCGACGTCGAAGTTGCTAATCATAAATTCAATGCAAGCCGTGCACCGCTCCGCGTAGGACCCTGGTCCTTGGCGTACGCGCTGCACCGAATTCTGATATCGATAGTGAAGTGTAAGACATAAGCTCGGAGTAAGCTACCAGAATTAGAAGATGTGCACCGGTATAGCCGATCAAGCGAGATGAAAGACGCTGAAGAAAGTTTCTTGTTTATAATGAGAGTGGAAGAGTTCGCCGAAGTTCGGACGGCAAGGCTGCGCAGAAATACTTCAATTTAATATTCTGGGTTGTTTTCTTTACGCGTACGACTTCTCCGGACGTACCTGGAGATATTGGCGATCGTTTCGTCTCCGTCGGCGCTCGACCAAACGAAGACGAGGTCGTCCGCAGAGCTCTCGGGCCTATCCGGCTGGGAGGCCTCGCATCGGATCTGCGTCCGCAGTTGAGGGCTTCGAGCAATGCGCGCGCTCTTAATGTAAGTTCCGAGCTCAGAATTTAAAGCGCACCCAAATGCCGAGCTCCTCGATTGCGTAGGTCGGGTCAGCGGGGAACGTTGACTGCAGATATCGATGTTCAGCTGGCAAAACGATAAATTTAAACGCGATCCGCGGTCTCGAGCGCACCGTGATGAAGACGACAGGAACGCTTTCCTGAGCAAGCGTAATGATCACGGAGGTGCTGTCCGTCGCGTTGCCCTCGGGCACGCCCACGCGGAGCGCGCGGAGAAGAGGCTCAATGTAACGGAGTACGCGGTGCCTGCCTCGAGGCCCAGCTCTTTCGGATCGACTGTGAGAGTTGGCTGTGCCGCCTCAATTGTCGCCATGAGCTCATCGGGGCTGCCCTCGACCGAGGCGGCCGCCGCGGCTGCTGCATCCGTGGCGACCTTTTGGAACTCCCACCGATACTTGAAAACGCTGCTGACGAGCGCGATGCCTCCCTCGTCTGCGGACGCCGTGTAGTCGGATCTCGGCTCAGGCTTGCGTCCAAAATGAAGGTGCGGGTGGGCGAGACGACGCGATTCCGCCAGCAATCCGAGCATCCAGGTCTTCGCTCAATATCACAAGCGTCACATTGATAAATGCCTGAGTCATTCGTAGCACGCGCATCAGAACTCGGCTAAATTCACGACGTCAAGCGAGTTCACCGATGGCGTGTCGGGCTGCTGCAGATCGCGGGCTGTCATGTCATCGTGAACTGGCTGTGGGCTGCAGCGTATTTTTCGGCTGCAGTGCGATGATGATGAGTTAATTTCAAAAGCATTTGTAAATATCAGTACGCCGATACAAACGGTTCGCACGATAAGCAGCGTCGGATTGTCCAGCTCGACAGTGCTGGGCAAGAACTCCAGTGCGGAGTCAGGCAGGTGCCATTGCGCCTCCATGTCCGATGCGCGGAGCCACTGGAAGCCACGGAGGATGACAACTGCGCCGCAGCACACCGTAAATATTTCTCCGCAAAGAAAGAACACGTTAACGAAAGAGCGCGAGGCCTTACATGCTTCAGGTCGTCGAGTTCCTTGTTGCAAGTTGTCCGCTGCGAGATTTGAATTCACGGAACGGTGCACAGATCCGGAATTGGAATGAATTGTTAGGCGAACCTGTACTACGACCTTAATGGTGGTTAGGGTCGATGCCTTCGAGTAAACGGTCGTGCCTCCGTCGACCTCCAGGAACGGCGGCTGCAATGTTGCGTGACTTATTGAGCAAGAAGCTAACGCTTTGAATTTAGTACTGGTACACCAGCTCAGTGGCGCACGAATAGTCCGGACTTGTATAATTTGACCTGGACGGTGTTGGACTTCGCGCCGAGGTAGTTCCGGGCGTACACCGAGAGCCTGTAGTCACGCGTGTGCGAACGTCGTCCGGTACAATCAAAGTGTCGTTGTGCGTAGTGTTGACGGTCACGGAACGCTCTGCCAGCGAGCTGCATGTGGCCTCGTCGACGCACGACCAGTAGTAGGTCAGAGGCCGGCGACCCGTTCCAGAGATCGGAAGGCGACAATGCGGGCCCTACGGCAGACCGCTACGATTTCGGGGAACGTGGTGAGATGACGGGAGCAAAATTGTCGCCAACAGAGACCTGGGAAGCAATGAGCGCAAGCAATTCCAGAGCTCGAAATGCGCACGATGAAGAAGCCTCTGAAGCGCTCGTCAGTGGCAGTGTCGCCCCGGTAGATCGGAATGCGGAAGAAGAGAAGGTCGCCAATGACAACGGTCGAGTCCGGCATGATGGAAAACACAATAGTGTCCTGGCCGGACCAGAAAGCGGTCGCCCTGAGCGAGCGCGTTCAGAAATACGCGTATGATGGAATATGAAGCTGCAATTGCAAGAGAAGAAATGACTCGCCGGTTCCGAGCTTGGCGGCCGACTCATCGGTCAGATAGAAGGTCGCTGGCAGTCTCTCGGGCTCGCGGCGTGCTGGATAATTAAACGTCACGGCTACTTGAATGCCTGATAACACATTTAGCACTCTGCAAAGCGCAAGTGGTGAATTCGAATTGCGAGGGCTGCGGGCACCGTTGTCCAGAACATAGGACGAAATGATGGTCATTGAGCCTTGAACCTACGTATGCGCATGGATAAATAGAAAATTGAAGGCCAAATGCAGAAAAGGGCGTGAGTGCTTGCCTGGAGCGGCTGGGGCGCGTCCGTCACGAAGGGTGTCGGTGCATCGAGGACGCTATTCCGAAGCGCGTAGCGCACAAAGATCTTCAAGTTGTCCCCTGGTCAGCGAGGTCATCAGTGATCCGAAGCCCCTGACGTCAACGTAGATGCCCGTGCCGTTCGCGTTAAGGGCTTGCACAGCGGAGGGCTCCGCGTAGGGAATTTGGCCGCCGGAATGGTGGGAGGATGAACGCTGCAGGGTCGAGGTCCGACAGCACCGCTTCCGACGAGCCCGTGAGCCGGGTCACAACGCACCGCACGGAGGTGAGCACGAAAATGCTGCGCGATGGGCACGAAAGACGGGCGCCGATCACGTCGACCGGAGCTGGGCGCACGAAGCCATTCCCAACCAGCAGACTCCACTGCGGACGAAGCCACACCTCGCCCACTTCGAAAAGCTGCAGCGAAAGCACGCCGATGGCCGGAACGGTCGCCGAGCCCACTAGCAGCTGGTGCGAGATAAACACTTCATTCATGCTTGTGGCAACTGGTGTTCCGGAGCCCTCAGTGTCCGGATCCGCAGGCGAGAGGCGTCCAAGGTCCGCAAAGTCACTTGGAAGGAGCGGAGCTGAGCCCGTTGGCGAAACAAGCACACATGAGAAATTGGACGCGAGGCCAACACGGGGTGGGCAGCGCAGGGTCGCGTTAATAACAACGACGACGTTGGCTAGCACAGCGTTCACACTCGGGTTCGGCAGTCCGCCCGTCAACGATGAGTGCCACTGAATCTGCAATTGCGAGGGCGCGATCATGAGTGCCGCCCATGACAAAAAGCAGGCGCGAGTTGCGATTACCTCAACGCGCTCTCCGTTAGGCCCTGTGGGCGTTGTCGCTGTGAAGTTAAATTGCAGGGATCCGTTGATGGTTGGAAGGGGCCCAATCGCGCCGCCGGTACCCGCTGGAGAGGAACGAATGACGAAGTCGGAAGGGAACAGGTCGCCACCGGTCGGGGCCTTCGTGACGTTGCACCAGGATTCGGCGCCCACGTGGCGGCGCAGCGGGCTGCACCGCAGAGTCGCGTTTAGGGAAGTGAACCGTACGGGGCTTCCGTTGATGTGCTGCGTAGAAGGATCCACAAGCGGCGCGTAGCGCACGTTGATGCTGCCCAGTACAGGCTGGCTGGGTACAAAGGTGAACTCCCACTGATGCGGCTTCCCCGTGACTGCGATAAGCCCGCTGGCATTGCCCGCACTCGGTGGTGACACGGAAACAGTCAGGTCGGACGCCAGGAGGGCCGGTGATGACTCCGTGCGCGAGACGAGGCATGTAATGACTGCGCCGATGACGACGCGGATGGGCGAGCAGGAAACCGTTGCCTCCAGCACGATGACGTTTACGTCGTTCACAAGGCCGCCACCAACGATGCTGCTATAGTTTGCCCACAGGCGCACCGGCTCGCCGGGCATGGTCGGTCTCACAAGGAACTTCAGGAATTCGCTGGTCGTTTCGACTGGGACGAGGGCCGAGGTCGGGGAGACGCTGCCCCCAGAGCCTGGGTTCTGGAACCAGATCCCCTCGAAATCGGTGGGAAGGAGAGGCTCTGAACCATTCTTCCGGGCAAGAGTGACGCCGACAGGGGCACCGACGGTCACGCGGGTCACGTTTGTGGAAAGGACGGCGGCAATTAGGAAGACCGTCGAGGGTGACTGGTCGACGTGGGGCGATGCGGGATGCAGACTCGAGTTGTAGTGGACCGAGATGGCGATTCCACCCAGCCGGAGGCCCGCAGGCTGAATGCTGAGAGAGACGTTTCCAAGCTGCTGGACATGCGGTTGCGGCTGCAGCACGGTGGCCGAGTCCTCCGGCAGTGCAGCGTCGGGCAGAAAGTCCGTCGTCAGAAGCGGGGGGCGCCGGCCATACGCCCCAAGGTGCACAGTACATCGATGTTCTCGCGCACACGCTCTGGGCAGTGCAGGACGGCCCGCACCACGTCCACAAGATGCTGGACCAGGTCCCCGCCTCCGATCGACTGCGACCATTTGAATGCGACTGGGACGGCGCTCTCCGCCCGCACGCCGACAGCAATGAGCGTCGGGTTGCCACTTTTCACGAAAGGTACTCCGGTCTGGATGGCTCCGCCGGGAACGGACGCCCCCGAAAAATCGAGGTCTGAAATCAGAATCGGTGGGGAGCCCGCGACGCCCTCCGCCAAGCACTCGACAGCGGCGCCAACGGCGATGCGCGTCAAGTTGCAGCGGGCGGCAGCGTCGATGACCGTCAAGTTCGCGCGGCCGATAAGACCACCCCCGACGATCTCTTGGTACAGGGCGTTGATAGGACCGTTCGTGACAAGTGTGGTTGCGTTGACCTCGGCAATAATCTTCGAGCGATAGCGAGTGTAAGTATGGCAAAAAAATAAAGAAATTGCTGTTGCAAAATTAAAGA